>JADRCH010000054.1:2691089-2703082 GCA_019843965.1 Rhynchomys soricoides | reverse complement strand
AAAAAAAAAGCCCCCCATTCTTACTCTCTTCTCTTGCTCTCCCCCTCTCTCTACATGCTCATGGCTGGCCCTCTATTCCTCTCCTCCCCTCCCCCCCCTTTTCTGTCTCTACTGTCCCCTCAACTCCCCTCCCCATGCCATAAATAAACTCTATTCTACACTTTAAAAAAGGGGGGGGGCTAGTTAGTTTGGATTATTCTATAAATAATTTTTTTACTTTTATTTTTTGCTAGACTTTCTTGTTGAAGTGCTCAGGCTGGCCCTAAGCCTTTAATTATGGGATCAGGGCCTCTTTTGTTCCCGCCACTACCTCTTTTGAAGCCTAACAGCCTGTTATGAGCGCAGACATTGCTGATGATAGAGTGCTTGCCTAGGAAACTTAATTTTCAATACAGAGTTGAGTAAGAGGAAATTTTTAGTACAAAAATCACAAGGGACATGAGTTTTACTGAGTTATCCTCAAACTAAAATCATATTTAAGTGTTTTCATAAAAGTGAAATAGAAAATGTTAATAAAAACAAAGCAAACATCAGTGGATTAAAAGAGGGAAAGAAACAAAAGTCTATGACAAGGTTTTCCAGTGTGTTTGTAAATCCGAGATTTGCTTCTGTGCTTCCTTTCACAGGGCATCTAAGTCCAGTCCAGAAGCACTGAAGCAACCGGTGGGCAGAGAAATTTAAGAGACTGCTCATTGAATTCAAACTTAAGACATTATAGCCCCAAGTGCCAAAGTATTAGAAAATAATCTCAAAGTAGAAGAGGAACAGCTCATGAGTTTCTATTTGTAACACTACTAAACTAAAGCAAATAAGGGTGAAACACGGTAAAAGTATTTCCCATAACTGATGAAAGTACTTACCGGTCGTGTAAAAAAGACTCGTAAGACCTGTCTGAAGTTTCTCAAATGTCCAAAAAAGTCCAAAAGCTAAAAGAGAGACAGTTTATTAATTCAAAACCTCTATATGCTAAATCTAAAGACCAAAGGTTCCCACCTAACCTAATGTTGATTATATGTCACACTAGTCATCCATTATGAATTTATTTCAAGCTTAATAAAGTAGTGTATAGACCTGAGCCCCCTCTTAACCTCTACAGCTACAATTTAACTAAGACAAATAAACCCGTATCAAAGCCACTACAGCAGGCCAGCAGATAAGAGCACTGGCTGCTGCCCCTCCCCTCCCATCCCATCCCTAGCACCCACAGAGAGGCCCAGCCAGCTGTCCTAAGTCCATTCCCAGAGGACGCTGCACTCATGCAGTATAGAAACATGAATTTAGAGAAGACACTCATACACAAAGCTGCAATAGGGAGGGAGGGGTGCTTCATTTGATTCAAATACGCTTGGCATTTAGATTTGAAAGTATTGGGGGGGGGGGGGCGTACACCTTTGATCCTGGCAAAGGCAAGCAGATCTCTTAGTTGGAGTCCAGCCTAGTCTACAGAGTGAGATCCAAGGCTACATAGAGAAACCATGTCTCAGAAAACAAGTTTCACTGGTCTATGTAACAAGTTCCATGACAGCGAGAGCTACAAAGTGAGATCCTATCTCAACCCCCAACACACACACACACACACACACACTCTCACACACTCTCTTTTTTTTTTTTTTTTTAAATAATTTATTATTTATTTTATGTATGTGAATATACTGTCACTCTCTTCAGACACACCAGAAGAGGGCATCAGATCCTATTACAGATGGTTGTGAGCCACCATGTGGTTGCTGGGAATTGAACTCAGGACCTCTGGAAGAACAGTCGGTGCTCTTAACCGCTTAGCCATCTCTCCAAACCCCTCTCTCACTCTTAAGAAGGTTAATAAAATACTAAGTTGAAGGGATGAGGTATAAAGTGAAGAGAAGACACTACTCCTGGTTTGAGAACTGTGTATTACAGGTGGTACTGTGAGGTTAGTGTCTTTTCTACTTAATCTCCCCTAGATATCACATGTATGTTAATCTCTGCTACTCCTCAACAAAAACTGATCTTAGCATGGTGGCAGATACCTAGGAGGCCAAGGCGCCCTGGGCAACACAAGAACCAAGGTCATCCTCCCTCCACTCCCCATACCAGTAGGTTCCTTCTGCTCTCTGATCACTGTCTTTATTGAGGTGAGGTCTTCCTGGTTGGCAGTGCTGGCAAACATGATTTTCCTGCTTCTCTAGCTGGGATTACAGGTGTATGTCAGCTCTACATTTCTAAATAGGTAACAGTCTGCCATTACTTTCAACTAGTGATACGAAGATAAATTTTGAGGCAGCTTAGTAGTAATGTAAAGCCAGGAATTAGAATAGCAGTCACTCTGCCAATGTTATAATGTTACTTACTTTTAGTATGAGGTAGAGTAAAGCCAGCAATATCCCAAGACTCCATGCAGTTCCATTACCAAACTCCCCGTAGCTAATAAGGTACCGAAACCAAACTGGTATGGGAACAAAGATTCGGTAATACTGACACAATTCTTCTAAAAGCATGTACCAATATCCCTAAAAAAGGAAGGAAAAAGAAATAAATGCAGCTACCCAAGGTATTAAACACATAGCATAGACACTTACTATTGGCAGGATAATATAAGTATATAATACACTAATCACAATAACTGAAATTATATTTCAGAATTATGATTAACACAAATTCAACTTGAGTCTCACATACCACTGTCATTACATGGCTTGGCTTGGTGTTGGCCCGTGAGATGACCCAGTGGGTATGGGTAATAACCTTAGTTCACGTTCTAGAACCCATATAGTGGAGAGGTACACACAAAATAATAAATGTGAAAGACATGTCTTCATTTGGGAGGCTATGGTAGCAGGATTGCAGTGAGTTCCTGAGCAGCTCAGGCCACAGAGTGAAACCTTATCTCACTAAGCCACTGACTGACTAACTGCTTATGTAGTCGTTTATCAGTGGGTAATGCCTCGGAGTAAAGCAGGAGTACAAATCTAGGATTTTCTGATATATGATGTGAAGATTGAGTTTTCAATTATTTTGAAGGAAATATAATTCTGATTTTAGCCAATTAAGTTAGGATTTTCAGTTGAAGTACTTGAGCAAGTGGATGCCAAGCAGAAGTAATAAAAACTAGGGCCGGGCAGTGGTGGCACACACCTTTAATCCCAGCACTTGGGAGGCAGAGGCAGGAGGATTTCTGAGTTCGAGGCCAGCCTGGTCTACAGAGTGAGTTCCAGGACAGCTAGGGCTACACAGAGAAACCCTGTCTCGAAAAAAAACCGAAAAAAAAAATTAGGTTATTTAGGTGTGAAGAGATGGCTCTGCAGGTAAGAGTACTTCTTGCTCTTGCAGAGGACCTGAGTTAGGTACCCAACAGCCATATCAGGCAGCTTACAAACTCCAGACCCAGGGTATCTGACGCCCTCTTCTGGCCTCTAAACTAAGAGGCATTTAAATGAAGACTAGCTAGCACTCAGGGATTTTGCTAACATCATTCCAATAAGCATTACTTAGTTTCTTACCTTTGATTTAAAAGGCATGATGAAAGAAGGCACCAGTAAAATCAGGCATTTTAAACCCATGAAAAAGAATTTCAGAATGAAGTCTGTAATTCCAACAATCCAAAGAACTTCCCAGAAGCTCAACTGTTCAAGTGTAGGATTTAAGAAAATTAAGCTACAAAGAGAAAAACATAAGCATTTATGAAAACATACAGACATAAAGTATTGGTAAAGGTTTTAAGTTTGCTGCAGTATTTTATGTGTTTCATGAGATAGCTCAGAGCTCTAGCAATGAACTATACCCCTAGCCTGTTCTTTCCAGGCATCTAACAATACACTCCTACAGTAGCTCTACTAAGTCAGAGGTGTCACCTCCTCTTACGTCCAGGCTGGGCCTTCTTCTCCATGTAAACTTCCTTTCCCTGGTTGGTTTTGTACTGTGAGCCCCCTTTCGTATGTGTATTTTTTCATCTAGGCTGACCTCACTGGGTTTACAGGCTATGCCCAGCCAGTCTTTAAGTATCAAACATATATGATAACGCCAAATTTAAAATGCTGTGTCTCTGTGTGGTGAGGGATAGTCTGAAGTGCAGAAGCCTGTGGAGTCAGCAGAGGGCATCAGACCCCTGGACCTGGAGTCTCCTCTGGAAAGTAGCAGGTGCTCTTGACCACAGCCCTGGCTTCCCAGGTCATCCCTGTCTCACACTCACTCTCCCCAGATTTGTCCATCAATGCTGCTGAACCCAGACCTTCTAATTATCTAATTAAAGCTGAAAAGTCAGAATATCTGGCATGGAAATGCACATTAACATGTGTTTTACTGATTCATTTTTAGAAACAAAAGTTTGGTAATAACCACCTAATGGTACTAAATAAACACTGATTAAAACTGCGAGTGACCCAGTACCTGTATTTCCAGAACTCAAGAGGCCGAGGCAGGAGGAATGCAAGCGGGCACCCGGGACTACACAGGGAGATCCTATATCAAAAACAAAAACCAAAAAACCGATTCATCAGAAATCCACTGGTCAAAAAGTACTTATTGAGCACATACTATGTGCCATGGTATTGTGGATACAAGTCTGTAAGTCACACCTGTCACTCATGAAAGGAGACAATTAAAAACTGAACTATACTAAGCATTATGTGCAAATAGGATATTCGCAAAGTGCCGCAGAGTAAGTGATAAACAGCAGACACATAGCAGGGTCTCTTGTTACCTGTAGTGAAGTGACTGAGCATGAAAGGCGCAATACAAGAGGGAGGAGGAGCCTGCCAGGAACACCAGCAACCAAGCACACCGAAGCCTTGACGACCGTTCCTGAAAAAGACGCACTCTGTAACCTACTGTGTTGTCCTAGGCCAGAATTTTAAGTAATGTTAAATAGCATTTTTATTCTTAATAAAATACAGACCATTAAGTTGACTGCTAAGTTGTTTATTACCACAACCACTGCTTTTGTTAATACTTAAATTTTAAAATGAAAGCTGGGCATGGTGGCACACATCGTTAATTAATTCCTGCACTGGGGAAGCAGAGCCAGGCAGAACTGTGAGTTTGAGGCCAGCCTAGTCTACATAGTGTTCCAAGACAGACAGGGCTGTGTAGAGAGACCCTGTTTCAAACCATTACGCCCATAAAAAAATGTAAAAATACAAGACCTAGGAGTCCAAGAGACCAATCTCCACACTGGCATAAAGGACCCGCCCAAAGCAATCTTTACCTTTGTAGCTCCTTTTTTCTCTTCCACAAAACAGAAATTTTAAAAATGCATGTAAGTAAATCAGTTCATAAATATGCAATGCTTTGATCTTTAAGATCAAACTTTTTATTACTAGTCTTAATTGAAAGTTTTAAAGTTGAGCATACTAATGCATACACTGAACAACTTTCTGAGCACTGACACGATACCCCAAAGTGGAAACTTCCACATGTGACCTCACTACAAGTCAAAACACCAGCACCTAAAGATACTGTGTAAGACTGCCTCTGGGCTGTATGACTGCAGCAGACAGAAAACAACTAGTCACCTCATTATATATGGGCAAAACTTCCAATGTTAAACAAGTCAATCTGTTACTAATATTTTTGTTGTTGTTATTTCCTAAAGAGGGTCTCTGTAACACAAGGTGGCCAGGTACTCACTATAATATCCAGACTGGCTCTGAATTCATGGCAATCTTCTTGCCTCAGCAGCCCCAGTGCTGGGGTTATAAGCATGTACCACCATGCTCAGCATTAACCTGTGCTAGTTTTAAACTATGCACTAAAATTTTTGTTAATATTCTATACTAGATTCTTGGAACTTTTCTAATGATTCAGATGACTAAAACTTTTCATACTACTAGAAAAACTTCTTGAGGTTATTTTTTTAAAAATAAGAGACATCTGCCATTCATGATAGGACATGCCTTTAATCCCAGCACTCAAGAGGCAGGCAAATCTCTTGAGTTTGAGGGCAGCCTGGTCTACGGTGAGTTCCAAGTCAACCAGAAAGTCATAGTGAAATCCTGTATCACACACCTAAAACACCAATGCCCATTTATTCAATGCTCGCTGTTATTTATTGCCAATCTCATGGTGCATCAACTAACTTTTTAAACATGTTATTATACTACTCTGTATAAGTAACTCATAAAGTACAAAGGTCCTTGCCAAACTAGATCACACAGCGTGGTCTAAGTCTCTTGTTTAGGTTTGTTTGTTTTTTTTTTTTTTTTTAGGAACCAAATAAGTAAGGTGAGGTAGCTAAGCATTAGGACAGGGAACTTATTCCAAGTCATTTAGAAAACAAAACAGAACAACAACAAAAAGCATATGGTGGATATCACAACGTATGCTGTTGCTTCCTAGTCCTCTGGAAAGTTATTCTATTTCTCTCAAATTATCTCTAATTCTGTAGAGAGAGACAGTTAATAATTTAGTTGCTTGTTATACTTACTCTTAGAAAAACCTGATTTACAATGCTTTTGTTTGCATACATAAAAGTTGTTAGCAGCCCAATTCCAAGAGAAATTCCTGTTAGAAAATAAGTTCTAGTTAATTGAAAGAAAAGAAAAAAAAACCCCAACAAGATTATATATGCTAATAGAAGTTTTAAAAGCTAGCAACCAAAATATATGTTAAAATTATCAATAAAAAGAGAAACTGAATTCAGCAGTTTTATTTCCTACCTGTTATATGCTGCATAACAAGTTTAATACCCAGAATCAAAATATAAGGAAGACTTTTTTGCAACCACTTGAAGAGATACCGGAATTCTGAGAAGGAGCCACTTCCATGTTCCCCAGACTCTGTGGCAAAGTCATCAGGTGGCCTTGCTTCACTGTGGGAGTAACTCCGGAAACGACTATGCACACATCCATGGGCACAGGTACAAATGCCTGACCTTGGAGTTCTAGAGCTTGGATTTTCAGAATATTCTTTAGGTCCGGAGTTTATTTGGATATGTACATCTCCAGGGTGCAGGGAACCTTCTGTTGATCTTGATGAATGAACACACTGGGAGGCTGCAGCATCCTCATCATGTGCAATGCCTGGAGGATCATGCAGTTGGTTACAGCTGGCTTGCATGGCCCTTGAGTATTTTTTCTCTAAAATATCTTTGCTTCAGGACTCTTTCTCCTTAAAAGTAAAATCAAAGAGCAGAAAGCATGCTAAGTTAATCACAGGCCGTGCATTGGTTCATTGGGTGTCCTTTGTTCACTAAAGGGGCAGTTGACAGATGATTTTCAGGTCCTCCTTCAATCTTTGTACTGCCAAAGCTCTGCTGCCCTGCCCTGCCACACCCCAACCCCAAATTCCAACTTGGCAAACCAGTGAGTTTGGAACCTTAGGGACTACTTAAAATACAAAGCATATTTGGTGAACATTTGCTTTTGAACTGCAGATGTCTTGATTTCTCTAATGCCAAAAGACATCAGCAAACAGTCAGAGAAGGGATGCCCAGCAGATACCACTATGAATAGCAGGACTCATCCTGAGTAAGTAGGCACATGTACTCTGAGGCAGAGTCCACATTAAGAAGTTTGCTAAGGATGGGTGAGATGGCTGGGTAAGTCAAGACCGTTGTGTTAAATCCACTAAACCCACATGGTGGAAGGAATGAACTGACTCTCACAAGTCCTCTGACACGCACACTAATATAATAGGTTTTTTTTTTTTTTTTACAGATTCATTAATGCTTAGAAGGGAAAAAATCGGTGCCTTAAAAGCATCAATAAAGATAATAAACATTTCATTTTATGCGAAACAGCTTTCACAAAGCTAATTAAGGTTTTCAGTAATTAATGGTGCTACCGAGACTATTGCTTCCCCTCCCAAAAGAATGTTAGTCAAATACCTTTGAAAGGGGACCCTTAGGGGGAGTCATCATGTAATCGATAAGTGATGCTTTAGTCTAAATAAGGAGTTAGCCTCCCGAATAAAAATGCGACCCATTGGCAGTGTGTGGCGTGGGTAGGGGTGTCAGAAGAGAGGCAGTGGGCAGGACAAGATCCCTACGTGATCCAGTGTGGATCTCGGACCAAGGTGCCAGAGTCGCGCTGTCGCCCGACGAAACGCAGAGCCCACACCGACGGGCCTCTCCCGTTTCCCCCGCGAGGGAGCTAGCTGCGGCGGAGGCTGGCTGAAACCGTGCAGTTACTGTGTGACGTTTTAAAGAGGCTCGGAAGCCACGGTGGCTCTATCGCCTTACTCTTTGAAGAGCGACTTAGGACAGGACAGTTTGTGTCTCTGCTATTAAAAAAAGAAAAACAAAACCTGCCCTCCTTCATACATAAACAAGAAAAGGGGAAAGGGGAAAGGGGAAAGGGGAAAGAAAAGTAACGCCAACTCTTCCGGAATCAGCGAAGACAGAGTTCTCCACCCACGTCCGAGCTTCGGCTCTTCTCCCCGGAAACCCTCCGCCTCACCCCCTTCCCCAGGCCTGACCTCTCATGACCAGGAGCGGACGGCCTCGGCAGCCACAATACCAACAGCCCGACACGCGGCCGCAAACCCCTCTCGCCAAGCCTTCACCCTCGGACGCCACCAGCACCAGCAGCGCTCGGCCTAGCCCCGCGGCGGCGCGCGCGCTCCCTAGATGTCGTCACGCGTGGTGGAGGAGGGCGCCTCTAGGTCCCGCCCCACGCTCGTCCCGGCCCCGCCCTCTCGGCGGAGAAGGGAACATTTAGGCCCCGCCCCGAGTACCTAGCCCCGCCTTCACCCGGAGGAGGAGGAGGGCACCTCTAGGCCCCGTCCTGAGCATTGTAGCCCCGCCCTGTGGCCGTGTTGTTGCTGTTATCCAAGTGGCGGATATATGCGCTAATTAAGTCTGCGTGGCTGTCACGTCTTGCGTGCATTAGTGATCAGTCACACGCTTCGGAGTCCTCCAGTACTTGAGGTTGAGAATGGGTAGGTCCAGGAGCCTGCTTGGCAGCGGGCTGCACACTGGGAGTCCGCGATCCGGACGAGAACATTGGGGCTTCCGGCTGCTTGTTGCCAGCTACACCAGACTCGCTGGGCTGCTTGGGCCGAGAGGTTGTGTGACCTGGATTCGGGTTCCAAGCTTGACAGTGCGCCCTAGTTCGTGCCAGAAACCGGGTGCCAGAACTGGATATCAGAAGCGCCGGGAAGTTTGTGAGGCTATGGAAGTAGATTTAGAAAACCCCGTGTCGGCAAACAGGGAACTCAACTTCTAAAATAAAGGCTACTAAGGGGGGAAAAATATATATATAACGAGAAAAACAAAACAAAAAAACAGTTCTGGAAATTCTAGGACATCAGATGAATAACAGGGTTCCTATGATTCTTGAAATTAAGTATTTCGTCGGAGGCTGAAGGGACCAGGCAAAGGTCTGGCGTTTTGCACACACTTGGCGTTTTGCACACGCTTGGCATGGGTGAAGTGTCCTGTAATTGGTTAATATTTTGTACCTGACTTAAACCTTTCAGATACCTTGTCAAAGTCGCCAGTGTGATTTCTTAGCCATGAAATTTTGTCTTTCTTTCATAGTAGTATAAGTTTTCAGCCTCAGCCATTCACCTTGAGACTGTACTTAAATTTCTCTCAAATCAAAGTACTTAAAAAAAAAATCCCAAATCTCTTTTGGATCTGCTTCTCACTGTGACCAGCACATTAGATCTCTCTTTTTTTAAGACTTGGTCTTATGTAGCCCAGGCTGGCCTAGAACTGGCTTTGTAGTGGAGGGTAGCCTTGAACTCCTAATGATCCTACCCTCATTTTCTTCAGTGCTGGATTATAGGCATGTGCTCTCATGCTTGGCTCTTTTCATTTTTGAATAGAAAGCTTTGAGCTTCAAGCTTTTTCACAAATTACATTCCTGGATATGTAAGATTGAGGGCCACGCTCCAGACTGTAAGTGAATCTTCTGAGACATTTGTATATATTCTCCCATTCCAGTACACGAGTGTTTTATTACTAATTTTTAAATGTTATTTGTGCCTATGCATGATAGTGGTAGGTAGTGCTTCAACTGGTATGATAGTCAGAGGAGACTTTGTGGGTAATTTCTCTCCTACCTTTACTTGGGTTTCAGGGGGCCAACTGAGACTTACAGTTTTGTGTGAAGCAGGGATCCTACGTGAATGGTTTTACTTTAAACCAAAATGAATGAATGACAAGCATTAGTGGCTCATGATTGTAATACCAGAACTGTGGAGTCTAAGGCAGGAAGACTGCTGTGAGTTCCAGCCAATCTGTGATACAGAGTGAGACTCTTAATCTTAAACAATAACATAAATACAAATTTGGGAAGCAGGAAAATCATGAAATGTCACATAATCAAGCCCCAACTACAGCATAACAACAGTTTGTTTTAGTATGTTTGTAAATTTAATATACCTAAAAAATGTTCAAATTCCCATTTTATTTTTATCTATTGATTTTAGATTTATATAGTTATTATATATACAATGTTCTCCCTGCATATATGCCTGCACACCAGAAGTTACCAGATCTCATTACAGATGGTTGTGACCCACCATGTGGTTGCTAGGAATTGAACTCAGGACCTCCGGAAGAGCAGCCAGTGCTGTTAACCGCTGAGCTATCTCTCCAGCCCCAAATTCCCATTTTAACATATAACACATTGAAGGCATATCAGTACATAGTGGAAATTTATTAGTATATTTTATTCAAATACCTTGACTAAACAGTCACAGATTTGAAGAAGAGCATTTGAGATGAGCTTTGATTTCCGGGATAAGATTCCTTTTCACTGGAATCCGGAATATTAGAGAGGGTATTTTCATTGTAATTAATTAGTTAAGAAGGCAAGGCTAGTGCCAGGCAAGGTGTGCCTCCTGGTGCAGTATCGGCACAAACGTTTCAAGGATAACCAACCATCGGAATTGGATTTGAGGACTGCTCCACAGGAGGGAATTCAGACTTGGTACTGTCAACCTGGTCAAAAGCCCATGGCTCAGGAGGTCACAGGCCCTAAGGAGGAACCTACTGCTGTTCTTTTGTTAAGAGACATGTCAAACTGCCTTCTGAATATGCTTATATCCATAGATCAGTGCTGGCCCTCGGTTTGGGCCAGAGGCACTTCTCTCTGCAGTAGTCAGCAGTTAATGCTGAGGATGTTGGGTGCTTCTTGGGTCTGGCCATCTGTATCAGTCCTCCCTCCCTGCCAGGCTAAGGAAACATCTGGGGAGGAGGATGGAGGGAGGTAAGAGCTGGAGGGTGGGAAGGGGTGCTGTGAGATTCTGTTTCAGGGACATGGCATGGTTGTTGAACCCGTGAACTTACCGAAGCTCTGATCAAGATTAAATTAACAGGATTAGTTAGCATTCTAGTAGGCATCAATAATTGGACTCAGTGGGTTATTGACAAAAAAAAAGAGAGAGAGAGGACAGGAGGGAAGGGAGACATGCTGGAGGGGCCTGGGCAGGGGAAGGAGAAGGAGGGGCCTTGGGAGGGATGGGTATATTTGAACAAGATGCATTGTTTACATGGATGAAATAGTTGAATAATAAAAGATAATCTGCTAAAAGCAACAACAAAATTAGTAAATTCAAGTCAGTAATCCCAGCACTGGGAGGTGGAAGCAAGAGAATCTGGAGTTCAAGGCCAACCTCGACTGCTTGCAAGCCCTGCCTCAAACCAGGCAACCAACAAGAAAACAAGCAAAAAAGCATTTGTTCACTATTTACTGACAAGAATCGTCCTAGATACTATAGAGAGAATGAAAAAGCACAGTCCAAATTCCAGGGTAGTCTGTGGTTAGATAGGCCTCACAACAAATAATTAGGGTAGATTGGAACATACGCTGTAATTGAGGGTTGTTTACATTGCTGTGGAAGAGGTAGAAGCCTTTCACTTTGTCAAGCAAGAAACATTTCATTACGGTTGTGCCGTTTGTGATGAAGGCTGAAGAATGAGATCTGCATATAGAAACATTTGGTAGAAGAGCATGCTACGGAAATACCATGGCCCTCTAAGGACGTAGCTTTTCATTTTTTGGAACAGCAGTAAGCATAGCAAGGAAGAGAAGTCACGGGGTACAGAGGAAGAGAAGTCACGGGGTACA
>JADRCH010000054.1:2665125-2691079 GCA_019843965.1 Rhynchomys soricoides | reverse complement strand
AAGAGAAGTCACGGGGTACAGAGGAAGAGAAGTCACGGGGTACAGAGATGGGAATACAAAACAGCTAGGATCCTCACTTAGGAGTTGGTTTTTATTTTGTGGGCATTGTTGTTTTGAATGCATGAGTGCCTGTGTGAGGCATTGCATCCCCTGGAACTGGAGTCACAGACAGCTGTGAGCTGCCATGTGGGTGCTGGGAATTGAACTTTTCTGCAAGAGCAGCCAGTGCTCTTTACTGCTGAGCCATCTCTCCAACCCCCTGTCATTTATCCTAATGGTCCAGGAGGAGCTACTGGGTTTTAGGCATCAGTTCTGTGACCAGAGTGTGTTTCCAGAGAATTCACATGCTCGTAGGACAGAGTGCAGGGTGAATTAAACGACTCTCAGAACTTTGGGTTAGGAGATAAGGTCTTGAACTTGTTGGTGTAGCGACAGTCGGGGGGGGAGATGAGAATAGAGAGTCTATAAGAGAGAATCCCTCCACACTGCACCCAAGATTTTTTTTTTAAAGATGTATTTGCTTATTTCATGTATGTGAGTACACTGTAGCTGTCTTCAGACACACCAGAAGAGGGCGTCTCAGGGGTCCCAATCAGGTGCTGAAGATGGGAGGATTCTTAGAGAATTGCTGGTCTTCCGTCTTTGGGCTTCTTTTAGTTGGAACCCCAAAGAAGTTGGTTCTAATTTCAACAAAGGGATGCCACAGCAATGGCATAGATGAATTTGGCAGCAAGGTTGAAAGTAAGCAGGCAAAAATCAAAGCCCCCTCCCAATTTAGGATGGGTCTTCCTGTTTGAAATGATCTGATCATGAAAGGAGTGCCTAGGCAACTTGTGCTTTAGTTAATTCCAGGTGCAGTCAAGTTGACAACCAAGGTGTACTGGCCATTGGTATAATAGCAGATATGTTAATGGATTCTTGAAAACTTCCTGGACATTGAGACAAAAGACTTACTGCTGGCTAACTTTTGCAACCATGTGGTCCAATGAAGGCTGGATTCTTACAATTGGGCCATTGGAGAGGGGCCCAATTATTCTGCCTCTCTTAGCTTCCTACTAGTGGCCCTAGACATGTATCAGGCCACCCTTGACTTAGCCCCAACTGAGGTCATTCAGACCAGAAAAGTCAACCAGTCAACATACAGCATGAGAAGAAGAAGAAGAAGAAAACACCATTTATTTTAAGCCTCCAGTTTGGAGGGCTGTGGATTCGTTTCATAATAGTAATTAACTGATACCTAAGTGACTGATTTGATGTGGGGTGAGGAAGGAAGAGTCTTTGCTTGAATAGCTAGACAAATTAATGTTAGAAAACTCTACATACTAGAATAAATGACTAACTGCTGCTACCAAGTAGAGCAGGGAGCCCTTGCCTGCAGAGACCAGGTGTCACAAGTAGTTATTAACTGTCCAGCATCAGTGCTGGAAATGAGCTCATCCTTTGGAAGAGCAGCAAGTGCTCTTAACCGCTTAGCCACTTCCCCAGCTCCATCTTTTTCTTTCTTTCTTCTTCGTTTTTTAAGCATCTATTCATCTATCTATCTATCTATCTATCTATCTATCTGTCTGTCTATCATCTATCTCTCTATCTGCATGTATGTGTGCAGACATATAAATGAAGGTTAGAGGGGAATTGTGGAATGCAGTTTTCTTCTTTCACCTTGTCCTGCGTGTGCGTTTGTTGTTTGTTTGTTTGTTGTCTTAACCTAGAGTCACCTGGGAAGAGAAGCTCAGATGAAGAATTGCCTAAATCACATTGGCCTGTGGCCATGTCTGTGAAAGATTGCCTTAATGATGCTTGAGAGGCCCCAGCCCACTGTGGTGGCATCATCCCTGGGCAGGTGGCCCTGGGTTGAGGTGTAGAGAGAGGACTCAGCAGTTGAGAGCACAGGCTGCTCTTCCAGATGACCCAGGTTCAATTCCCAGCACTCCCACATGGAAGTTCATATCTGTCTATAACTCCAGTGTCAGGGCTTCTAACACCCTCACATAGACATACATGCAAAACACCAATGAAGATAAAAATAATAAATTGGTCTGGAGAGATGGCTCAGCAGTTAAAAGCACTGGCTTCTCATCCAGAGGTCCTGAGTTCGATTCCCAGCAACCACTTGGTGGCTCACAATCTATAATGTGATCTTATGCTCTCTTCTGTCATGCAGGCATACATGCAAATAGATTGCTCATATACAGAAATAAATCTTTTTAAACCTAAACATAAGTTATATAATAAAAGGGGAAGCAAGCTAGCTGAGCATGAGCCATAGGGAAAGCTGGTAGGTAGTGATCGTCCGTGATGTCTGAGTCAGTTCCTGCTCTGACTTCTCTCAGTGATGGGCTTTGACCTAGAAGTGAAGCCAAATAAATCCTTTCCTCTCTGATGATGCCTTTGGTTAGAGAGTTTTCTCCTAGCAACAGAAAAGCAAACTGGAGCAGGAATGAGAATCAGGTCATCTGGCTTGGTGGCAGGCGCTTCTCCCCACTGAGCCATCTCACTGGCCCCATTTAAAATGGTTGATGACATTTATTTAGTGTGTGTACCATGCCCATTTCATGAGGGCACGTGAGAATGCAGCAGGGGCGAAGCAGATGTGAAAGAGCAATTTAAGGGAGTCTGTCCATCCCTTCTATTAGTCCTAGGGATCAAACTCAGGTCGTCAGGCTTGGTGGCAGTCGCCTGCTGAGCCGTTCCACTGGCCCTTGTTTTCTTTAAGACTGAATCTCACTCACTATGCAGCTCCAACTAGTCTGAAACTGCATATAAACTACATTGGACTTCAATTTGTAGCAATTCACCTGCTTTGGTCTCCTGAATACTGGGTTACAGTCATGTGCCAGAGTGTCTGGCCAGGACTTGTTTTTGTGAGTATGAAAAGGGGAATAATGATCATACCTGTAATCTGAGCAATAGGAAACCAAGGCGAAGAGAATTTTGAGTTTGAGTCCAAGCTGGGTTACATAGTGAGACCTTGTCTCTAAAAAAAAAACCAAAACCAGGGCTGGAGAGATGGCTCAGCAGTTAAGAGCACTGACTGCTCTTCCAGAGGTCCTGAATTCAATTCCCAGCAACCACAAGGTGGCTCACAACCATCTGTAATGGGATCTGATGCCCTCTTCTGGTGTGTCTGAAGAGAGCACCAATGTACTCACATAAAAATCAATAAATCTTTAAAAAACAAAACAAAAATAAACAAGCTGGGTGACTTATGCCTGTAATCCCAGCATTTGGGAGATGGAGACAGGAGGATCACCATCAATTCAAGTGCAAATCTGGGCTGCTACATATTCAATTCCAGGGCAGCCTGGGCTGCCAAGTGAGACTCTGACTCCACAAACCAATGAAAGAGCAACCATGGTGGAGGGAGGTGGGAGGGATCATAAAGCCAGGTTTAGAAATAAGGCTGGGAGGCTCAGTGTGATAATCCCCAGAACCTAAGGAGAAGCTGGGTAAAGAACCTGTAATCCCAGTGTTGGAGAACACAGTACCCTCCTAGTTCATGGACATATTCAAAACATAAGCAGGAGACACAAGGGCTTTGTGGCTCTTGAAGTTGCAAGAAGAGCTGAGCAGACCAGGAGCTGTGACACTCACGCTTGCTACACACAATACATGGGGGTGTGTCATCACCTGTTGGGAGACTATGGAAGGCTACACCCAAATAGAGAAAACTGGAGAAGGTATAGGCTAGCCACAAAACTACAGGTCAAGAGGTGGCCATGCAGAAATCAGAATTGAAAGTGAAGAGCTGGTGGGTACCCAGTACTACATTCAAGACGTTTACTAAAAGAACAACATCATGCAAAAATAATCTTCAGGATAGGCTTGCATAAGACTTCAGGTTATAGCTTGTTCAGATTTCTTTCCATGAATCTCAAGAAGAACTGAGGTTTAGCCTGGCTGTCAGGTCACAGATCCCTCTTGCTAAGAGTTAACTCATATCAAAATCTTCAGGGGACTATGTTTTGTCACTCTAGAATAATTCTTTACAGAGACTTAAAACCTTAAGATCCATTGATTGATGGTAACAAAACAGTCAGACTCTTTGACAGACAAAAGGAACACTCTGGAATAGATCTCCAGAACCTGTTCCACTCAAGGTGATATTTGGAGGACAGACACCACGTTCACAGAACTGGTAACTGAGAAACCACTCTCTCTGAAGAATCTGCTTGTTGGCATTTTCAGAGCTTTGAACACTCCTAACAGCAAAGTGTGACTGAAAGCAGAGTCTCTATAGGTCTAAGAATCCCTTTCCTCTGGAAACCAGGAAGCCTCCTGCCCCATGTCATCAGTTGGATGAAAATGGTTTCATTTGCCCTCAAGATTGCTAGTCTGGTCCTGCTTGGCTTATTAAATATGCTCAATACATGTCTTTAAACTCATAATCCTCCTGACTCACCTTCAGAGTCCTGGGATTGCAGGCAAGCATCATCTTGACAAGCTGAAGATTCATTCATTCATTCGTTCGTTCATTCATTCATTGAGACCAGGTCTCTCTACATAGCCCTGGTTCCTCTCAAACTCACTATGTAAACCAGGGTGGCTTTGAACTAACTGATACCCACCTGCCCCTGCCTCCCAGTTGCCTGGCCTTTGAATACATCTTTTTGGAAGTATTTGCATGTGATCTGAAACTCTTCTTCTGAGGACTAAAGAAAGAGTTAGGATGTTAAAATTAGTCACTAGTGGGTAGAGAGATAGCTCAATGGTTAAGAGCACTGGTTGCTCAGAGGACCCGGTTTCAATTCCCAGCATCCACATGGCAGCTCACAACTGTCTGTAATTCCTGTTGTAGGGGATCTGACACCCTCATAGAGACGTACATGTGGGTGAAATACCAATGTATACAAAATTTTAAAAAATCATGGAATTAAAAAAATAAAATTAGTCATTACATTTGGAGAGTTTCATTATATGTCAGGAGAATTCAAAACAGAAATTAGTTATATTTTATAGGTTGTTCGTCTGTATGTCTGTGTGTGCATGTGTGTGTATGTATGTCTGAGAGTCTATGGGCACGTGTGTATGTCTGTGTCTGTGAATGTGTGTGTCTATGTGTGAATATGTGTCTCTGTGTGTGCATGTGTCTGAGTGTGTGTCTCTGTGTGTGAATGTAAGTGTGTCTGTGTGTCTGTCTGAGTGTATGCATGTGACTGTGTGTGTATGTTAGCATATGCTGGTGCTGAGCTCTCTTAGGTCCAGCTGGGGAAGTGATTTAACTTTGCTCCATTCCTGAATGTTCATGGGCTTGTGATGAACTTTGGCCAACTTAGATAATTGTGGGGTGCACACGTTTGCACACACCCTCCTTCAGAGCACCTAGCCAGCCTAAGGAGGGGTAAGCACGTTTTATTAATGTTTACAAAGCAACTATAATGCCATCCCTCAAATGCTTGCTGGCTCCATCTTTCCCGGTGAGAGAATATTAAAATGCATCTTAAATATTCATATCATAGTTCAGTAAAAAATTCTTTTTCTTGACAAATCAGTTTCTTAACCTTAAAATGAGCTTCTTTGATCAAGAAAAGAAACACCCTGTTTGTTCAGGTCCAGGAAAGATAGGGCACGATCCTTGAAAACTCTTTAAAAATTGTAGCTATTCAGACCACAGTGTTTGCTAAAAGGAGCTGCAGGGGGCAGGGCTAGTCAGGAAAATGAATTGATTAATGCAGCCACTGCATTTTTTTCCACCCTCGATTTAAATTTAATATCCTCCTACAATGGGAAATGATTTACATTGAGTAGATGAGCTAGAAGGAACATGAAAATGGAAACAAGATGTCTTCTCGCTTTACCATCCAACAGATTTGCCGTGCCTCTCAAAACAGTGTTTGCCATTTACTGTAAATGAAACGAAATGCTTTTAAGATAACAAAACCCAGCGTTACTAGTGGACTCGCTGTCTTCTGCAAACACATTCATCCCACCGAGCTCTGCATTACATCTAGGTTGTTTTTAGCTCATTTCCTTTTGTAAGAAAGCAATGGGTGAGTTGATTTCCCAGTTTAGCCGTTGTAATAAAACATAAAAGACATCTCTGTTTGGCTAGCTCGTAGAGTGAGTCAAAAGCTCCAAAAAGCAACAAATATAGGACAGTGTAAAATTAGAAACTGCTGGCGTTTCTTGAGCGGCTGTCGCTGTGCTGGCGGTTGCTCCTCCCCCCTCTTGCCACCAGCATGAATCTGAAGGTCACCTCTATGTACCAGATGACAGGCACCAGGCCCATGTGCATGTGCCTTTAAATAAGTTTATAATTCACATTCATCTGCGAAGTACCCAGCTCAGTGAGTTTTATTATTTTCACAGATGTCTACAGTGACCGTCATTACAAAGATGAACATTTTCTTCCTTTCATACAAACTCCATGCTCATCTTTTCTCCCTCCTCAGCCCCAGGTATGGGCAGCCACCATCTTGCTGTCTGCGACTTGCCCATTCTAGACATTTGACATAAACAGAGTCATCAATAATCAGCTCGCATCACCGGCTTCTTTCAGCTGACATACTGTTTTCAGTTTTTATAATGTTGACCCATGCACCAGTCTCTCATTTTTAATGTACAGTGATATCCCATTGTATAAATATACCAGTGTCCGTAACAGCAGACAATGGGAGCTTGGGTAGTTTTGTTTCTTGCTTACTGTTAGGCATACTATTGACATACATAGGTAATAGTTTTTGCCATTTGTCTTGTTTTAATTTTGAGGCAGGGTATTACTGGGTAGCTGAGGCTGGCTCAGAACTCATGATCCTCATGCCTCAAGCTTCCCAGGTGCTAGGATTGCATGCGTGCACCAGACAGCCACTTGGACAGCTTTCTGTGCAGTTCTAGTTTTCTCACATTCTTAACACCATTTGTATTCCCTCCTCCCCATTATAGTGCACACGTGCTATGCAGGTGTGCTACCACGGCCCTATATCACCAGCCCAGAGCAGTGTTTCTGTTGTCACGTGGCTAAGGGATTAGTTGATAGGATCTCTTGGACAGGCAGTTGAAAGGCTTTTCAGCAAGGCAGCAAAGGAGAGACTGTTGAAGAACACAATAAATGATAAGGGGAACTGGAGACATGAGCTTAGAATGCTCGGTTGAGCAAGCAGGGTCAGCAGTAGGAAACGGCAGGGGCGTATGAACTGTGCCGAGTGGGAAGGTTCTGCCACCTCAGCGTGTAGACCCTGGCTACCAGAATCAAAACTGGGTTCTGATGCCAAGTGTGGAGGCGCATGTCTCTAAGCCCAGCATTTGAGAAGCTAAGGCAGAAGGACCATGCATTTGAAGCCAGCTGGGCTACGGAGTGAGACCCTGTCTCCAAAAGATAAATATAGGAGACAGAAAGGTGCCTTTGAGAAACCTACTCGAGATTTCAAGAGGCTCATGGGGAGTCTGACCAGACAAGCCAGACCAGACCCTATGTGTTTGCTTCCTGGGTTAGAAGGAGTGCCGGCATGTCTGATATATGGATTTTTCTAAAAGACAGCATGTCATATAGCCCGTGCTGTTAGCTCCCTTTGTAGCTAAGGATGACTTTGAATTCTTGATCCCCTCCCTCCCATTTTCCAAGTGCTGCCCCATCACTGCCAGCCAGTAGCATACACGTTCGTGGTGGAGAGCGAGAACTCAGTTCTCTGCAATGGGTGATCCGAAAGAGAAAGAGTAGTTCAGGACAGCAGAAGAACAAACCCAAACCACGCCACACCAACCATGCCACACAACACCAGCCACAAGACATCACCACAGCACACAAACCATAACACACGAAAGACACTGCGATAACCACAGTACCCGCATCAAGACGACAACTGAGCGCATGTTAGCCTTTGATTATTCAAAGCCAAGATAAACATACTTGGAGTTTTCCTTATACTCTGTACTGCTAGTCGAGATTATTGTTAAGATGCAAATAAGCCCAGACCTACAGTTAAATCTGCTTTCCCACCTTTTCTTTATGTGTATAATTTGTATAATTACAAGCAACATTGTAACAAAAAGACAAAACACTCAGGTAAAATAATTTTAAAGTCACCACATGGAACTTTTATTTTATTACATAGAAAACAAAAACCCTGTCATTTTCTACTTATTTTTTAACTCCAAATTCTAAAACATTTAAAGATATGCATTTTATCATGGAGCTTTTTGAAAAGATCTTTCATGTGTGGTTTTACCCAGGGCCTTGTTCACGATGGGCAAGTACGTTCTCACTGAGCTATA
Organism: Rhynchomys soricoides; assembly: GCA_019843965.1. NCBI lineage: Eukaryota > Metazoa > Chordata > Mammalia > Rodentia > Muridae > Rhynchomys > Rhynchomys soricoides. Next base: position 2,682,871 of record JADRCH010000054.1, on the reverse strand, counting down.
CCCAATTTGTGATCCCTCTTTTTTTCTCTTTTTCTGCCCTTCTTTCTTTCCCGAGACAGGGCTTCAAAGTCACTGTCAGCGCTGCCCACTCCCCTCACTCCCCCTTGCTCAGCCTCCTAGGTGCTGGGATTTCCAGGCTCCTTCATGCCTGGTTCTCCTGCAGCTTGGCGAGGCCTGAACTGCTCATCTGAACTGAATTGTGTTGACTGAACGTTGCACCCCAGATTTCTAAGAGTCAAGAAAAAGGAGAATGCAAAACACCACAGGATTGTGTTGGCCACATGTTGCAATGATATTTTAAGCAAATTAAATAAAGTAACAATGTTAAAACTAACATGCTTTTAATTTGACCATTCCAAAACAAACAAACAAACAAACTGAACCAAGTCTCTGAACTAGAGATGAAGACCTGGACTTTACTAAGAGTTGCATTAGAGGCTGGATATAGTGAAGTCATTCATTTATTCATTACATTGGAGGGTTTTTTTCCCTGCAGATTTATTTCTGTTTTATTGACCTATCAAAGATCTTTTCTTGTGAATCAAAATCTACTAATATAATGTCTTAAAATATCAAAGCTTTGTTATTTCTCACAATCATAAGTGCCCCTTGGTGAATGAATTACTTGTGTTGTCACTGGGACAAGATAGTTGACAGAAGAACCTTAAAGAAGGGAGGAGGGTTTCTAGTCCCAGGAGAACCTGAGCCATCACATTGGGGAAAGCATGGCAGCAGGCAAGAGGGTGGGCTGCTCAAATTGTGTCCACAGTCAGGAAACAGAGAGAGAGATAAGAGCTCAGCTCTCAGTTGGATTTTGCATTTTAAAAATACATTCCGGGTCCCCAGTCTATGGTACTTCCCACACTTAGGACAGGCCTGATCTAGAAACACCCTCACAGACATGCCCAGAGATTTGTTTCCTCGTTGATTCGAAATCCACCAAGTTGGCAATCAAGATTAGACACCCCAGGGCTGGGGAGACAGGTCAATGCTTAGAGCATTTGCCAGTGCAAGTGTTAGAAGCTGAATTTGGGTCCTAGTAACCAAACAAATGCTGGGCAGCAGGCAGCAGGCAGCAGGTATGGTGGCTAAGCCTCCCCATGCCCCACCCCCACTGGAGAGAGGGAGATAGCTCATCCCAAAGAGCCAAATCAGAGAACTCAGGTTCAGTGAGAAACTTGCCTTAACACGTAAGAGTGATAGAGAAAGACGCCTGATACCAACCTGTGATAACCACATGCATGTGTGTCCACACGCATACATACCTGCACACACATATCCAAACATTCATGCACAGATACACACACACACGCACACATGCACACACGCACACACGCACACATGCACACACACACACACAAACAGGTTGACCGTTACATCGATAATCCTTAGGCCAACTCAGCTGGAACTGGAGAGTGGCCTCACTCATTAATTGGGACTCAGCCGAGATTGCTGGGATAAGAAGAGCCAGTGCCACATGGCCTCTTGAGCCTCTAGGAGATGGACACTTCCCCTTACACAGGGACGGAAAGGTTCGCTGAAGCAAGAGAGGGCTTCCATGCTCAGTATCTTGAGCCTTCTAATTGTGCCACACTCGTGTTGGGCTGTGAGCCCAAGGAAGTCACCTGTTCAGGAGCAGGTGGATACAGACTTCATGGCTTCTTGTGAATAGCAGCAAATCCCATCCCAAAAGGTGGCACACTGGAGGTGGAGGCATAGGAGTTCAGAAAGGGTGGGTCTACAATGTTTTTACCTCAAGTATCGGTATTTTTCTTCCTGGGGGGCGGGGGGGGAGCTTTCCCAAAATAAGACCTCTAGCTCAAATACCTTCCAGGTTGGTTGTAGCAATGTGTGTGTCCACCAGCATGCAGCATTTCCCCACACGCCCTTCCAGCACTTCCCTTTACAGTATGCCTGTGATCTTTGCCTGTCTGGGGGAAGGAGTGTGCCATCCTTGTTTTGCTTGTGTGTTTCCTGACTAGTGAGCTGAGTATTACACCAGGGCCTTACACACGCTAGGCAAGTGTTCCACCACTGTCCTTACTAACTCACATGCTAAAGCCAGGTGGTGACATATGAAGCTTATGTCCTAGGCCAGGCTGCCCTTAAGCTCACCGGGTAGCCAGGGATGACTAGGCAGGAGGATGTGATCTAAGTGCAGGGATTAAAGGCATGGGCCATTACACCCAGTTTATGCAATGCTGGGAGTAAAAGCCAGGGATTTATGCATGCCAGGCAAGCACTGCTCCAACTGAGCTACATCTCCATCCCCATTATCTACCTTTGATCCCTTACCTTTTTTTCATGATAAAGTTATGTATAGTGGCACATATCTTTAGTTCCAGTAGTCAGGAGGCAGAGGCAGACATAGGTCTATGAGTTCAAAGCCAGCCTGGCATACTTAGTTAGTTACAGGCCAACTGGGGCTAAACAGTGAAATCCAGTGAAAAGAAGAGGAGGAGGAGGAGAAGGAGGAGGAGGGGGAAGAAGAGAGGAAGAAGAGGATGAAGAAGGGAGGAGGGGGGAAGACGGGGGGATGAGGTGAGGAGGAGGAGAAGAAGCAACAGCAAATAAGTTTAAAATCACGAGGGGACATTGTTAAGCTTTTAAAAGGTTGATGACAATAGCAATGTAAGAACACGGGGATTGAAGCTGGGTCATGGGGAACTGAGGGGCATGGACCTCTTCTTGGAAACAGTAGAGAGTTCTGAATGGGTAAAGGAAAGCAGGAAGGGGAGCTTGGGTGTTCACGAGGCAGGAAAGAACAGCAGAAAGCATAAAACACGTTCTATTCTCTGGTGGGAGGACACCAAGAATGGTATTCAGGGCCGGTGGGGTGGGATGGCTTAGCGGGTAGAGGCACCCACTGCCAGGCTTGAGCACACTGCTTGGATTCCCTGGACCCATATGGTGGCGGGGGAGAGCCAACTCCCACAAGCTGTTCTCTGACCTCCACACAGCAGCGTGACATTTCTAAGTATGATACATGTACGTGCACACGCACGCACGCACGCACGCACACATGTAATAAAACAAATTTAAAGCAACATTCAGTTTTCCTTAGGACATGAAGATCAGAGAGCTGCTGAAACTCTTTTCACTTGCTGCCCTCTTTTGAGGTTCAAGGATTGCTGGTGTCTAGTTTCGGGAATTTTGGAAGGTTAAATCTCTGGCTTCCTCCAGGGGAGACTTGTTACTACATTCTGGCTTGTCTAGTATAGCCTGTCTGGCCTCTCAGCAGAACTGGTATCTCACCTGATCCATTCTTGGTTTTGCTAAGTTCAGACTTTTCTTCAGGAGTGATGATCGTGTCTTCAAATTTCATTTCCTGTCATGAAAATTTTAAATAAAAAAAAAAAATCAGCAAAACCTCAGATTTGGGGATTTTCTACATACAAAGCTATCCATAAAATATATGCTGGGAGTTGACAAGGCTTCCCTTGTAAACATTAATGACAAGGCACTCCTCAAAGCCTGGGCTTTTATGGCCTCTCTCACGAGGCAGTCATTACCGGTTTACAGAAGGAAAGGACAACTGGTCGGATGGTTTGCTTTTTTTTCTTTAGCAGCCTGAACCTGCCCAACTTGACATTTTGATCTTGAGACAGTAGGGCTTCAACCAATGTTGGGGGGATTCCTTTATATATAAGTGGAGTTTAAAACAATGATTTCTAGTAACAATTAAAAAGAAAATGAGGGCCGGGCAGTGGTGGCGCACGCCTTTAATCCCAGCACTTGGGAGACAGAGCAGGTGGATTTCTGAGTTTGAGACCAGCCTGGTCTACAGAGTGAGTTCCAGGACAGCCAGGGCTACACAGAGAAACCCTGTTTCGAAAAACAAATGAACAAACAAATACACAAAAAGAAAATGAGGTCCCTTCTGTTTATGTCTACTGTGGTCTTTGTGAGGAAGAGTCCTAGAAGTGTCTTTAAAATGACTGAAATAAATACATATTTATTTGAAAAAGTTGAATCAGAATTAGCCCCTAAGCTGTTACCAACCTCTAAAGAGGTTACTTCTGGTGCTCATGGATTGTAAGTAATGAGTCTATTGACTGCTTTTTCTTCTAGGATGTGTATCCTAAGTTCTCAGGGAAAACTTCCTCAAATACAATGTTTAATTATTGGTAATGGTGGCCTATGCACTTGGAGAACTGTGAGTTTGACACCAGTTTGGGCTACCACGTGACACATGTCCTCTCTTACTCTCCCCCACCAGACAAACAAACAAACAAACAAACAAATGACCTTTCAGGGTACTGGAGAGATGGCTCAGTGGTTAAAGGCACTGACTGCTCTTGCAGAAGACCCAAGTTCAATTCCCAGCTCCCATGTTGGTGACTCACAACCGTTGAGATCTGCTCCCACCCCCGCCTCTGGCATAGCTGTAGCCATTTTGTTCCATGCCTGCCAGCTATTTCATATTGTTTCTGTACTATGCCTGCCAGTCATTGATGCAGAAAAATAACTTGACTCAGAGCAGGGTCATGCTGACCATACTTCCTATTATTTTCTGTATGAGGCTTGTTAATCTTAAGAAATTCCATAAGGCTTTATGTAGGACCCATCAAATTAAAGATCATGAACTGTTATGTCCAAACTAGCTTGAGTCAGAGCCGACCACTGAGCAGCACTTCCTGCACCTGCATGTGAGCTCACTGTGGATTTTTCCCTTTATAAGCTGGCTCTGAGAAATGTTTGTGGGTGTGGCTCAGCCCCAGAATTCTGTGCTGTGGCCCTGATTGATCAGTACTATGGTATGTATTCAATAAACCATCCCTGTCTGACTGAGATCAGTGATTATGTGGTTTGTGTGGTGACTTCTGGACCCCAACACAACCACTTGTAACTCCAGCTCCTGGCGATGCTGACACCCCTGATTGTCACAAGCATCTGCACTCACCTGCATGGGGACACACACACACACACACACACACTCATAATTAAGAAATTATTTTAAGCCGGGCAGTGGTGGCGCACGCCTTTAATCCCAGCACTTGGGAGGCAGAGGCAGGTGGATTTCTGAGTTCGAGGCCAGCCTGGTCTACAGAGTGAGTTCCAGGACAGCCAGGGCTACACAGAGGAACCCTGTCTCGAAAAGCCAAAAATAAAAAAATAAAAAAATAAAAAAATAAAAAGAAAAGAAATTATTTTAAAATCTCATAAAACAACCTGGGAGGGATATAAATCAGTTGGGAGAGTATGTGCTGGCCATGCATGAAGCCCTGGGTTAGAATCTCACTGTTACATGAGGCATGATGGCACAGGCCTGTAATCCCAACACAGGAGAGGTGGAGGCAGGAGGTCATCTACAGGCTATCTAGGGAGTTCCAGGCTAGCCTGGGATACCTGTGACTCTGTCCGTCCCCTCCCACCAGGAAAAAAAAAACACAGAAAAACACAAAACATACCAGGAAATAGAAAGCAAATCTGATGGTTAACATCTAGGACTAATCACATTCTTTAGTGTTTACTTGAACTAATTACAAATATGAAAACAGAGGTATTACTAATTGCATTGCTTCTGGGAATAGTAAAACATTACAACAAAGGGACACACGGGGGCGCCATAATCAGCCAGAAACAGTAAGTGAGCGCCTAGAGCTGTTTGTGAGAAGTCAAAAGCCATGCTGAATGCTGTGCTGAACGCCTGCGGACAGCAAGGTTTCAAAGCAAGGTTTGCGAGTCAACGTTCTCTGTTATTAGAGAGTCAGCTGGGCTCTAGGATGCCAGAAGAGTCTGTGCAATCCCGGCTTAATGAAGTTATGCTGGAGAATTTGACTGGTGTTCTGGCAAATCTGAAACGTTTACTGTTGGCCTGGAGATATTTACATCGTGAATGAGTTTGTTGATAACATTTATGAATGGCAAGAAGCAGTCGGGTGGAGACTCCTTGCTTGGAATGGGTGAGACCCTGGGTTTGAATCCCAACATTGCAAGAAAAAAAAATTCTTGTTTTTGTGACATTTCCTCTACAAAGTCATGTCTTCTATGATCAACTCTGACCCCAAACTGCTTTCTTTGGGATCTGTAGCCTTTTGCTTCTCTCTGGCATATGGCTAGTTTATTCCTTGATTCTCAGGCAAATATAAAGCTACCTGGTTGCCTATAGATTTGCTAGAAGAAGCCTGTAAACACCCACAAAGAGAAGCCATGATGGAAACACACCTTACTCTTTCCAGATATCAATATGCATGTGACAGTATTTGCTTTACAGGCAAAATGTCTTCATGCCATCCTGAGAGAGTTGCTTCCTCACACCAGTGAGTGTCTGGTCCCACAGTTCTGCATTTCCCCCTCCGCCTCCAAAGATCTATTTTATCATTCTTAACTATGTGTTTCTGTGTGGGTCTGTGCACATGCGCGCCAGTGGAGGCCAGAGGTGGCTGGATCTTCTCGTGGCTGTGAGCCGCATGGGTGCTGAGAATCACACTCAGGTCCTTCGTGAGAGTAGCATGTGCTCTCGACTGCGGAGCGGTTTCTCCAGCCTTCTCCACCTCTTCCTTTTTTGTTTTTGAGACATAGTCTCATTATGTAGCCCTGACTGGCCTGAACTGGATATATGGGCCAGGCTGGCCTCAAACTCACAGAGATCCATAAAAGGTGTCACAGGTGTGTGCCATTTCTGCCTTCTCTTTTTAAAAAAATTATTTATTTTTATTTTATGTGTATGAGTGTTTTGCCTGCATGTATGTCTGTGCACCACAGTACATGCAGTGTCCATAGATGCCAGAAGAGGAAGTTGGGTCCCCTGGAGCTGCCGTGTGGGTGCTGGAAACTGAATCTGGATCCTGAGCAGCCACTGAGCTCTCTCCAACAGCCCATGTCTGCTTTTTCAAAGGCTTCTTTTTCCTTAAAAGAAAAATAAGTGTTTTAAAATGAAGGAGCTGGAGAGACAGCTATGAAGTTAGGAGCCCTGACCGGCCTTTCAGAGAAGTCACATCCAATTCCCAGCACGCACTTGGCAGCTCACAACCCTCTGTTACTCCAGTTCTAGGGATTCCAATGTCTGCTAGCTTCTGTGGGTACCAGGTTCACACATGATGTATAGACATACATGTAGTCAAAATGCTCATACATATAAAATACCTAAAAATAAACTTTAGAAATGACATTTGGGCTGTTTGGAAAAGCCATAAGGGATCATATATTTTTCTAGTCACCCCAAATTATGTACATCCAAGTATACATGTATACTTATACACATATTGTTTAAGTGACTCGGGGTGACAATACTCCTTTTGAGAGCCGTAGATTATCTAATAAAAACCCCAAAACCAAGCATGATGAACCCCCTTTTGAGTTGCTGGTCAGGGGAGTCCAAAATTTCCTAAAATACTACAGGCTCTTCCTGTTGCCTTGGTTGCCTCCCAGAGGTTGAAGGTAAGGCCCTATTGCTGAAGACACCAGGCACTTTGGACACAGGACTCTGAGGATCTGAGCTGGATCTGACCTTAAAGCCTCCTCCCTGAGGACTAACCTTCACAGGCCCAGAAGGTGCTAATTTAAGCTGCCAAGGGAGGGAAACCACCAAAGTCCTACACAGCTGTGAAGCCTTTGAACAACGACCAGCAAGGCGAGACATCCCTAAAGGTGCAGTAATGCAACTCATATCTTGGCAGTAACCAACAGCTGTCTAAGTGGACTCAAGGCCTGCTCGACAGGAAGAAAATTATGCCTGGTACTAGCAATCTAGCCAAATAACTAGCGAAATTCAAGCGAAATCTTGGATCTTAGAGGAAAACCTACAACTGCCACTTTCATAAAGCAGCATAATTCCTAACTGTCTTCTAAATACGTATCCTTATGCCGACAGTGCCAAGGAAGTGTTTGATCCCCCCCCCCCAAAAAAAAAACCAGACAGGAGCTGATCCTATGCAACTCACAGCAGGGTCTTTATCGTATTCGAGCTAGCTCAGGCCCCTCCAATGCATGCTGTCACACACAGTTTTGGTGGTGGTGGAGCCCTGAATATCTATCGGGCAAGGCATTATAGTAAACAGCAAGCAGGGAGTACGTGTGCAAGCATCTAATTGGAGAGCTGCTGTGGCCTTTAACAGAATTGGCTGGTGCTGGGAGTCATTTCATAAACTTAACTTCTGCTCCCCTCTGCATTGGTGGTCATTAGGCAAGGGGTGGGCTTGTAACCTGCGGTGCAGGTTTGTTGGGGGGAATAACCTGGAGACGCTGGTCTGGTTGAAGCTGTAACCTGGAGACCCCAACCTTGTTGGGGATTAGCCTAGAGGCTGAAACTAGGCCCGTTTTTTGTTGGGGGGCAACTTGGAAACCAATGCTAGGTACCAGCCTGTTAGTTTACCTGAGTTCAAACTTAGGGCAGGTTCTCTAAAATGAAGTCTGAATTTAAAAGGTTTGGCCTCTCAGTGCCCACAGGTAAGTGTAGTTCCCTATCTTCACTGAAGAAGCTTCTCTTTGCAACAGACAGATCATTACAGAAGACCACAGTTGTTCAAAATGCAGAGAACCAACCCTGGGTGCCTAGCTCTAGAGGCTATATCTACAACACAGCTCCTGAACCTAGGGCTCAGAGGATGTTAAGGAAGAGGGGTTGGAAAGGCTGTGAGAGCCAGAGACCTGCAAATATACTGTGAGGAGGGATCTCCTAGAAATGGCAGGGAAGCTTCATTCATGAGACCTCATCAATGTGGCTGCAAGACCTAAACAGGGGCACCTCCAACAGACATGCTATGAGGAAGAGGGGAGTCACACAGGACAAAGAACTATAGGCAACTAAGAGATGCTGAGTGCTGTTGGATAGTCTTCTTGTGCACTGCGCAAATGTTGTCTTCATATTATTTCAAATGTTGATTTCTGTACCAGCGTAGTGCTGAGTTCTGGACTTTGGGGTGTTATTTTTATGAAGCATCACATATGAAGTCTCAACGTTGCATGAACTTTTTCTCCATCACCTTTTGATTGGTTTAGTAGAGAGCTGATAGCCTACAGCCAGGCAAGAGAGGAAAGGCAGGGACATCTGAGCAGAGAGGAGCTCTGGGAAAGAATCAGGTGTGGGAAGATTTGCCAGCCAGCCATGGAAGAAGGGATAGGTGTCAGTACAGAAGAAGAGGTAACTAACAAACCACGTGGCAGAACAAAAATTACAATAAATGGGTTAATTAAGATATATGAGGTGGGGCTGGAGAGATGGCTCAGCAGTTAAGAGCATTGACTGCTCTTCTACAGGTCCTGAGTTCAATTCTCAGCAACTACAAGGTGGCTCACAACCGTCTATAATGAGTTCTGGTGCCCTCTTCTGGCATGCAAGTGCACATGCAGATAGAGCACTCATATACATAAAATAAATAATTTTTAAAAAAGATATATGAGCTAGTTGGAAATAGCCTAAGCTATAAGGCCTAAGTTTTCATAAATAAATAGAAGTTTCTGTGTCATTAATCAGGAGCTGGCGGGTCAGACGCCATCCTACATTGGAGTGGGAGCAGTCTTTCCCAGAGATGAGCCCCGTAATTCATCCAATACTAGGCGACAAGCCATGAAATCATGGACATACAAGCAACACTAAATGAACTCAGCAAATAACAATTAAAAAGAGATCAGGACTTTGAGAGGGAGTGCATGGTGTGACTGGGGCATGAGAGGAGTTAGGGGGAAGAAAGGGATGATGGGAAATGGTGTAATTATATCGTAATGATAAACAAAGACAAAGTAAACGAGGAGACTGAACAAACGCCAGCACCGGATGCAGTGCCTTCTTTGAGGACCGGGTTACAGAAACAGTAGTATATTATGAACCTCATTCCCCATTTATCCTTGCTGGTGTTTACATGTGTATATGTTTCAGTTTAAACACAGAAATTAATTTGGCTGTGTGACTGAATTTACATTTTATGAGTCAGAAATTAAGTCTTTTTCTATCCTGAAGGTATCTGGACAGTCTTATAATAAAAACTTCGGAGCAGGATGTGGTGGCACACACCTAAATCCCAACACTCAGGCAGCTGAGGCAGGTGGATCTCTGTGAGTTCCAAGCTAGTCTACATATAGAGTTCTAGGACAGCCTGGGTTACATAGAGAGAGACCCGGCCTCAAACAAACAAACAAGATACATTGCTTACAACAGAGTAATTTTGGAACAGCTTTGGAATGTGACAAACAACTGCATTTTGGAGTCTCCTGTAGTTCGTATTTCCGCGTAGACATGGATGCTAAGTAGTCTAGACTTGTTCTATGAACATGAGCACCCTCGAGTGCCACCCTGGCAGAGATTCCAGCCTTCAGCACAGTAGTGAAAACTTCGCACTTGAAGGCTGGCTGCATCAGAGATAGAAGCTGACATGTTAGCTCAAAATTCCCAGGCTGCACAGCTTCCCCATATGCTCCATCAAAACGCTGTCTGGCTTCTCACTCAAAGCTGCTATGCAAGGGTGTTAGCTGATTTTATACCTTCAACTTGCTTAATGTTGTCATTTATATACAACGGAGTTTTACACCATATCAGTCCAGTGATCTATTGTGAAACATTTATGGTAAAAATCAGAATAAATTCATACAGAGTATTGATTTAGCATTAATTTCCAAACTCTGAAAGACAACAAACTGTTAGTCTGTAAATAAATTAGGGCAACAAAAGACATAAATGGCACACACACACACACACACACACACACACTCATGTTATCGTGATGACTACATGGGAGGAAGCTTCGTCAAATAACACAATGCACAGAGAAACACGCCATATCCCCAAATTGTGCAGCAGCCCACCAAGAACCTGAGTCATAATCCCGAAGCACTGGCGTCATGCTGGAGTTGAATGGTGCCCCTCCCATGAAAGCATCTTCACAGTCTTGCAATTCCCAAAAAAACTGGAGGCAAAGCTACAGCGCAGTCCATGTAAATCTTGGAATACAGGGTTTCTGTTTGTGTGCATATGCTTGAATATCTTCACTATTTTAAAATTCCACATGGAATTCATCCTAAGGCTCATGACTGTCCAACCCCCAGTGAGGAATTGAGTCCCTTCTGATCCAGACTTCAGGCTCAGGGGCACAGCCTGGCTTGATCCCTGGTGGTGGGGGATCACCACCTCCCAGTACATGGCTGCCTGTCCTGTTATTTTGGCTCCTTATTTTGAGATAATGGCAGTCTCCATTCAGTTAGGGAAATCTCAATATCTCTGTTTCTCTGTCTCTCTTCTTTCTGTCTCTGTCCCCTCTCCCCTGTGTGTTTTTCTGTCTGTCTGTCTGCCTTGTCCCTCCCCCCCCCCCCCTCTCTCTTTCTTTTTTTTTTTCTTTTCCCCCCCCCCCCCCCCCCGTGTATCTGTCTGTCTGTCTCTCTGTCTGTCACTCTCTACTTTGTTGCTGAGAAGATAGAATCCAGGGTCTTTCACATGGCAAGCAAGTGCTTCAATACCAAACTATACCCTAATACAAGAAAGCCTTTTTTAAAAAATATTTTTTAAAAGATTTGTTTTATATGTGTGAATACACTGTCACTGTTTTCAGACACACCAGAAGAGTGTATCTGATCCCATTACAGATGGCTGTGAGCCACCATGTGGTTGCTGGGATTTGAACTCAGGACCTCTGGCAGAGCAGTCAGTGCTCTTGCCCACTGAGCCACCTCTCCAGCCTGCCTTTTCTTTTCCTTATCCTTTTTTCTTTTCTTTTTTTGGACAGGGTCTCTGTAGCCTTGGATATCCTGAAACTCAGCTTGTAGACTAGATTGGCCTCCAGCTCTCAGAGATCCACCTACCTCCTGAGTGCTTGGATTAAAGGCAGGGAAGCCATTTTTATATGGCCACATTTAGTAGACCCTGTGCAGCTCAAGTTCAATAGTGTCCCCAGAGCCTAAGTGAGGCCATGTAAGACAGTTGTGATAGCTATTCTTGGTTGTCAACTTCACTATGTCTGGAATTAACTAAAACCCAAAGGACTGTGCACACCTGTGAGGGATTTTTTTTTTCCTTAATTAAATAATTCGAAGTGGGAAGACCTACTTCTAATCCAGATCTTTGAGGTAAGAAGAAACACCTTTAATCTGGGCCACATCTTCTACTGGCAGCCCATAGAAAGACATGGAAGCAGGAAGCTCTTTTTCTGTGTTTGCCTGCTCTCTCTAGCAAGTCCATCCCTTCACTGGCATTATGGCCTACCTCTCCAGGATTCTGGCGCACCAGGCCTGGTTGTGTGCTTTAACTGTAGAGCTGGGGATAGAGGGAATCAGTTTGCATTGGCTATGGACGGTCAGCAGGACATCACACAGGGATACCAGTTGTTAAGTTTTCTGTGTCAGCTGTGCAGAGTGCACTGAACAACTCCAGGGGTCACTAGCACTCAGTCTGCAATGAGATCGGCACCCCTTGGGTGTGTGGAGTGTATAACCCGTACAGCTGCGTTCGTTTACACTAGCTGAGCCAGCCAGTTCACCTGGATCTCTCAGATTTTAGCCACACCGGTCAAGAGTATATCCTAAACATTGGGAAAAACTTAGTTATCAAACTAAAAGCAGCAAAGTATTTCATAGTAAATCATTAAAAATATTTCCTAATATGGCTAGTGTAAATGTCTCAGAGAGTAAAGACACCAAGGCTGGGGCCCTGAGTTCAATCCCCAGAACCGACACCTTAGAAGAAGAGGACCACCTCCTGCCAAGTTGTCATCTGGTCACCACATATGTACCATGGAATGTGTGTCCTCCATAAACAAACAAATAAACAAACAATGGCATAAATAAGCCCATAAATAAATAAATAAATGCTGGGCATAATGGTGCACACCTTTAATCTCAGCATTTAGGAGGCAGAACCCGAACCCTGTGAATTCAAGACCAGCCTGGTCTACATAGTGAGCTCCAGGCCAGTCAGGGACATACAGTGAGATGTTGTCTCAAAAGAGAGAGAGAGAGAGAGAGAGAGAGAGAGAGAGAGAGAGAAGAGGAAGAGGAGGAGGAGGAGGAGAAAGAAAATCATTGGATCCACAAGTTGGAGACCAACTTAAGAGACATTAAACCCTCATCTCAAACAAACAAAAACAGTCTGGAGAGACAGCTCAGTGTTTAGGAGCACTGGCTGCTCTTGTGGGACCCAGGTTTGGTTCCCAGCACCCATGTGATAACACAGCCATTTCTAATTCCAGTTTCAGGGAATCCAATGCCCTCTTCTGATGTCCAAGATTACCTGAGATATACATGCAGGCAAAAACATATACACATAAAATAAAATAATCTATAAAAATTTTTTAAAAAGAAAAGAAAACAAAAGCAGCTTTTGATTGTGACTGTGCCCTGATATTTTTCCCTCTTGATGTAAGAAGGTATTTTAGTGGAGCCCACAGTTAAGAGACTTCGAATTTTTAAATGACTTTGGATTTTAAAAGATACTAGATATTTTAAAGGGATTGAACTTTTAATATGCAAAGACTGTGAGACTTTAAAGTTATTTAGATCCTGGGGATGAATAAGAAAGTAAGGGTTGAGGCTTAATAGTGATGTGTTTGTGTGTCAAGTTGACAAGGGGTCAATTGTACTAGCTAGTTTTTTGTGCCAACTTGACACAAGCTGGAGTTATCACAGAGAAAGGAGCTTCAGGTGAGGAAATGCCTCCATGCGATCCAGCTGTAAGGCATTTTCTCAATTAGTGATCAAGGAGGGGGGTGCATTGTGGGTGGTGCCATCCCTGGGCTGGTAGTCTTGGGCTCTATAAGAGAGCAAGCTGAGCAAGCCAGGGAAAGCAAGCCACTAAGTAACATCCCTCCATGGCCTCTGCATCAGCTCCTGCTTCCTGACCTGCTTGAGTTCCAGTCCTGACGTCCTTTGGGGATGAACAGCAACGTGGAAGCATAAGCTGAATAAACCTTTTCCTCCCCAGCTTGCTTCTTGGTCATGATGTTTTGTGCAGGAAAACTTACTAAGATGGGAGGCACATGCCTTTCCCAGCACCCGCTGTGCAGAGGCAGGCAGCTCTCTATGAGCTGGAGGCCAGCAGAGCTACATGTTCTAGTCAAGTTAAGAGAAAAGGTAGAAGGACTAAGTGACAAAGACATAACCAAGTTCAAAGTGTGACCCAGCCTTTCTCAGTAACGCCTACTCAGGTCAGATCGTAGCAGCCAAGTGCGACGATGCAGGTTTGTAACCCCATTGTGAGAAGCCGAGGCAGGAGGACCATTTACTTATTAATAGTTTTTTTGGTTATTGCACACACATATACATAACTAAATCTTGAGAAAGAGGGGCGGGAGAAGGGAGGGTGGGAAGGCTGGACGGCTAGAGGAAGGCCTGGTGCAGTCTGTAATCCCAGTATTTGAGAGGCTGAGGCATGAGGGTAACGGCTAGTTTGAGGCTAGCCTGGGCTATACAAGGACACCCTGTCTCAGGAAAATGGTGGTGGGGGGGGAGGAGCAGGCAGTGATTGAGTAAGAATGTAGAGAAAATATAGCAGACTGCTATTTTTTTTTATTTGAAAGATTTTGAGTGACTTTTTGGTATGTTCTTTCTATGAATCATAATTTTTTGTGCATATATCTATAGATATAGATATAGATATAGATATAGATATAGATATAGATATAGATATATGCTGGGTGTGTATATGTGTGTGCCAAAGACTGAAGTCAGGTGTCTACCTCTGTTTTTTCCCACCCTCTTTTCTTGTTGTTGTTTTCATTTGAGACAGGGTCTCACACTATAGCCCTGGCTGGCCTGGCACTCGACAGGTAGGTCAGGCTGGACCCAAACCCACAAACATCTGCATCAGCACCCAGAGAGTGCTGGGGTTAAGTGTATGTGCTACTGTGACCCACTGACCTGCCATGACTGGATCTGCCTTGTTTTATTTTACTTGAGACAGGATCTCACTGAACTTTGAGGTCACCTGTTGTCAAGACTGGCTGGCTGAAGAGCCGCAGGGATCCTCCAGTTTCTGCCTCTGGGACCAGGATTACAGGCATAGGCTACAAAGCCTACTTTATCCAGGTGCTCGGGATGGTAACTTGGTGTCGTCACGCTTGCACAGCAGGCACTTCATCCACTGAGCTGTCTCTCTAGTCTCATGTTTATGATTCTTTGTGACCTTGGTATCTCCCGTGGGAGGTAAGTATGTTTATGATTCTTAAACAAGTTTGTTTGTGTCACCTTTTAAGTGCATATAAACAAAACCCACTCTCTCCTTTTATTTTTCTTCCTTACCTCTTCGATTCTCTGGGCTATCCAATCCAGAGCCTCCCACAACTAGGCAAATGCTCCTCCACTGAGCAACAATGCCCGATTGCACCTCGCTATTTTCTTTCTTTGTGAGAAAGGTCTCACCAAGTAGCCTGGAACTTTGTAGACCAAACTGGCCTTAAACTCACAGATCCACCTGGATCTGCCTCCTGAGTACTGGGACTGATGGCACCGTGAATGGTCTTGTTTTTGGTTTGAAACAAGATCTGTTGTATCTCATACTGGAATGGAATTCACTGTGGAGCCAATGGCGACTTTGAGCTCCCAATCCTTTAGCTTTTGCCTCTGAGTGTCAGCATCACAGGCTTATGCCACCAAACACATTGTATGTGGTGCTGGATGGAACTCGGGGCCTCTCTGTGCTCCCCCAACACCCCTGACTCCATGGTGAATTCTATTCTCTCACAGGAATCTGACTTACAAATGATTACCCTCATCAAATGACCATCTAAAGAGAATGGAGGAAGGGAATTCTGATCACACTCCACTCACTCCCATAGCCTTAATGGAAATGCTAGGCTTATAGATGATTAATTTCATATTTGAGCATAAGAGTGCAACTTAAATCAATTATGTGTAATATTGTATTAATCCAATGTAGTATACCTTTAAGCAAAGGAAAGTATTAGATTGCCAAGAACTATCAAATTTATGATTCCTTTTATATCGGACTTTTTACAAGGGAGCATTCTATAAAGCTTGTGTAGAACTTGGATGCCACAAAATCCAGGTTATAGATTTTCTGTCTGTAAATCAACAATTTGATCTTTATATGGATGCATTTGACTATAAGCCTTGCAATAAATTTGAATTTAAAACTATGTGGGTTTTATATTCTTTTCAATGGAACTATAAAATCTAAGTGCAGAAGTCATCAATTCAGCCTCATGCCTCTAGGCAGCTCAATAATTAAGTCATCCCAGACAGGTAATCGTCCCTGCCAAGGAAGTCTATCCGAGCTCAGTAATCCGTTCTTGTAATGATCTCCCACCCGAAACTTCTTTATTGCGACTAACTCTAGTGTTTTCCTTTTGCTCCGATCCTATTCCGTCTGACTTGGGTTGGAGCTTATCTCATGGAAAAGCTTCTGCAGCAAATATCCTCAGGCCATCATTTCATTCACCCTCGTCCTGATGAGGAGACATCACTTCACTTCATAGCCATCATTAGTGCTATTTGCACATGATAACTGTCTTCTTTCTTCGGTTTCATCAGAGTATAATGACTTGCCATTGCATTGGACATTTAATTGATATCTGTTTATGGCACAGACTATTGACAAAGCATATAATGACCTCTCTGTATGTATCCATAATTTCTGACTATACCAGGCTATAGTAGTTTGAATTCATACAGGGAGCAGCAGAGATGGCTCAGTAGCTAAGAGAAGCAAGGTTAAGAATGGTTGCTGCTGGGACAGGCTTGGTGGTGCACGCCTTTAATCCCAGCACTGCAGAGACAGAGGCAGGCAGATCTCTGTGAGTTCGAGGCCAGCCTGGGCAACACATAGTAAATTCTAGGACAGCCAGAGATACATAGAGACCCTGCCTTTTTTTTTTTTTTTAATAATAAAAAGAAAGCAGAGAAAAGAATTGCTTGCTGCTCTTGGACCCTTGGGAATCATATGACATGTGGCTCTCAGCACCCATGTCACATGATTCACCTGAGGCGTCAGGGGATCTGCTGTCTCTGGCTGCTACTGCCTGGGCACTCACACACATGCCTACCTACTCACCCACTCACACCCACACACTTAAAAATAAAATAAAAAATTTAAACAATGAACTCCTAAATGACTTACATTGAGTTGAATTGTGTTTAATGATGTTTATCAAAGAATATTGTCATCCATTTTCCATCTCCTTTCTAGTGACAACCATTTTAAAGACACTGATTTGTTCTTGGAATCTGGCACAATATTAAGATGGAAGGTGACTCAAATAATAAACACAAACAATAATCCCATCACCATACTGTATCTCCATTCATAAAATACTTCCTAAGACACTTCATTTCTTTTTGTGAAACAGGGTCTTGCTATGTAGACCAGGCTGGCCTCAAACTCACAGAGCTCCTCTGCCTCAAGAGTGCTGGGATTAAAGGTGTGTGGCACCACACCTAAACTTAATTTCTTGTCTGTCTAGATAGCACGATGAAACTCATTCTCTCTCCCTGCCAAGCAGAATCACCTGTTGTTCCAGATTACTTCTAAAACATGAAAACAAGAATGTGGGCTTGGAGATAAGAAAGATCCCCCCCACACACACACACTTCAGTTTTATCTTTAAGAAGAATTAGTTATTTGTGGAAATCAAGGAAGCATTATATTATTTAAGTTAGGTTTCCAAGAGTGCTCCGCAGGACAGCAGGAGCATTAACTGGTTGGCTGGAGGAGCAGGAGTTGGAGAAGCAGGAAGCAGAGGGAAGATGGCCAGGGCTTGGTCCATGGCAATGATACAGAAAAGAAGGAAAGGGATAGAAGTAAGGCCCTCCTCTTCTTTCTCCTCCTCTTCCTCCTCCTCTTCCTCCTCCTCTTCCTCCTCCTCTT
>JADRCH010000054.1:2621600-2665115 GCA_019843965.1 Rhynchomys soricoides | reverse complement strand
TCTTCCTCCTCCTCTTCCTCCTCCTCTTCCTCCTCCTCTTCCTCCTCTTCCTCCTCTTCCTCCTCCTCCTTCTTTCTCCTCCTCCTTCTTTCTCCTCCTCCTCCTCTTCCTCCTCTTCCTTCTTCTCCTTCTTCATAGTGAGATCTCATCTCAAAGAACAAAACTAACAGACAAACAGAGGCCTTGTCATGGAAGAGTAAGGATTGGAGTTCAGATCTGCAGAACCCATGCAAATGCCAGGCAGCCTGCTGATAATTCCAGCCTTGGTGGGTGGAGATGGGATCTGTAGAGCAAGCTGGTCGTGAGATTCACCTTATTGGTGAGCTCTGGATTTTGAATGAGAGATCCCACCTCAGAGAATAAGGTGGACGAGCAAGTGATCCAGGATGATTCCTGACATCATCAACTTGTGCTTTCCACAGGCAGGAGAGGGCATACTTAAGGAGATGTGTTAGTTGTTTGTCTTGTTCTGACCGAATACTTGGTAAGAAGCAATTTAAGGGAGGAAGGGCTTATTTTAGTTTACAGTTTGAGGCTGTACAGTCCAAGCATGGCAGAGAAGGCATGGTGTCAGGGGCATGAAGTAGCTATTCATCTTGTATTGGTGGTTTGAATGAAAATGGTCTACATAGGCTCAGAGAGTGGCACTGTTAGGAGGTGTGGCTTTGTCACTGGAGGTGGGGTTTTAGGTTTCAGACGCCCAGGCCAGGCCCAGTATCAATCTCTCTCTCCTCCTGCTACCTGATGATCCAGATGTAGAACTCTCAGCTACCTCTAGAATACCATGTCTTCCTGCTTGCTGCCCATGCTTTCTCCCATGATGACAATGGACTAAACCTCAGAACTGTAAGCCAATCTCAAGTAAATGTTTTCCTCTATAAGAGTTGCTGTGACAAAAAACAAAAAACAAACAAAACGGGCAGTGGTGGCACATGCCTTTAATCCCAGCACTCAGGAGGCAGAGGCAGGTGGATTTCTGAGTTCGAGGCCAGCCTGGTCTACAGAGTGAGTTCCAGGACAGCCAGGGCTACACAGAGAAACCCTGTCTCGAAAAACCAAAAAAAAAAAAAAGAGTTGCTGTGGCTATGGCGTACTTTCCAGCAATAGGACATCGACTAAGACAGTTGGCAGTCAGGGAAGAGAAGGCAGACAGAAGCACGATGGGGCTATCAAGTCCCACAGGTCTGCCTCTAGTCACTGACATCCGCCATCGAGGCTCAACATCTTCAAGGTTCTAGAAGCTTCTAAAACATCACTTCAGCTGGAAACCAAATGTTAGAATTTATGAGCCTCTGGGGCGCAGCAGGAGGAGGGGTATATTTGACCCATGGGTTTAGGGTACGGTATGTTGTGACAGAAAGACATGGCAGCAGGAATGTGAGGTGGCCAACCGTGTTGCCTCTAATCTGGAAGCAGAGATAGATAATATGGGTATTCTGCTCAGTTTCCAAAAATTATGTATGGGGTGTGTGTGTGTGTGTGTGTCTACAAGCTGAGGCATGTGCATAGAGGTCAAAGTACAACCTGCAGGATTTGGTTCTCTCTATCATATTGATTCTGGATATTGATCTGGGGTCATAACTATCTTGTCCCTGCTTTCTTTTTATTCAGTTTGGGATTCCAGTCCATGCCATGGTGCTTCCCATGCCAATCAAACCTCTCTGGAAACTTCTTCAGATACACCCAGAGGTCTGTATCCTAAATGTACTCAAGTTGACAGTGAAAAGTAAAGCATCATTAGATGAGAAGGATGCTGGGCTGCCTGACACCAGCAGATGCCCACTGCACAAAGTCTCTCACATCTGCCGAGTCGAGACTGATTAAGAGACACCATCAAGAAGTGCTTTTCCATGTAACATTTTTCTGTTCCAGTGGACCCATTTTGCCACCAAGCACCACCATTTTCTTTCACAATATCCTGATGCAGCAGGCGTTCATCATTTCTTCCTGGAAATTCAGCTGTAAGCAAAGCCCTTCAGAGTCTGGTTAGAGCTTACATGTGCTGTGCCCTCCTCCTTGGCAACAGCATCATGAGAAAGAGCCGCAGCATTGTATACAAGCCCCAATCAAAAGTCTTTCTTTGGATCTTCAAAACACTTAAGAATAGCAGGAGGTTTTTTTTTTTTTTCTGTGTATAAGAAGAAGCTCTCTGCCACAAAAAGTTATTAGTATTCTTTCAAAAGCCAGTATCTGTCTTGGCAATCTTGTATTTTAACACATTTTTTCTTTTCAGAAAAAAAGGAGTTGCAAAGATTCAATTCCTTAATTTATCTGGAAGAAAAAAAATGCAAGTACTTCTCATTGAACAGAAAGGCTATCAGATGGGCCAAGCCGCAGGTGTAGCACTTTCTGTGATCTGATCAATCTCATTATTGTTGTTACAATTCATATAGCCTTGGTTGTCCTGGAACTCATTATGTTGAATAGGCTGCCCCTGCTGGGATTAAAGGCCACCATGCCCAGCTCGATATGTGGTTTTTTAAAAATGTTGGCCAATGTAGTAATATTAGCTGACATTTCAATAATGTATAAATAGACCTCATTCTAACTCGACATTCTGTGAAGAATCTATTCACAGTCCTTGGGTATAGCATCTAATTTTATAACTCCAGTACTTTTCATAAAAATATTTTTTTGGCATGTGTTTGCATGTGTATGCATGCATGTGTGTGTGGATGCACATGTGTGTAGGTTTGCATGTGTGTGTGTGTATGTGAACTCTGGTGTCTTCCTCAGTCACTCTCCACTTCATTGACTGAGGCAGCATCTCATCAGCTCTGCTAATCTAATCAGCTATCTTGCTTATTCAATTAGTTAGCTATCCCACTTCTAAGGATTTCCTGGTTCTAACTCCTAAGGACTGGGATTACAGGCAGGCTACCAAGCTTGTCTGTTTTGTTTTGTTTTTTATAAAGATTTATTTATTGTATGTATATGAGCACACTGTCGCTGTCCTCAGACACCCCAGAAGAGGGCATCAGATCCCATTACAGATGGTTGTGAGCCACCATGTTCTTGCTGGGAATTGAACTCAGGACCTCTGGAAGAGCAGTCAGTGCTCTTAACCTCTGAGCCATCTCTCCCCCCCCCCCTTTTAATGTGGGTTCTGGGTATTCAAACTTCAATCCCAATCCTTGCTTGCCAGATGGCTTCTCCACTGAGCCGTCTCCTCAGGCTTCATAAAACTACTTTGAAAACATCAACAAGATGTCTTTCTTCTCTCATGCAACTCTGATAGATAATTTTAAATTAAGATTCTGTGTGTGTGTGTGTGTGTGTGTGTGTGTGTGTATCTGTGTATCTGTTACTGCAAATACACACAGAGGCCAAGAGATCCCCTGGTGCTGAAGTTCTAGGTGGTTTCGAGCTGTCAGACATGGGTGCTGGGAACTGAACTCAGGTCCTCTGGAAGAGCAGCAAGTGCTCCCCACTGAGCTGAGCTGTCTCTCCAGTCCAACTCTGGTTAATATTTAAACAGACAGTTTTGCACTTTTGAAAATTTTTGAGACAGTGTCTTACATAGGTCAGATTTGCCTCAAACTTGACCATGTAGTAAGGAGACCTTGACTTTCTGATGCACTTGCCTCTGATCACCCTGGTGCTGAGATTACAGGCATGCAGCACCACACCTGGTTCTTGTGGTGCAGAGATCAAACCCAGGGCCTTGAGCATGCTAAACACTCACTGTGGCGGCTGAGCCTCATTCCCAGCCCTGCACTTATGTTGCCCAGGCTGGACTTGAACTCTTTAGCGGTAATCAGTCTTCCTGCCTCAGGCCTTCCAAGTAACTGGGGCCATAGGCATATGCCATCAGACCCAGTTTTATATAATTTTTAATGAAAAACCATGTAACCTGTCATAAGATATTTTAAAAAGTAATTGTTCATTCTTTTTATGAAAATCATAAAGAATATGAAACCCAGCTATTTGGTTACTCCTTGGAGACTTGATATTAGTTTGTTTTATGTTCTGTTGCACATCGCACAGTGGTACTCTCTGATGCTTTCAAATTGAAGAAACAGAGCTACATAGACCCAAGGGGAGTGGTAAACCCAGGAAAAATGTTATTAAAAAGCATTATTATTATTATTATTATTATTATTATTATTATTATTATTTTATTATCACCATCATTAGTATTGTTTTTAAATACAGTCTCACTATGTATCCCTAGCTGGCCTGAAGCTTATTATGCAGATCAGGCAGGCTTGGTCTCACAGAGAATTCCCCTGCCTCTGCTTCCTCAGCACTGGGATTAAAGGTGTGCATCATCACACCCAGCTTATTACATGGAGTGTGTGTTTGCGTGCGTGTACACACATACTCACGAGCATACAGAGCTCAGAGGACCATTTGCAGGAGTCCATTCTTGCCTTCCACCATCAGAGTCCTGGAGATAAAACGCAGGCCATCAGGTGTGGCAGCAAGGCCTTTACTCACTGAGTTAAATCAGCAACAAAGATTTCCGTAGCCACCTTTAATTCAAAAGCAGTATGAAGCATTTCCAAGGGGTGTTAAATGTAAAAGAGGAGGTGAAGGACGCATGTTTAGCACCATGTAGCTGTGGAGATATTTTTAAGAACTCAGGACACTCATGGGCGACATCTGCAGCGACGCCTTTTAACTATAAGTTAACAGAATATTCCTTTAGGATTTTCCCACAGAAGAACAAAGAGCTACAAAACAAATAATACCATTTTAAGTAATAATATCTTAAAGATTGGTGGTGGGACCTGTTGGATTATGTTTGAGCAATACATTTCGTTTGTGACATAAATTGTATCAAATATGGTGTCCTCAAAAAACTGATTCAGAATTTAAACAGGTCACAGATGAGCATGATCTAAAAATTCAAACTTATTTCAGTGTGTACAGCCAGGCATGGTGGTTGTCTTGGTTACTTTTGCTGCGGCTGTGATAAAGCATCATCTGGAAAAAGCAAATTAAGGGAGGAAAGGCTTATTTTGGCTTTGGATTGAGGGTCCAGTCCATCATGGCGTGGAACTCAAGGTGGCAGGAGGTGGTTGCCTCTCAACCATCGTCCAAAAGCATTCTGGTTCTCAGGCAGCTTTTTCTTCCTTTTAGTCAGTTCAGGATCCAAGTTCAGAGAATGGTGCCACCCACACTGGATGGGTTTTCCCCATCACAGGTGTGTCCACACACTCCTCTCCTAGGCGATTCTAGATGCTGTTAAGTTGACAACCAATGTTAACTATGGCAGCAGGCTATGTAGGTCATCCCAGCACTTCCGAGGCTGAGGCAGGAGGTCAGTTCAAGGTCAGTTTGCTGTACCTCATGAAAACCATGCCTCAGATCAGCAAACAAACACATAATGTTCAACAGGGCAATTCCTCCTCACCCCGCTATTCAGTTAGGCAAATCCCTCCACTCAGAAAGTGTTCACAGCTCTGTTGGGTCACTACAGATGTCATCTGTCCGTGCAGTGAGATGTAAAAGACATTTGTCTGTGTTCATTTGTGTGTGTGCATGCGTGTCTGTGTGTGGATGGCAGAGGATATCCTTGGGTATTTTCCTACTTACTTTGCTTTTCTACCTTATTTAAATTTACATTTGTTTCCCACCCCCCCTCTGTGCGTGTGTGTGTGTGTGTGCGTGTGTGTATGTATATGTGTATATATGTGCATGTGTGTGTGTATGTTTGTGTGTGCATGTGCGTGTGTGTGTATGTATATGTGGATATATGTGCATGTGTGTGTGTGCATGTTTGTGTGTGCATGTGCATGCATATCATGCCATGCAAGTGGATGGCAGAGCTCTGCTTTCAGGACCCAGTTCTCTTCCTACTCCATGTGGGTTGACACCAGGTTTCCAGGCTTGCTGGCAAGCACCTTTACCTGCTGAGTCTTCTCACCTGTTCCACCCCGCCTTGTGTTTTGATTTAAAAATTAATTAGATTTCTAAATGACTGTTAGTGTGACAACTGGAAAAATGACATATTGATACATGTATCATATTGTATAATTAAATGGTAACTTCTTCACTTAGCCTAGAAAGGCAGATAGTACTTCCCTCCACTAACAGATGAGAAGAAAAATCAAGCTTAGAGGCTAGAGATGGCTCAGAGGTGGCCATCTTTCAGGGCCCGAGTTTGATTTGCAGTACCTATATAACAGCTCACAGGTCTGTAACTCCATTTCCAGAAGATCCTATATGCTCTTCTGGCCTCCCCCTGCACCAGGCATGCACATGGTGCACATACATACATGTAGACAAAATACTCATACATGGAGCATAAGGACACATCAAATCTTTTTTTTAAACCAAGCTTATTATCACATAATTATTAAATAGTACCAATGCTGGGTGACTAGGGAGATTACAGCTTTAGACATGCTTGTTGATACTGTCATCTCGAGTGATTCTGTTTTTAAGGTAAGGTATCATGTTGCCTCAGTTGGTTTTGAACTCTCTATGTAGCAGAGGATGACTTTGAACTCCCAATATTCTGCTTCTACCTCTGGAGTTCTGGTATTACAGGTGTGTGCTGCTATATCACAGACGTGTGCCGCTACTCCTGGCTTACGTATTTCTAATTCTTGGTTCTGAATTTAGCATCAGAATTCTGATTCCCAGGATCTGGGGCCATGGCTCAGTGGGTACCACACTTGCTGCTTAAGTGTGACACTGGGGTTTGGATGTCCAGAAACCATGTAAATACTGGGTAGTATGGCAGCCTATCTGTAATTCCTGCACTCTGAAGGCAGGCAGGGGATCTTCAGAGCAAGCTGGCTAGCAGGACTAGCCATGTCATCGAGTTTTGGGTTCAACTTGAGAGACCCAGCCACAATAAATAAGGTGGAGAGAGACGGAGGAAGACTCCAATGTGAACCTCAGACCTCCACGTCACACACACACACACACACACACACACACACACACACACACACTATGCAATCTAGGCACATACATGCACTCATACGTTCCAACACACATGCATGCACACCCATCCCCCACTCACAGGCACACAAGTAAAAAAAAAAAAAAAATGAATTCCAGGATAGCGGCTAATAGTGGCAATAAGAAAACCATGTTACAGATTTGCCCAAATCCTGGGAATCTGGTTATCATTTTTTTTAGTGAATTTGTCACATTTTTTTATCCTGATTTTTATAACTTACTCCCTTATAGAGAGTAAATATTTTAACTCAATAGATATGGAAAATCAAACACTGATGTGTGAATGGACACTTGTCAGCAACAGCCCAGAAATGATCTTATTAAGTCTGTTTGCTACTCAACATGTACTTTATTAATAATTTATTTGATTTCTAAATATGAGCAGATGGTAAAATAGCATAATATCCACACATGTAAAATGATTGGGGAACAAGAAATCAATGGAGATATTTGTGCTGGAAAGAATTCATCCTGCAGTGTGTGGCTCACTGGAAATGATTGGATCTCTCATTGTAGAGAACCGTACCGTGGTTTAAAACAGCATCCATGAGCGATGGCGAGCCATCCAGAGGCTTGTGGGCTACGTACAGAAAGGTTCTCTTGATAGAAGTCTCTAAAACCCTGGTGTTTGCACTTGAATGCGTTGAAGATTTGGGCAAGCAGGTGCTTTTTATAGCCTGGGATGGTTCTGTTGCCAAGCTTCTCTCTCACATCTGTCTCTGCGTTCTCATTCTCAGAGCTACCGTCAGATTTCAGAGCCATCTGCTTTCTCCCACAGTCCACAAGAATCATCTTTTAATTACTCTCTCCTCCTCAGAGGGTCACCCCCCACCTTCTGATTTCTCTGCACAGAGCTCTGGACTAATGGTCATGCAGTTCGAATTGTTCCTCAGACCCCCTGAAATGAAATCCAATCTCCTCAGCTAAGCACACAAA
The DNA here is from genome assembly GCA_019843965.1 of Rhynchomys soricoides. Classification (NCBI taxonomy): domain Eukaryota; kingdom Metazoa; phylum Chordata; class Mammalia; order Rodentia; family Muridae; genus Rhynchomys; species Rhynchomys soricoides. The sequence continues at coordinate 2,657,261 of JADRCH010000054.1, read as the reverse complement.
ACCCTCCATGAATTGCAGCTTTATTCCCTGGCTGACCTGAGTAATTTATGTCTTCTGAGGTCTGAGGCCCCAGAGTAAAAACATCTATTCACCTTCATAAAAACAAACAGCGTTCTCCTAGCTCGGCCTATCCCCTTCCCCCTCCTGCATGGATGCTGTATAGCTAGGGCTCTTCCTCCCTTTCCTTGATCACTGGCCTTTGCCAAGGCCTTCCTGGGATCTCCACACCCTGATGAATCCCACATGGGAGACAGCCATGAACAAGGCACTCTAGTTAAGCCCTTATGAGCAAATTCTGACAACATCCTGGGGAGAAGGCAGCTCTGGGAACTGGTAAGTGGCTATGTGGGTGGGAAGCTCAGGAGGCTGACCCTACAATCCAGTGAGGATGCTCTCTGATGCTGCAGTGACCACTAATGATAAGGTGCAGATACCCACTTGCCCCCCATTTTGAAACAGGGTCTTATGGTTTCCCAGCCTTGGCTTAGACTTGCTATTTAAACCGTATAGCCCAAGATAACCTTAAATGTCTTATCCCTCTGCCTCTACCTCCCAAGTGCTGGGGTTTCAAGTCATGCTTCACCATGTCCAGTTTTATGTGGTGTTGGGAATCAAACCCAGGGTCTCATAAATGTCAGGTAAGTGCCCTACCAACTGACTTATATCTCCAGCCAGCGGTGCCCTCTCTTGCTTCGGCCAGACTGCTGCTCTATTTGCTCCCATTCAAAGTGCTTGTTGTCAGAGCCTCAGAGCTGGGCTTACACCACACAAGACACTCATGACCTTGAAGCTGTGGTGTGTCAGAGCTGCCCTGCCCTTCAGAGCCCTCCTACTGTCACAGACCTGTGAGGTCTGTGGGTAGAATGTCACACTCTTGAAGCTACACTCAGATTTCAGGCCACCCGGACTGTTCTCTCACTAGCCTGTCTCTCCAGATACCTTCAGAGACTTCAGTGAAGACAGATCTTTCACTTTTAACTCTAGCTGATCTTCTTCCCCGGAACCTACACCAGTGTCCTAGGCTGGAGATCTAATGAAATAGTAGCCGTGGAATGAACTCAGATTCCTCTCCTCTCTCACTAGGGGTCTAGGACTGAAGAGAAAAGTAGTTTTCATTGAACACATCCTTGAATTGTTAAGAGTCCATGCATTCTTTTTTTTTCTACTTAGGAGTTCAAGTTCATAATTCAGGCATGATGGCAAATGCCTGTTGTGTGGGCTAGTTTTACAGCAGCTAGACACAAACTATAGTCACTGGAGGGAAGAGCCTTCCACTGAGAAATTCCCTCTGTGAAGGGGCTAGAGGCAAGACGGTAGGGTGTTTCCTTAATTGGTGATGGATGGAGGAGGGCCCAGCACATTGTGGGTGGGTTACACCTGGGCTGGTGGTCCTGGGTTCTATAAGAAAGCAGGTTGAACAGTGGTGATGAGCAAGCCAGTAAGCTGCACCCCTCCATGGCCTCTGCATCAGCTCCTGCCTCCAGGAGCCTGCCCTGTTTGAATTCCTGTCCTAACTTCCTGTGATAATGAACAATGGTGTTGACAAGTGAATGAAATAAGCCCTTGCCTCCCCAAGTTGTTTTTGGTCATGGTGTTTCATCACAGCAAATGAAGCCCTAAGACTCCTAGAATCCCAGCACTTCAGTGGATCATAAAGTCAAGGTTACTTTTGGCTATATATCAAGTTTGAGGCCAGCATGGGATACATGAATTCCTGTCTCAAAAAAAAAAAAAAGAAAGAAAGAAAGAAAAAGAAAAAATAATCATCGCAGGCCTCCTTCCTAGGACAGGAACACACTGAGGAGGGTCTTCCTTATCTGCTGAGTGACACTTGCACTGAGGACTTTGGATTGTCTTGCCTTCTTCCCATCAACTGGCTTTTGAAAGAATACATTGCATACAGACATCGTTGTAATATCGAAGTGATAGAGATTTGTGAAAGAAACCCCAGCAGTCCGTATGAGCAGGGGACTTCCAAAGACATGCTTGTTTCCTCCTAAAAGAAGCAGATCACAGCTGGGACCCCTCTTCTCGCCTCCTGCCTTGACCGTAGGTGTGCTAACTGGAGATACAGCTACATAGAAACCAGAAATGAACAGCCTGAAGACAAAAGGCCAATATACTAGTGCTGGCAGAGCAGACGGAGCCAACTGCAACCCTAGCTATCTTAGGTATCGTTTAGATATATTTAATATATTTATATATTATTTCTGAGACAGGGTTTTCTGCCATGTAGTCCAGATTGGACTTAAGTTCAATTTGTAGTTCAGACTAGCCTCAAACTCACAGCAATGCCTGGATTAGATACTTGTGTATATGTTTGTTTTACATATGTATGTATATTGGTTTTTCAAGACAGGGTTCTCTATGTAGATCAGGCTGGCCTTGAAATCAGAGATCTGCCTGCCACTGCCTCCTGAGTTCTGGGACTAAAGGTGCGTGCCACCACTGCCCAGCTGGCACTTGTGTATTTTAATCCAGTCCTTCAGGTGGAAGTTGTAAAACAGAAACAGCTCAGCAGTGCCCAGCAGTTCCCATCCCCATCAGAATTCAGTCCTGCAACCAGGAGCTCTGAAGGTGGAGGACAGGAAGCTGCAGTTTAAGGAGTTTGTCCTGTGACCCTGACTTTAAACCAATAACCATAGTTTGGATGTTGAAGGTCCCCAAAGGTCTGTGTGCAAAAGTCCACGTGTGAAGGACGTGGTCCCTGTTGTGGGGCTTTCGAGATGCAGTGGATCTTGAGAAGGAGCCCTGTGGGAAGTTTTTAGGTCATTGGGAGGAATATTCTCTCTCTCCTTTTCTCTTCCTCCCTCTCTCTCCCTCTCCCCTTCTTCCTACTTCCCATCCTCTGGTGCTTGTATACTTCCTGGATGTGAGGCATTTGCTCAAGGCCCACAGCAACGGGCCCACTTGATCTTGGACTAGAATCTCTAAACCCATGAGCCAAAATAAATCTCTCCATGATAAGTTGTCTGACTGCAGTATCTCTTAACAGCAGAAAGCTGGCCAGTCTGTTCATGCTTCCAAAGCTTTGATATGCAGAGGCATCATGGGGAGATGGTGTCAGAATCTGGCTCAGTGGCTGTACTGAAAGCTTGGTTATGCTGGAACTGGACTCTTCAGTACCCGGCCACCTGTTCTCCAGTTGGCCAGGGCTGTGGGCAGATGAAAGCTCAAAGGCAAGCGTCTCTCTGAGAATTCCCTTCAACTGCAATGACCTGTCTCACACAAGATCATGTCCTGATTTACCGTGAACACCTGGTCAAATAATAAATGTTGACTCCAAGAGTTTGTGGCATAATTGTTAAGATTTCTAAGAGTGGGGAAGGGCGTTCAGGTGTTAAGAGTGATTACCCAGCATGCACTGGGTTCGATTCTAAGTGCTTGGATGAACGCTGAGTAGATCAGCTGGAAGGGCACTTGAGAGTTTCAAAGGAAATTATATTTCTATAATGATTTGAGAATTGGATGGCTGCTTCCTCTGGCTTTCTTTTAAATTTAATTTAATTTTTAATAATGTGTATATGTGTGTAGTGTGCATGGGAGTGCCAGTGCCTGCAGGGGCCACAAGTGTTGGAATTTCTGGAACAGAGGTTACAGGCAGTTGTGAGTTGCCTGACTTGGTTGCTGGGAACCGTGTTTGGGTCTTCCAGAAGAGCAGGAAGTGCTCTTAACCACTGAGCCTGCAGTCCAGTCCCTCCCCCGGCTTTTGGTGCAACTGAAAAAAATCAGGAAAGCTAACAATTATTAAGCACCTGCACAAAGTGGGGACAGAGGCTCCTCAGCAGCAAATAGAGGAGCAGGACCTCATTACACCACAGCAGATCTCCAAGGAAGACTGCATTCTGCCACGTCAGGACTCTGACTGGGAAGGAATGGAGCCCTGAGACCTGGGATAGGAACCTTGGGGTCACTGGACTTGAGATCTCCTGGATCAATGTGCCTGAAGAAGGAGGCTACTCCTGGAAACCCCAACCATCTGCCCATTCTCAAAAACCACAGGAGGGTTCTGCCTTGCAGGGCAGCTCACACTCTAAGGTCACCTTCTCTTGGGTTGCAAGGACAGTAACTAGGGTCTAGGCACACCAAAATCCTGAGTGGGCCGGGCAGTGGTGGTGCACACCTTTAATCCCAGCACTTGGGAGGTAGAGACAGGCAGATTTCTGAGTTCGAGGCCAGCCTGGTCTACAGAGTGAGTTCCAGGACAGCCAGGGCTACACAGAGAAACCCTGTCTCAAAAAACAAAACAAAACAAAACAAAAAATCCTGAGTGGACCCACTGGACCTCCTGAGGGGAAAAGGAACCAGAACGAAAGAGGCTGTAGGACTTACCTAGAATGTTCCAGAACGAACCAAGACTTCATCCTGCCTGACAAAGTTAACAGTGGTAATTTATGTTTTAATTATGTGTGGAGGAATCAGAGGAAAGATGGGGAGCTAAGGATTTAGGGAACAAGGGATTCCATTTCAGAAATTTTAACAGTACCCTAGAGATAGAAGAAAAAACTTATGGTAGACTGTTAATAGGGACAGGTCTGTTCATCTTCACTGGGTGTGTGAGTGTGTGAGTGTACGTGTGTGTGTATGTGTGTGTATGTATGTGAGTGTGTGAGTGTGAGTGAGTGTGTGAGTGAGTGAGTGTGTGAGTGACTGTGAGTGAGTGAGTGTGAGTGTGTATGTGTGTATATGTGTGTGAGTGTGAGTGAGTGTGTGTGAGTGTGAGTGAGTGTGTGAGTGTGTGAGTGTGTGAGTGAGTGTGAGTGTGTGAGTGTGCGTGTGAGTGAGTGTGAGTGTGTGTAAGGAGGTGCATGGAGGCCAGAGGAGGCTGTCACGTGTTCTACTCCATTAGTCATTTTTTCTTATCTCCTTGAGAACAGATTCCTCTCTCATTGAACCTGAAGCTGGTCCGGCAACCAGCGAGCCCAGAGCCTTCTGTGTCTTCCTCACAGTGTTGGGGTTAAGGGAACACACCGGGCGACATTTCACTTTCCTTCCAGAGTGGGAAATCTGAACTTAGACCCTCAAGCTTGTACATCCACTCACACTCGCTGAGCAGTCTCACCAACACTTAACTAAAAAACAGGAACAAAACAAAGAACAAAATTGTGAAGACACGTAAAAAGAAGCAACCTGGGGCCTGGTAAGATGGCTCATTGGATAAAGACACTTGCCACTAAGCCCGATTAACTGAATTCAATCCCAGGACCCATACTGTAGGAGGAGAAAACTGACCCTCGCACAATGTCCTCTGATCTGCACATCAGGTACAAAATGGGTACACGATAAATAAATGTAATTTAAAAAAAAACCTCAAATTGCTAATGACACTGTAAGTTTAAAACATAAAATACTTTGCCAAAATAATATGCTCTTTCTCCTAATTGTGCCATGATTGGGTTGGATTTCAACGCTCAGCCATTCTCAGAGCCTTTATGTGTCCAAGAACAGAGAAAATTACTCACTTCCACAGTGTGACCCTCCACTGCTATTACCCCAGGATGAAGGGTTGCTGGTGTCATGTTCACAGAGAAGGATGACCCTCCTCTCTGGGGCCGTCAGGATGGCAGGTGAGGAGTGAGCACATATCACCATAATCCTAATGCTTAGTCTGCCATACAAAGAGAATCTGTTTGGATATTACGCATGTAACTTCAAATATCATTGGGAGAAACATGGCACTAATGTAGAGCGTACACCTTTATATCACTCAAGCATCCTCCTGGCTTTTTATCAGCTCTGAATGGGATGTGCTTTCTAACTCCTCCTGCGTACTGTCCCAGGTGTCCATCGGGACTCTGGGGGAGACGTTGGGATATCCTTCATGATACTTTGTCACCAAGTCTTCATTCTGACCTGCCTGAGGTGTTCTACCTTAGGTGGGCGTTCCTCTGCCTCTTGCTATTTTGAGAGAGGGTCTCACTTTGTAGCCCAGGCTGGCCTCAAACTTACCAGCCTCCTGTCTCAGCCTTCCAAGTGTTAGGACTATAAGAGTCCATCATACCCAACTTAATTTTTGCTTCTTCTTCCCTCTTCCCATCCTGGCAGCCAACGAGGCAGCTAGCTCCTTCTGGTCCTCTTCTGGTTTCACGGCACAAACAGCTTCTGAGCACACACAGCACTTTGAACAGCATCCGCTTAGCCCAGTGTCTGGCTCTTCACACTGATCAAATCACCACATTGGTGACCAGTGGTCTTCCAGACTCAAGTTACAAAGCCCCATTTTACCAGCATCTCTGGCAGAATAAATGCAATCTATAAACCATAACCTAACATTTAAGCTGCCAACAGGATTTCAAAATGAAATTGTATATTTTTAAGAATCACAATTCACTGAAAGGAGAACAAAGGGGCAGATTTAGGCTTAGATTTGATAAAAGGAAGAACATTAAAAAATATAGATCATATGTCAGACAGGTTATTAGAGATTGCCTTCCTTGAAAAATCTTTAAAAATAGAACCACAGGGCTATAGCCCAGCTTCAGGGAACTGCATGTGCAAGGACTTGGTTTGATCCTCAGAGCTGGGGGAAAACGAATAAACAGTCATTCATCTTGAACGATTTGGCCACAGACCAGCTTGGAAACAGTAACTGAGAAAGGTACATTTCCAAAACTCCCCCTGCCGGCCCTTGCCTCTCCCCACTGTCAGTATCCCAGGACATCAAGGCGTGGCAGGGATGTTAAAGTTGGCGGGGGAGCAGAGGATGCCAGTGGCACATGCCACCATAATCCTAACGCCTACTCTGCTGTATACAGAGTGGGATTATTTTGCCACAGAAATGGAGAAGAAATGGCTGCATCACTGTCAGTCCACCAACTGAGCAGTTAATGAAAGCAGGTGGCATCATACAGTCCTTCAGCTCTTTCTAGAATCTTGATGAATCAGATAGCTACCCCACCCCCAAAGAGATGAAGCAAAGCTGTGATTCCAATCTGAAGATGATTCTGATCAGGGCACAACAAAGATGTCTCTCTTCTCCCTCCTACGGCATGTCCAACGCGTATTCAAGTCTGAAACAGTCAGCAGTTTCAAAAAGTGAACCACCATTGGGAATCTATGGGGGTGTACATACTGGCACAAATGTCATGATATATTTCATAAACGAACCTGGTTCCAATTCTCTCCAGTTTGATTTCTTTAAAAAAAAATTATTTTAGTGCTTGCTTTGGCAGCATGTATATTAAAATTGGAATAATACAGAGAAGATTAGTGTAGCCCTGCAAAGAGATGGCATGCACATTTGTGAAGTGTTCTATAGTTTCAGATGTGCACGTAGCAACAATTAATGAAAAAGGAGGCCATGAATTTGAAAAGGCAAGGAAGGGTGTGTGTGTGTGTGTGTGTGTGTGTGTGTGTGTGTGTGTGTTGAATGGAGGAGAGGGAGCTGGGAAATGATGTAAGATTATCATCTTAAAGCATAAGAGATTTAAAAACATACTTATTTTATTAGTGTGTGTGTGTGTGTGAGAGAGAGAGAGAGAGAGAGAGAGAGAGAGAGAGAGAGAGAGAGAAACATGTGGGAGCAGGCACCCACTGAAGCCAGAAGGGGTCTCTGGATCTCTTTGAGCTGGAGTTAAGGCATCTTTGACCCACATGATATGGGTGTTGGCATCAAAACTCTGGTTCTCTGATAGAGCAGTGAGCACTCTTAACTGCTGAGCCATCTTTCGGGCCTCTCAATTTCTTTGTTCTTTAAAAAAAAAAAAAACCCATAAATCTCAATCTCTCTCTCTCTCTGTTATGTGCATGCATGCTCATTCATTTGTGTGAGCATGGGCATGTGTGTGTACACTGTGGGTGGTCAGAGACAACCTTGGATGCTGGACCTTGGTCTCCACCTTGTCTGAGACAAGGTCTGTTTGTGTTGTTCTGCTGCATATGCCAAGTTACCTGCCCCTCAGACTTCCAGGGTTTCTCTGCTCTTCACTGCCCGTGGACCTGTAGGAGCCCTAAGATTATAGACACTTAGTGCTATGACACCTAACTTTCACATGTACTCTACAGAATCACCCTCAGGGCTCACTTTCCTGACAAACATGTTTGTGTACTGAGCCATCTCTCCAGCCCTCTGCATGTCACCCAGTCACCTTAGGGTTCCCATTGCTCTCTTCCTCTGCTCCTGGGGACTGACTACAGCATTAGGGTGGGGTAGGCAGTGCCCCAAACTGGGTCATTGGTTCTCATCAGCATCTTCCCAGTGTCCCTCAGTCTTTGTCCAGTAGCATTGTCTGACGGGGAAGTTTCTTTCTACTTTGATAACCCACTCTTCCTGGGCTGTACCAAAGTAGGTGGGGTGCCCAAGCCCCTCTCCTAAGGCAGGGTTACTCTCAGGTGTTTACAAAGACTTTTATTTCTCTGCATAACACACTGAGCCCGAGAGGATGCTTCAAGGCTATCTCTGTCCTACCTGCTGAATCTCACAACCTAGGTACATCTGGGTGAGAAGTGTGGGTTCTTGAACCCCTGTGGGGTCTATCTGGGTCTGCATCACAGATCCCTCTACCCTTGGATTCTTCCTTCCTTCCTTTCTTTTTGACAGAGTTTCTCTGTGTAACAGCGTTGTCTGTCCTGGAACTTTGTAGACCAGCCTAGCTTCGAACTCACAGAGATCTGCTCACCTCTGGCTCCCGTGTGCTGGGATTAAAGGCGTGCACCACACCTGGCTGATCTCTCATGTTTTGATAACTACTGTCTAAGCGTTCTTTGCTACTAATTCTTCATCCCTCTGATCCACGTGCATATTATCCAGTCTCAGATGGCGCACAGACCTTGCAAACTGTTCATGCTCTGAGAGCTCCAGTGTTTGGATTTCTTGTCCCCAAAAGCTCTTTCTCTGCTACAGCAACCATTTCCCAGGTACTGAGCGCTCATTGAGAGTGTGGCTTTTCATGGGGGCACAAAGGATGTACCAGTAATGACAAACATACTGAGAACCTAGCACCACAATACTGCTGCCAAGGAAATCCAGGTGAGGGGCAAGGAGAACAGGAAAACAGCAACATCAGGGAGAGGCAGAGCCTTCTCCATCTGGGACACAGGAAACTCACAACAGCTCCTTCCCCAGGTTCAGCTCGAAGTTTCTTTGCTTTTGTTTTAACAAGGGTCTTACCATGTAGCCCTGGCTGTCTTGGAACTCATTAGGAAACCAAACTGTACTTTTTAAAATAAATAATTTTTTTTTTTAAAGGGAATTTGAAATGAAGTTGATAAGGCAACTAGTGCCACTGTGACAATATGCATATTTTACACATTTAGATCACTCTGTTCATGGGATTAAAGCTCCTACATTGTATTTAGCACAGTTCATATGCTTTACATTAAAAAAATCCTGAATTTTTAACTGGGCATGGTGGCACACACCTTTAATCTCAGCAATTGGGAGGCAAAGGCAGTCAGATCGCTGTAAGTTCAAGGCCAGCCTGGACTACATAATGAGTTCCAGGACAGCCGGGCTGTATAGAGAGACCCTGGCTCACTCCAATCTCCACCACTACTGCCAATAAATAAATAAATAATAATAATTAAAAATGTTAAAAGTGAAATCTCTAATTCTTATTCTAATTTCACATTCTATTTCCACAAAAATTTTCCTGGCCTCCAGCTTTCTCTTAACTAGTTAGGGTTTTGGTTTTTTGGTTTTTTATTTTTTGCATCCAACCCACCAAGACTCTAACCCATATACCAGTTTAAAATTATAACCTTAAACATTTGCTGTCTCAGAAACTTCATGATCCTCCTGCTGGTTTTTTTTTTCCGTATGATATATTGTGACCTTTTTTGTTTTTCTTTTCTCCCCTCCAGTTTTACATCTTCCTGTACTGTCAGACTGGTCTCTTCCTTCATGGTCAATCAGCCGCAGTCCGTCCCTGTGCACCCTTCCCCGGGATCACGGAGCCACTTCTAGGCTCCTTCCGGTTTGAGCCGGGGTGGGGGGCGCAGGGGGTCTGTTTCCTGAGTCTTGGGAGGAGGCTTTCAGTGGGTGTGCCATGGCTTCCCACATATCCTTAGATTGGAAAACTGGGAAGAAAACGCAGAAATAAATGAATCTCCCTACCTTGGAAAGTACTTCTTTCAACAGATTGTGTTAGCGCTTGGAGTCACTGCTTTAACTACTAAAATTGATTAAATTAGCAGTTCTGTGTTTTGCCAAGATTTTTTTTATAGGCTCTTTCCTTCGTTCGCAACAAATTAAAACCTGGCTCGCAGGGGCGTATAGAAGACTGGAGACATTTCCCCTCCTGTCGCTTGGTGCTGATGTAGCAAGCTTTTGACAGTTTTTAAAAAGAAAGATTTAATTCTTGATTACCACTCCTCATGTGTCTTATACCAGGTCTGCAGTATGGGTGTGTGGGAGGAAACTGATATAGCATGCAAGAGTTTAATAAATATTTGTAATATGGAGTCTCTAAATCATTGCCTCAGGGAAGCCTAGTATAGGAAGTGGACTGGTTCCATCCCGAAGGTAGTGCTAGATGTCTGTAATGTGCTAAATAAATGTATTTTCTAAGTATCAAATCTAATGCAAACTTGTTTCCATTTTGAAATTTAAAACTTTAAAACTTACTCATCTAATTCGCTCAAGAGTGTCTGTGTGTGTGTGTGTGTGTGTGTGTGTGTGTGTGTGCGCGCACGCGAGGTCAGATCATGTCTCTCCTTCTAGTGTGGGTCCTGGGCATGGAACTCAGGGTGTCAGTCTTGGTGGCAAGCACCTTTATTGATTGAGCCATCTCACCAACCCAATTTTTTTTTTTTTTTTGAAATAGAATATCATCATGTAGCCCTACAGGCCATGAGTTTAAAGGGTTCTCCTGCATCCCGAGTGTTGAGAGTAAAGGTACACGTCACCACATCTGGCTCCCAAAACATTTAAATTCATGTATATATTTTTTCATAGAAGTTTAACTACAAAGCAATCATACTCACTGTTCCAAATCTAAAAATCAAAAATCTCACTCTAAAATCTAGGGGAAATGACATATTCAATTTACTAAGGCAAAAGGAACCGGCAGAATGATGAAGTTTGTGGGATACTACAATCCCAACTTCTAATTCCAAAGAAAGGCATATTTTTACTAAACCCTAAACTCCTATCAGCTCCCAAAGTATGCATTTCTTCCTTGCGTTATAATTAGAAGTGAAAATGGGACGACACTGTGTATACTCACTATGTGTGTATTTTTAGAACAATCCTGGTGCTGTTAAAATAAATAAAAGCCCCGAAGGAGGTGCAGTGAGATATCTTTTTGGATGATGTCTATAAATATGATCTCTAAGATTTCTTATTTTTGACAGTTTAAAAAAATTTTGTAATGAATGCCTATTTCTTTTTAACTAATGAAACGAATTGAGAACACTACATGAAAGAGGAGGTCTGTGTTGGCCGTGCATTTGTTGAGCACCATGTTGTCTTAATGCTTACGCCAATTGTTTAGAAGGTGACATGGGCAAGAAGGAGCCACTAACCATGCACAACCCTCTCTGCACATGGCGTGATCAGAAAGCCAGTATCAGAGCGAGGATCAAACACGCTTTGGTCTTCAAAGTAGTCCAGACCCTGAAAAGTCATAATTTCTGTTGAACTCCCCTCCCTCCTTGGCTAGATTGCTTTGCCTTTGAAGTGCCCACTGCAAAGAGCCAGGTGTGCAACTGCTCAGATCTTCTGAGGCTGACAACCGCTTCCCTTCATGGAGCGTTGTACAGACCAGCCTCGGTACAGGACTGTCACCGTGTAAAGTGGGAGGGAAATATAAGGGGCTAAAATAAGGCAGAACCATCCGGTTAAAAGGCTGTGGAGCTGCCTCTTGAGTGCTGAGGTCTCGGCAAGAGTTTATCTATAGACTGGGTGAATCCTGCTGATGAGGAAGGGGGTGGAAATCGGAGCAGCTAGGATCCGCTGTGACTGAATGCTACAGACACTGTATACTTGGGTACTTTATAGGGTACATCCCAAATCCGTCTTCCTTACCTACTTTTAATGCAGCTGTTGGTGTTATCGTCACAAGTTTGCCCAAGGGTCTTCTAAAAAACAATATGAATTTGCCCGATTTACCTTCATATTGGAGTAAAAAAAGAAAACTGTCAGACATGAAATCATGAATCCTGGAGACCACTGCCAAGGGAAACAGTCAGGAATTGGTTACTTTCAAGTAGATCTTTGTGTGTTTATTAATACTTAGAGCCTTTAGAAGTGTCACAGCTAAGTGTGATGCCTGTAACCCTGGTGCAGGCTGAGGCAAGAGGGCTGAGTCTGAGGGAAGTCCGGGCAATACAGTGAGACCTTATCTCTAAAGATGGAGAAGGAAGAGGAGCAGATGAGGGATGGGAAAGAGGAGGGGGAGAATAGGGAGGAGGAGGAGGGAGAGGGAGGGGAAGGAAGAGGAGAAAAGGGAGGAGATAGAGCATCACATTAATCAGCTTATATTGGGGACTTGGAGCTATGCCCAGTGCCATAGCTCTTAAACTGTTTTAAAATTTTATAAAGGAGTGGTTATATAAATGACTATCCAAACATTGTTTCAGCATTTCTCTGGCAGAGAAGAGACCTTAAATAACCATGTAAGATATTACATGAAAGAAAGATCCAGTATCTATAACAAGGTTTAGAGCAGAAACTAAGTGTTCTGGGCAGAAGGAGCCTTGGTGGCCATAGGTTGCTCCTCTGAGACGAACAACCTCCTTCTTGGGGCCTCTCCTGAGTATCCAGAAGCTCACTCCCACCTGTTGTATGGAGCTGCTACGACTGTACACGGCCTTGGGGAGGGGCGAGAGTCTATGGGCTGGACAAGACTAGGGATGCGTGGGTATCCATCTCTGAGGCTGTCCGAAAGCCACTGTCCCTTCTGGGTAGACTTTCCTGTATGACCTTTTTGGGGTGAGCAACCACACTCCTGTAGGAAGCCCTTTCCTATGCTCTGTAATTAAGTCCAAAAACCTCATTACTTCTCCAGAGTTAACCAGCAACCCCCCCCCCAAGTGAACTGTAGCAACAACACCTGACTGAGACTATTCAGATCTGAGGCAGCCCTGCAGCCCTCCCTCAAAAGACCCCCAAATGTGCCAGCATTTTTGTACCTGTCATATTCTACATGCCAAGACTAAGCGTCCTGGCAGCAAGGAGAGGCTGGATTAAATACTGCCCATCTGACAGGTCAGGCTCCGGCAAAGCCTCCCTTTAAACAAACATAAATAAAATGGGCCCAGGAGCAGCACATGTGAGGGGATGGTGGAGTTGAGCTGGCCTGGCTGTAAGAAAGATTCTAAAAGCAGAGACAGGGCGGGGTGGGGGTAGGGGTGGGGCAGCAATAGCAATAGGTGGAGAGGTGGGTAACTAGGAATTGATTCCCCCACCCTCGCCCCAGAAACGGGAAATGCCTACCTGAAGGAGTTGCAGAGAGATTTAAAGGAGATAGCACCTGGATGGATAAAGAAGTCAGAACCAAGCAACCAGCAATGAGCACGGGAGAAGAAGAGGCAGAAACGCAGGCTGCAAGCAGGGTGGAGGCCCAGGAACCGCGATGTGGATCTTCATGTGCCTGAGTTTGCCACCAGTGTTTCTTCTCATCCTTGAACTGCAGAGCCTCTGGAGGCTGGAGTACTTCCGGTCATCCAGGTCCATTCTACAGGGATCGGACTTCATTACCACATAAGAATCTACATGGTGAAGCTGCCTGCAGTCACAAAGTAATGCCCATCCGTGGTGATTTGTTTTCATCTGTTTAACGCTAACTCCCCACAAGGAGAAGTCTTGCAGACAAATCCATCGTCTTATGCCATATCATTGGCTCCCAAAGTCAGAAGACCGTAAGAACAATGGTTTGGTGGGGGTCACTCTTTGTTTTTATTGCTTGCTTGTGGGCATGCTTCCCTCTTCAAGCATGTGGGTAGAAGATACAATCAGTACTTTCCTGAACTCAGAGATCCACCTGCCTCTGTCTCAAGAGTGCTGAGAAGATGAATCTTAATTTGAGTTGGAACCTATTCATATTGATAACGTTTGCCTTTTTTTTTTTTTTTTTTTTTTTTGGTTTTTCGAGACAGGGTTTCTCTGTGTACCCCTGGCTGTCCTGGAACTCACTCTGTAGACTAGGCTGGCCTCGAACTCAGAAATCCGCCTCCCGAGTGCTGGGATTAAAGGCGTGCGCCACCACTGCCCGGCTTACATCAATGATTTTACTAACCTTGTAGGTTATCAAAACTCCTAGACTTCTTGTCTTCACACTACAGCTACCATTAACCCACTCATTCTTTATCTTAAACCCATGCAGGTGACTTTTAGGTCCTGGTTAGGATCTTCTATTTATCCACATTAGATCGTCTGTCTTCTACATATATAACAGTTTAAATGGCTCACATGTATGCCTTCTACATCTTCTGATGACACAAAGCTTTTACAGCAAGCTATTATTGACAAGCTGGTTCCCTCAGCTCTGGGATGCCAATGGTCACAAGATGCACCATTGATTTAATAACAGTTCTTCAGAAAAAAAAAATAACATCACATTATCTAGATAAATCGCCTGTAAGAGAGGCACTATGATTTCAGAAGTACTGTTATAGAAAAAAATATTATTAGAGCTAAAGAAATATAAATGCTGGTCAGTGACAGTATCATTTAGGAAGATCTTACCAGTCTATGATAATTGTACATAGACCAGGACAGAGAATATAACTTTTACTAAAAGTAATTTTATTTATTTAATCATTCCTTTCTTTATGCATGTGCTTATGGAACATCTACTATGCCAGCAGTGGTATAAAGCAAGGATGGATGAGACAGGGGCTCTTCTGTCTTCTAGAATTCACATCTTTGATAAACCACCAAGCACGGTTAACCACACAGACAATTTCAACTTCCTGTTTGAACGCTATCTTAAAAGTTTCTCATTTAGCTGGGTGAGGGCACACACCTTTAATCCTAGCACTTGGGTGGCAGAGGCGGAGTCGGAGGCAGAGGCAAGGCAGATCTCTTGAGTTTGAGATTAGCCTGATCGACAGAGTGAGTTCCAGGATATCAGAACTACACAGAGAAACCCGATCTAGAAAAACAAAACAAACAACAACAACAACAACAAAGCTTTCTTATTTACCCCTAGTGATCTTAAATCCTTAGAGAAATGCTTATCTTCTGTGTTGGCTTTATTATTATTATTATTATTATTATTATTATTATTATTATTATTGTCAACTTGACATAAGCTAGAGTAATCTGGGATGAGGAACCTCAACTGAGAAAACACCTCCATCAGATTGGCCAGTAGGCAATTCCTTGAGTAATGATTGCTGTGGGAGGGCTCAGACAATGTGAGTGACATCATCCTGGGCAGGTGGTCCTGGTGTGTGGGCAATGGGGTGGGTAGAAGAAAGCTAGCTGAACACAAGCTGTGGAGCACACCAGTGAGCAGAGCTCCTCAGTGGCTTCTGCATTGGTTCCTGCCTCCAGGTTTCTGCCTTGAGTTCCTGCCCAGGGTTCCATCAGTGATGGACTGTAACCAGTAAGCTAAAAATAAACCCTTTCTTTCCTCTAGTTGGCTATCTTTACATTTATTTTTTACATTTTTAAATATATTTGTTTTGTGGGTGGGAGGGGTGAGTGTGGGAGTGTGGCTGTGGTGTGCAGGAGCCACGGCACCTGTATGGTCAGGGAACAACTTGTTGGAATGACTCTTCTTCTCCCATGTGGAGGTCCTCTGGATCAAACTCAGGTATTTGGGCTGGATGGCAAATGCCTTTACCCACTGAGCCATCCTGCTGGTCCAGAAATGTGGTCTTTTGTGACTAGCTTCTACTCAGTATGAAACTTTCAAGTCTGTATATTATCTTTTTTTTTTTTAAAAAAAAAAGATTTATTTATTTTATGTATGTGAATACACTGTAACTGTCTTCAGACACACCAGAAGAGGGCATCAGATCTCATTACAGATGGTTGTGAGCCACCATGTGGTTGCTGGGAATTGAACTCAGGACCTCTGGAAGATCAGTCAGTGCTCTTGACCTCTCACTGAACCATCTCTCCAGCCAAGTCTGTATATCTTTTGAAGGTTACAACAGTACTTGACTTCTTTGGATGGCTGAGTAGAATTCATTCTGTGTAGATGTCATATCCCATGTAAACTATCCATCAGCGGCAGGCCCTGGCTATTGTGAACATCTGTGTACACATTTTTGTGTGGGCATGAGACTTTCATTTGTACTGGAGAAACTGCTAGGCCTTGTTGCTTTGTGTTTGTGTTTGATCTTTTGAGAACCTGCCAGACTATTCCAAAGGGGGCTCACCTTTTTTACATTCCAGCCTTCCACGTGGGAGAGCTTCAACTTCTTCATATGGGTACCTGTATTGGACCTTTAACTATACCCTAGGGCTTTTAAATAGGATTCTCATGGTTGTTTGATGTTCATTTCCCTAAGGACTAATGAAGACAAGGATCTTTTCATTTGCTTGTTGGCCATTTCTATACGTCTCCTTTTGATCCTTGGGATTGTTTTTGTTTGTTTGGTTTTTTGTTTGTTTGTTTTTTAACAAGACAAGATTCTTTGTGTAGCCCTGGCTGTCCTGGAGCTCACTCTGTAGACCAGACTGCCCTCAAATTCAGAGATCTGCTTATCTCCTGAGTGCTGGGCTTAAAGGTGTGTGCTTCCACCCACCTGGCTGTTCGTTTTAAATTGTGTTGTTTGTTTCAAAGATTTATTTACTTATGTATTTGTGTCTATGATGTTTCTTTGTGATGTAGGTGCACGTGTATGTTTGGTTGTGCACACATGTGTGTGTGAGACGGCCAGCAGAGGGCATCGGTCCCTCAGAGCTGCAGTTACATATGTCTGCCTGGCTTGTTGCTGGGGTGCGAGCTTCAGTCCTCAAGATTAAACAGTTAACCAGTGAGGGCTCTTAATTGCTGAGCCATCTCTCCAGGCCTGTTTGTTTTTAAATTGAGTTATAAGAGTTAGTTTCTCAGTGGCAAAAAAAGACGGGAAGGTGTGGTGTTGTGACTTAACCCAGCAATTGTGAGGTTGAGGCTGTCCTCGTTAATAGCAAGACCCTTTCTGATGGAAACCAAACCAAACTAAAATTCTGAAGAGAAGTCACTTCAACTTTCTTTTCTTGCATTTGTTTGTTTGTTTTTCTAGATATGGTTTCTTTGGGTTGCCCTGGCTGTCCTGGAACTCACTCTGTAGACCAGGTTGGCCTCGAACTCATAGATCTGCCTGCCTCTGCTTTAGAGTGCTAGGATCCAAAGCACTCACTGCCACCACCTGACTCATTCTTGATTTTAATCTTTATTTGTTGGGGGATTAGTGGGGAATGCACCTTGGCCATATGTATAGTGGGCAAGTAGTCTCCCATGGAGTTACAGCCCAGCCCCTTCCCTGGTTTCTAGTACCAATGGCAGCAGCTAGACTCTGGACTAGATGTCAGATGTTAAAGGAAAAGCCGGAGAGTTGAGGGGTGTACTATATTGCTGCTTTGAAAAAGAATGGTATTCTGGGGCTGGAGAGATGGCCTAGAGCCAAAGATGGTAACTCAAGTTTGGTGCCCAGAACCTCAGAACCTACACAGTTAGAGAACTGACTCTAGCAAGTTGTTTTCTGACCTCTTCTTGCATGCAGTCACATACACACACATACACACACACACAGAGAGAGAGAGAGAGAGAGAGAAAGAGAGAGAGAGAGAGACATCTGGAGAGGTGGCTCAGTGGTTAAGAGTAGTGGCTGGTCCTACAGAAGATCAAGGTTTGATTCCTAACACCCACATGGCAGCTCATAACTGTGTATAACTCCAGTTCCAGGGAATCCGAGGCCCTGTTCTCACCTCCATAGGCATCAGGCACAAACGTGGTGCACGAACATAAATATCTAGCTGCAGGCAAAGTACTTATAGACATAAAAAAAAATTTTTTTTTTAAAAAAAGTAGTATTTCTGACCAGAATAGGTACCATGGCGATGGTGCTTAGAGGTAGATACTGCTTTGACTTTAAAGCTCTTGGCACAGGGTGATTCAAGCTGAGAATGAAAATCTCACCAACCATTTGACTCATTTGTTGCAATTATTTTCTCTCACCTGTGCACAGCAGATAGCTGCGGCCCTGAGAACTAGGTTTTGAGGATACACACGGCACTCCATTCTATCACACTGCAAGCCAGAATGGCAGCTAGTGTGGGCGGCAGCCAAGAGTGGCTTTCAAAGTGGGTGATTTGTGGTTACTGGGGAACAGAGAGCTGTCCGTTAGGGGACACACTGGTCACTATTCAAACTGACATCATTAAGTAATTAATTAATTAATTTAATCTGTATTCTGGCCTAAATTACTTGATAGTTTATGATCCCCGCTCACCATAAATCACTTTTTTTTTAAAGATTAAATAGCAATATTTAAAATAATAGGACTGTTATATTAATTTGGAAAATTACTAATTTTTTTCCCAAAATAATTCCTTGGTATTTTCAATTTGACTAAGGGATTAGAAAGAGATTTTATTGCTGTATGTAGCTGAGGTCCCTTGGCTAAGCTGACTAATTTGATTTGTTGTGTTCATATGAGTATATTTTAGAACAAAACCCAGTCTAACAAATGAACCAACTGATTAGACTGTGATTACTTCTCTCAGTCCTGTATCTTAACAGTCACAATTAGAAGGTGGGTACACACAGTTCTACAGTGAGCCGTAGGGAGCTCTGGCTCCTTCTGTAATGACTAGGTCTAAAGCAAAGCATAGGCTAATGTGAAAAGCAGGGTTTACAATGGGAGTCATTTCATTTTGATAAAGCAAAGCTTTATGAAAGCAGATGTAGAATTACAATGGGAAAACGAGGACAAAAACCATTCCAACTGGATGGGATTTCTGACAGATTTGCAGTTCCCTACAGAAATCAGTGAGCTGGGCAGGCACAGCTAGGTGATGGGGTCTGGCCTCACATGCATGGGGCCAAGGTCCAGGCCTCAGCACCACAGACTTAACATAAAAGCAAGCAAAGCCACGTAGAGAATAAAGAATTTTTCTACTGTATAACAACAATTGTATTATTTATGAGCATAAGGTGTGGCTGTAGGTCATATGTGTATAAAGTGTGAGTATGTGTGTATGTGACTCAAGTCAGCTGAGGGGCAGTGACTGCCAGCAGGGAGAGAGGGAACAGGAGAGGGAAGGCTTCCCAAGTCTGATAGCTCCCTGGTAAGTAGGATGGAAAAGGGGGTGGATTTCTTTTGTTATTGTCTGCGAATTTGAAATACTTCATTAGCTGAAAACGTAAAAACACAACAGTTAATTCTCGAATTCCTTTTTCTAACGGATCTAAACGTTTGCCTAGTGTTGATGTGGAAACATTGTTTAAATAAGGTCTCAAGGGCACCAGGAGGTTTATTTTTAGATATTTAGCATATACTAGTAATAATGAAAGCCACAGTTCACTAAGAAAATAGCACCTTCACCCCTTGCAAGGGCTTTAAATGCTCCTGACTCCTTTGACAGACAGTAACAATTCAAGAAGGTCGTTTTCTGTAGTCAGTCCCGTCCAACAGATGGCCAGGTGAGCTGTGATTCCAGTCCGTGCCTAGTGATAAAATATGCTAAGTGAAGACTCAGACTTTCAAATGTCAGATTTCATATCCCAAAGATCATCTCTCATACGATAGTTTTCTTTTCCCTGAGAACTATGTCTACATTTTAATATGTTTACTTGAGGAAATCTGAAAATATGGGCAGAGAAAAAGGAGTTTTAAAAAAAAACCCTGCCTCTACTTCTGCTGGCGCCCAAAGCTCCCGGAGAGCAGCATTTTGATAGTAGCCCTTCATATGTTTCCATGCATAAATTTGTATGAACTTTCAAATGCTTTGGGAAGCATCCATGTTAAGAATTTCGCTATTAGTGCTACTTATGACACATACTACAGAATAAATTACAAGCTTGGCTTTTTTTTTCATCTTTGCCTATATTTGCCTATATGTATTGTTTAAATTAAAGTCTCCACTGGGGGAAAATGTTAAAAACCAGTGCAATATAGGACAGGGAAGATAAGTTATTTATTTATTTAATGTTTATTTATTTTTGGCTTTTTTGTTCTGTTTCTTTGAGATAGAATCTCATTATACAAACCAAGTTAGGCTCAAACTTGCTATCTTCCTGCCTCAGCCTCCTCTTTGTGCTGGGATTATGGTCATGCACCACCATGCTTGGCCTTAGGTAGACTGTTTTAAAGTTATTTTTATTTTACTGACATGTGTGTTTTCCTGCATGTACGTCTGGGTGCGCCTGGAAACATGCATCCTATAGAAGCCAAAAAAGGGTGTTGGATCCCCTAGGACTGGAGATATAAATGGTTATGACCCATCATGTGAGTGCTGGGAATTGAACCAGGGTCCTCAGAACCATGTCTTTAATTTTTTTTTTTCTTAAAATCACACAGGGCTGGAGAGATGGCTCAATGGTTAAGAGCACTGGCTGCTATTCCAGAAATCCTGAGTTCAATTCCCAGCGACCACATGGTGGCTTACAACCATCTGTAATGGAATCTAATTCCCTCTTCTGATGTGCATAAAAAACATAACACTTCATACACATAAAATAAATAAATAAAAATTAAAAAAAGAGAGCCGGGCAGTGGTGGTGCACACCTTTAATCCCAGCACTTAAGAGGCAGAGGCAGGTGGATTTCTGAGTTTGAGGTCAGCCTGGTCTACAGAGTGAGTTCCAGGACAGCCAGGGCTACACAGAAACCCTGTCTCAAAAAACCAAAAAAAAAAAAAAAAAAAAAAAGAGAAAAGAATAACGTGTTCATTGCACTGATACATTGATATTTAACACAAAGGCCAGCTAGGCAGTTATTACGTTATCTTTCATAGTACACTGTAAGACCGGCAACAACCTTACCAACATGTTATGGATAGTTTCTTTCAAAGAACAGTGGGCCTCTATTTTAAGAAAATGGGACCAGCGAGATGGGTAAAGGTGATTGCTGACAAATCTGATGACCTGAGTTCAATCCCCAGGTTCTCCACGGTGGAAAGTGAGAACTAATTTCTGAAGGTTGTTCTCTGACCCCCACACATTTACCAAGGAGTCCCCTCTCCGCGCACACAAGGATATTCAGCTGTATGTATATAGAGAGGCCAGAGGCCAATCCCAGGTGGAAGGTAGCATTAAAATGACTCCTAAAGACATATTGCTGTCCACCCCTTGCTCAACCACATCAGCCAAGCTTCTTCTCGCAATCGATGGGACTTTTTACAGAGTCCCGTAACTGGATGATGTGTGAGAAGTGAGAGACTTTGAAGCACTCGGTTCTACATGGGATCTGTTCATTAAACCTTCCCCATAAGGCCCAGGGATCTACTCAGAAATGGAGACAGAAGGATAGTAAAAGCCAGAGGCAGTGGATGACTCCAAGGACACAGCAGGACTGACATACACGTGTCATCACAGATGCTGCGGCAGCATGCACAGGACCTACACAGGTTCCAGCCAGGTGGATTCTCAGTACTGGGAAGGGGGGGGGGAGTGGACATGGGAGTCCCACACCTAACCAAGAAGGTATCTGCAATTGATACCCACAGCAAAGGGAAAATCAGTTTTCTCTAGTGTGAGCCTGGATGGTGTATCAACCACACTTCAGGGCAGGCCCATGCCCAGGAGTAAGTAGTTAGCCAACATATAATGAATCCCATGGTTGTTTTTGTAAACTGTGTAGACTTTTTGTTTCTTTTTGGCATTTTTGACTTGGGTGTTTTGATTTTCATTTTTGTGGCTTTGTTGTTATTTTTGTTTTGTTTTATTATTTATTTTGAGAGAGGGGTCTAAGAACATAAAGTTGGGTGGGTAAGGAGGCAGGGAGGATCCGGAAAGACCTGGGGGAAGGGAAAACATGATCAAAGTATATTGTGTGAAAAAAGAAGAACTAAAACTCTCATTAAACTACAGCAGAACAGTAAGCCGTACAAGAGAGTCGTGACACTGAAGTAAGTGACAGTTTCTTGGACGATACTGAGTCCAGACAAATCGATGTGTTGGACCTCATCAAAATCTGGGGGGAAAAATCTTTTGTGTTTGAAAGAGACACTATGGAGGCTCCAAAAATGAGGGTATAACTCACGTACAGTGTACGTCTTGCACAGGCCCTGGGTTTGATCCAGCACTATAAATTAAACTTGTACCAGTGGGTACAAGTGCCGGTGGGCAAGCCTGGCATCCCACAAACGAGAAGGAGAAAACAGATCCCCAAATGTTATTCTCTGACCACAGCATACGTGCATCTGCCCCACCCCTACCCCACTCCCACCCCACCCCACCTCCATCCCCCACCTAAAGGAAGGAGGATGAATGAAAGGACCACCTTTAAAATGAAAAGAAAAAAAACAAGGTTTGCTAATTACTTATTTGAAAGAGGATTGATATTTAGAATTTATTTTGAGACAGGTTCTCAGTGTGTAGCTCTGGCTGTTTTGGAACTCACTCAGTGGACCAGGCTGGTCTCGAACTCACAGAGATCCACCTGCCTCTGCCTCCCATATGCTGGGATTGAAGGTGTGCGCCACCATGCCAGGGTTGTATTAAACAACTCCCACAGCTCAATAACGACAATAAACACCCTAAGCAACCCAATTTAAAATGGGGGAAGGATACGAATGGAGTTTTCCCCAAAGACAACAAATAGATCACCAACAAGCATGGGGGCGGGGGGAGCATGAAACAACTAATTACCAGAGAAATACAAATCAAAATCACAGCACGTGGGTGACCCTGCCCTGCACACCACGTAGGTGATCCTGCACACCACGTGGGTGACCCTGCACACCACGTGGGTGACCCTGCACACCACGTGGGTAACCCCTTCATACCAAGTGGGCTACCTCTTTACATCACGTGGATGACCCTTTACACAATGTGGATGACCCCTGCACACCACGTGGATGACCACTATAAAAACAACATTCCACCCAACTGTCAGCAAGTGTGCAGAGAAATCAATCACTCCGATGGGAGTGCACTATGTATGGCACAGTCACTGTGGAAAATGGTGTGACAGTTTCTCAAGATGATTAAGAATGATGGCAGATGTCGCGGCTCTGCAGGCAAAGGTATTTTCTGCACAGCCTGACAAGCTGCATTTAAATCACAAGTTCCACTGCAGGACCACTGATGCCTGCAAGTTGTCCTCTGATCTCCATACACATGCAGTGGCATGAATGCACTCACACTGGTCATTAAAAAAAGAATTATTAAAAATAGAATTTCTATAAAACCCAGCCATCCCACCTTTGAATACATTTCAAAAGGGGCTTGGGCATGTATCGTACACACACACACTCACAGAAGCACTGTTTCCAATAGTCAGAACTGGCCATCAGTAGATGCGTGGACCAACTAACGTGCAGGTATCTGCAAGTGAAGTACTACTCACTTCAGAAAAGGAAGAATAACCTGACATATGTTCCAGCCTGGAACACTTGTTATGTTATCCACTTGATAACACCATGTTAAGTGAAAGAAATCAGCCCCAAAGACAGACTTCGATTCCCCTAGGATGAATGACTGGAGTCCTTAAAAGCATGTAGTGGTTGCTAGGCCCGGGGGGAGGAGGAGGCAATGAAAAGTTAATGTTTCGTAGGTCAGGGTTTCCACTAGGGAAGATGAAGAACACATCATCTAGAGATAGGCGGTGTCACTGGCTGCGGGGCTATGTGATGAAACAGTGCACTTCACTAAATCGGAAAACGAATGTGGTGTTTATCTACAAATTTCATCGTTGAAAACCCTTAGTTCTTGAAAACAGTATTTGGTGGGGTGTGAAGGTGCAGTGCTCAGGAAGTAGAGGCAGGAGGATCGGGGCAGGAGGTTATCCTTGGCTACATAGGGGGTTTGAGGCCAGCCTGGGCTATGTAAGATCCTGTCTGATAAAAGGCCAAAGCCAAAAATATCGTTGGGTTAGAATAGTCAGGATGAAGGGAGAAAACAATCTGAAGGAAGGCTCCCAAGTTCCTGGTACGGTTAACTGAGGGAGTGGCATGTAACACTAGAAAAGTGTAAGGGTGGGGCGGGGGTGGGGCTCACTGTACTGTTCAGGCTAGTTTCCAATTCCTGGGCTTGAACAGTCTTCTAACTTCAGCTGTCAGGTGCTACACAACACGTGTGTACCCCCATATTTGGCTTCAGGAGAAATGGACTTTAAGATGAAATGGTGTGGTCCATTTTGGAGCTTGGTGTGCCTATGAGCCACACAGAATCTAAGTGGATACAGGATTTGAATCTCAGGTAAGGAGACAGCCAACCTATGAGTCACTTGTCTAGATATAGGAGATGCCCACATACTCTGCTGATGCCTGTGACTCGGGGCCAGGGGAAAGGGCACTCACGTGAATCTTGGAGGAAGATAGATGCAGAAAGAGGCTGAGAGAGAGTCCAGAAAACAGGAGAATGTAACTGCAAGAAGTCAGAGGAAGAGGGCACCTCAGGAAAGTGAAACGTTTTTTTTTGTTGTTTTGTTTTTTTTAAGCCAGGGTTTCTCTGTGTAGCCCTGGCAGTCCTGGAATTCACTCTGTTGACCAGGCTGGCCTTGAACTCAGAAATCCACCTGCTTCTGCCTCCCGAGTGCTGGGATTAAAGGCGTGCACCACCACTGCCTGGCATGAAACCCTTAAAGAATGGAAAAACCATCGAGGTGAAGATCTCAAAATTACCCACTGCACTTATTAGCTAGAGAGGTCCAGTCTGGTCCCTGGAGGTAGCCTCAGGTTATCTTCTCTCTGATGCCTTTCTCAGGGAAAGGTGGAAGTATGAGTTAGATCTGGTTTCATTCTGTAGCTATGATAAAACAGTGACCAAAAACAACTTGGGCAAGATAGAATTTATTTGGCTCATGCCTCCAGGCTACAATACATCACAGAGAAAAGTCAGGGAAGGAACCATAAAGGAACTCTACTTGCTGGCTAGCTCACTCACAGACTCTTTCTTATACACCCTGGGAAAATCTGTCTAGGGATGGCAAGAAGGCCCCACCCCATGAGACTTAGATCCTTCAGCAATGTTCCACATGCAGGATGAATGTGGGTTGGTCTTTCTTACCCACCCATGACATTGTTTCAGGCTGGCTCCATTGCTCCATCTCTCCATCCTCCTGTCTGGGCCTCGTGAGTGCTGCAGGTGAGCACTATGATGTGTGGCTATTCATTGAGGGTCCATTAGTGATCTCTAACTTAAATAAATTCACAGATTAGCTAAAGACCAGAGATGTCAAGACAATTGTATTATAGTAAGTATTATAAAATTCAGGGGGAACTTATGGCTCTGTTCAGGTGAGGACAGAAGTAGGAGGGGCCCACCTATAGTGGGCTGGGCCCTCCTTCATCAATGAAAAAAAAAATGAAGAAAATTCCCCATATATGCCTACAGGCCAATCTGACCTGTCCTGTCCCCCAGTTGAGATTCTCTTTTCAGGTGACTGGTTGCATCAAGGTGACAAATCTAACTAGGACACAGACTAACAATTGAACTCCTGCTTGAACATAATACGTTTAAAGGATTCAGTAGGTTGGGTTACAGAGAAAGCAATATGTTTACGACACACATAAAGAGCAGGAGCCTAGGGTTGTAGCTCAGTGGTGGAGTATTTGCCTAGCATGTGTTTCAATCTAGAACTGCGAAAAGAAAACAAAAACAAAAACAAGAACAAGAACAAAACTAACCTATAAAGCAGGCTGACCACTCCCCATGGCTGATACAGAGTCCAAGTTGTTTAAAAAGGATCCTCATTTTTTTTCTTTAATTTTTGATCTCGTTTCTATTTTCTTTGCAATTTACTGAATCAGATTCTTTGGGGGATATACTGAAGGATTTAAAATTTAGACTTTGCAACAGTTTAAAATTCATACCAGGGAAAAAGAACCAGCTTGGTGCTATGCATGATTTGATTTTAGAACTTCAGCTGACTTCATCTGCAGCTGCTCATGGTAAAACTAATCAGCACACACAGGTCAGTGCCAGAGAGGTTTTGTGGGTTTGGGGGTGGAGATGGTCATGGACCTCTCATTTTTATCTGAAAGCATTGTCTTCTTAGCTACAAATGGAGCCAAATAATCTTTCACTATGAAGGTAAGTGTTTGGTACAAAAGAGTGATCTGTACAATGTTGGATGTTGTGGCACCCCTGATGCAGGTATCTGGATTCTTCCTCTCCTTTTCTTTCTCTCACTGTGGAGCCTTGGCTATCCTTGAACTCACAAAGATACACCTGCTTCCAAAATGCTTAAAGGCAGATTAAAGGCGTGCACCCCACCTTTCCCCCATTTAACAAGCCTTTACGTAGTTCAGTCTGGCCTCAAACTCACTATGTGTCTGTGGATGACCCTGATGTCCCTGTCCCCCTGCTTCTACTGCTGGGATTATAGGCGTGAACCACCACACCTGGCTTCCTAGTTTTTTCCATGAATGCCTTTAATACCAGCACTTGGGAGACAGAGGCAGATGAATCTCTGAATTCTAGGCCAGCTTGGTCTTCTTCATAGTGAGTTTCAGGACAGCCAGGGCTATGTAGAAAGAAACTAGGTTCAGAGGTTCAGTCCATTATCGTCAAGGCAAAAGCATGGCAGCATCCAGGCAGGTATGGTGCAGGAATAGCTGAGAGTTCTACATCTTCATCTGGAGGCTGCTAGTGGAAGACTCCTGGCTTCCCATTTTTTACACACACTTCTGTCCTCACCTGAACAGAGCCATAAGTTCCCCCTGAATTTTATAATACTTACTATAATACAATTGTCTTGACATCTCTGGTCTTTAGCTAATCTGTGAATTTATTTAAGTTAGAGATCACTAATGGACCCTCAATGAATAGCCACACATCATAGTGCTCACCTGCAGCACTCACGAGGCCCAGACAGGAGGATGGAGAGATGGAGCAATGGAGCCAGCCTGAAACAATGTCATGGGTGGGTAAGAAAGACCAACCCACATTCATCCTGCATGTGGAACATTGCTGAAGGATCTAAGTCTCATGGGGTGGGGCCTTCTATGTGATGGGTAGGGACTCTGAGCAGCCTTGACAAAAGTTCAAAGACAAATCAGCCATTATATTAGCCTACACTGAGAATCACTTACAGTCGATTGAGGACAATCCAAACACTGACCTAGACTCTTCAGAGCACTCTGTCTCTCTGTCTCTTATCTCTGTCTCTCTCTGTGGTGTGTGTGTGTGTGTGTGTGTGTGTGTGTGTGTTTATGTATATACACTGTGCTGGATGGTTTTATGTCAACTTAACACAAACTGAAGTCATCTGAGAAGAGGAGCCTCAATTAAGAAAATGCCTCTATAAAATCAGGTTGTAGGCAAGCCTGTAAGGCATTTTCTTATTAGTGATACATGGTGGCAGACCCAGCCCGTTGTGGGTAGTGCCATCCCTGGGCTGGAAGTCCTGGGTTCTATAAGAAAGCAGGCTGAGCAAGCCATAAGGAGCATGCCAGTAAGCAGCACTCCCCAAGATCTCTGCTTTAGCTCCTGCCTCCAGGTCCCTATCCTGTTTGAGTTCTTGTCTTGACTACCTTCAATGATGAACAGTGATGTGGAGATGTAAGCCAAATAAATCCTTTCCTTCCCAACTTGTTTCTCATCATGGTGTTTTGTCACATAGTAACCCTAACTAAGGACATACACTGGAATTTTGGTGGGTTTTTTGTTTTTGTTTTTTTTTTAAAAAAACAACACGGAAATAGTATAAGAATATGTTTTTGTTTTAATCTCATGTGTGGAGCTACTTCGAAGCAGCACACTATGATTTGCCTCGCGCTCTAGCAGAAGTGTGATTTTGCCAGACGCAGATAGTTCTTGCACCTGTGTGACATTTAGAATTCTGGGGACTTTCAGAGGGTATATAAATGATAGGACCCTGAGAAGCCGGGTGGATGATTGTTGGTCATTGGTTGCTGGTTATTGTTAGTTGTGGTTGGTTAAGGAGTCCCGAGAAAAGAAGCAGCAAGAGGAAGAAGATCTTGACAGCAAAGATCGAACTTGCCCCAAATAACTCAGTGCCCCCAAGCGTCAGGAAGCCTAACAATAACGTCACCCCCTTCTGGCCCCTGACTTTATTCAGGGAGCTTCCCCCTCTGTTCTTTTCTCTCCTATCCAGTGGTAGGGGTTGAAAGGGTGGGAAGAGCTGAAGAAAGAAGAACCTACGAAGAAGCAAAGGGCCAGCCAGACATCCCTGTTCTTTTAATTGTCACAAGGCCATCACTCTCGACTTTCGTAGGTTAATTAACTAGATTCAGGGAGGCCAAGTTAGCCTGTGATTCTGGATGAGCCAGGAAGAGATGGAGCTGGACTTGGACTTCACATCTGCCTCTCCTTCTCCACATGTCTCCTATTGCAGCCACACAGTCTGTGTCTCAGTGTGGAGCACCATCTTCATTAGAGTGTTCAGATGATAACCCAGAAACCAGAGACTAATGCCCCCAGCTCCGGCCCTGGGATTGAAATACTGGAATGTTAAACATAAAAATGGACTTGATTTTCCCCCAAGGATTTCGCCCTCTTTCCTCCACACAGTGAACATTAACAATTAATAGGAAATGCTTTTCAAGCATCGCTCTTAATATTTATGATGCCCACGAAACCTACAAACATCTGCTGTGCAGAGAGATAGCGATTAAAGCATACTCCAGCGCCAAGCGTTCTCACACACGAAGATGAGTCAATGCTTAAAGCATTTGCCTCTCTGGAGTTATCAAAATGGCAAGAATTCCAAGAAGATGGGAGGAAGACAATTTTAGATTCAGCTTAAAGAATGTTAGTTCACTTTATTGTGGCTAAAAACACATAGTAATTTTTAAAAATCTGTGCTACTGCTACTGCTACTACTACTACTACTACTACTACTACTACTATTGCTGCTACTGCTGCTACTTTATGTGTATAGATGATTTTGCTTGCAGGCCTGTCTGCACCACATGCAGGACTGTGTTCAGGGCGGCCAGAGGAGGGCGTTGGATTCTCTGGAACTGAAGTAACAGACTGTTGTGCACTGCCATTTGGGTACTTGAAATGGAACCCCTGTCTTCTGCAAAGAGCAACAAGTGCTCTTAACCACTGAGCCATTGCTCAGGCCCTTACCTAATAATTTCAAATTGCACAAAGGTATTTTTAAATAGTAGATATGATCTTTTCATGTTAGGAATGACTACACCTTAGACCGGAAGTCAAGGTTTCTGCCTGAGAAATACAATTAGAAAGAACTCAAGGGGTGATGGATGAGATCATCCACTAGCAAGAATGATGAGTCTAAGAAATCTACCACTAAAATAATACCAAAGATTTGAGTGTATTGAAAAACCAACCATGGTAGCCTGTGCATACTTTCAGGGAGCAGGCTTGAAACGAAGTTGTTTCTAAGAAAATACTCTGTCTGACTTGTAAGGAGGTTGTGTTAATGGTCTGCTTGGGTCTGATAGCAGAGTTGACTCAGAGCCACTACCTTTGTCAGAATGCCCTAGTTGGCAATAAAATGTACTGTGATAAATAACAGGTGTGTATGTACCGGCATGCCCAGGGTCAGCTGCTTTCTGTGTATAGCAACCAAGCTGAAGAGCAGACCTACAGCATGGGTAAGCATAGCTGCACCACTACACAGACTTCCCCAGCTGACATTTATTCAAATTGCAACAAAAAATAGATTCATGACAGCCACAACAACAATAATAAAAATGGCAGCGATTGTGGAGCACTTACTAAATGTCAGATAGATTCGGTATGTAAATTACCCATTGAGTCCTAGGGCAATACTATGAGTGGAAAATGGATGCCTGTGGAGGTTACAGAATAT
Organism: Rhynchomys soricoides; assembly: GCA_019843965.1. Lineage (NCBI taxonomy): Eukaryota > Metazoa > Chordata > Mammalia > Rodentia > Muridae > Rhynchomys > Rhynchomys soricoides. Next base: position 2,627,468 of record JADRCH010000054.1, on the reverse strand, counting down.
GTGTCAGGTCATATGCAAATGTGGTGGAGCCTAAACTCTAACCTAGAGAAGTATCTGCATTTTGGTTTGTTTTTTTGTTGTTTTGGTTTTTTGAGACAGAGTCCCATATGGTTAGGGCTAGTCACAAACTCCCTATGTAGCTGAGGCTGTCCTTGAACTCCTGATTTTCCTGTCTTTGCCTTCAAGGGCTGGGATTACAGGCATGCAGCATCATAACTAACCCTGGTAAGCTCTATGAATTTATTTGTTTATTTTATTTATTTATTGTTTTATTTGTTGCTTTATGTAGGTGTAGGTGGTTGTGTGTATGTATGTATGTACCAGAGGATCAACTCAAGAGACACCTTCGAAAATCTAGCCATCTCTCTTGAGGCAGGTTTTCTTGCTAGCCTGAAGCTTACCAGTTAGGTTAGGGTGGCTAGCCAGTAAGCCACGGGGATCCTCCTGTCTCTCCCTCCGCCCCCCAACACTAAGATTATAAGCATCTGCCCTTTTTATACTGGTCCTAGGGATTTGAGCCCAGGCCCTCATGCTTGGAAAGTAAGCACTTTGCTGCTATTGCTTCAGCCCCTGCAACCTGCTTTCTTAGGAAAAGAGAGAGCAATATGTACATGTACTTTTCTTTTTTCATTTTCATGTATGTGATATGCATACATGCTTGTGTGTGTGCTTGTGTGTGAGTGGGCACACATGCATGTGCGGGTGGAGATGAACATGTGTGTGGATGCCCATGATTGACGTCAGGAATCATTATTGATGGTTCTTCCACCCTATTCATGGAGACAGCCTTTCACTCAAACCCAGAGCATGCCCATACAGTACACCCACACAGCTAGTCTTGCTAGCCAGCTTGCTCTCAGGGTTCCCTGTCTCCATCTTCTGAGGTTAGGATTCCAGGCAAGCCGCTTCAGCCACCTGACATTTACATGGCTTCCTGGGACCCAAACACTAGTTCTCCGGTTTTCTCGGCCTGCACTACATACACATTGATCCCTCTCCTCAGCATGACTATATCTTTAACCACAAAGGTGCTCGTGCACAGGTTCTTCTGGTTGCAGTATACAAAATCTCACTTAAACCCCTTCCAATGATGCTGGATAAGGTTCACCATGAGATAGATGTTCCTCTACACTGACACCCTGCCCTTTGCTCTACAGTCGTTCCTACACTGGGTTATAATTATCTGTCTATCTGCACATTGTAATCATCATGCTTGACCCTGATAAATTCATGATTTTTTCCCCCTTACTTATTATTATATCTTTAGTGCAAAGAACAGTGTCTGACAAATGATAGATGCCGAAGAATTATTCACTGAAGTAAAACATAGGAGCCAGGAATGTGGCTCAGTTGGTTGAGTGCTTGCTTACGGTGTAGGAAGCCCTAGGCTTGATCCCCAGGACTACCTAAACTCACTAACCAGAGCAGGGGGTCTGTGCCTGAATCCTAGTGCTCACAAGATGAGGCCTGAGGGTCAGAAGTTTAAGGATATCCTTTCCTACATAATGAATTCAAGACCCGCCAAAGATACACGAGAGCCTGCCTTGGAACAAGCAAGCAAGCAAACAAACAAACTAACAAATACCAGAGGGCTACAGAGATGTCTCAGCAGTTAGGAGTGTTCGATACTCTTACAGAGGATTGAAGTTTGGGTCCCAGGACCCACTTCAGGAGACTCACAACTTGTAACTCCAGTTCCAGGGGATTAACACACATGTATGCATATGTGCACACATTCTCGTACGCGAGTGCACATGTGTGTGTGTGTTTGTGTGCACATGTGCATAAATAAAAATAAATCTTTAAAAAATATCAAGTGAAAAGTAAAATTGAGTACCAGCCATGGGCAGAAGTATTAGCTGATCGATTGATTAATTAGTTAATTAATTAATGTTTTGTACTGGGACCAAACCCAGGCAAGTGCTCTACCACTGAACTAAATCCTCAATCCTAAAATGATTAATAATTTAGAAAGTAAGAAACAAGTTTAGCCAGAGTTCATGGGGACAACCATTCAAAGACAGGACTCATTGCCCTGAGCTGCCCTCTGGCCCAGCTTCTTGTCTCTGCCCTTCCTTGCCTATGTATCTCTGTGGACTTCCTCTGCCCATTTACACATCTCTGCTCCCCCATAATTTCGGCTTTTGTGAAACTTAGTCATTGATGGCAACTTTAGCTTCACTTCGACTTGCCCTTCTGGAGCCCCAGTACCGGCCATACTCAATGCATACTGACTCATCTTCTGCAGATAATGTACAGTGGGGCGGCTGGGCTCTAGAGCTCTCTGGTTGTCCAGTTAGCAAGGCTGAATGCAGTGTTCTGCTTTCCTCAGGAGAACACTTGAACAGAAAGGACTGTGGCCTGAGTACACACCCCCAAACTGGCTCCCTACAGATGTCAAGCTGATCTCAATCTCCTTTTGAATCTAGATAAGTTTTGAAAAGCATGGAGGAGTGTATTTTAAATTACACTGAAAACTTACCGTCGGACTGTATTTTAACAGAGCTTCTATGCACTGCCATTTTCCAGTTGCCTGCGTTTTCAATTTCGCTCTTTGATTGCTTAAGACACAGACATCTTTTCCTTCTTGCCCTGCAATGAAAATGTTCTATTTTCATACAGTCCGTGTTAGTCATAGTGTTTGCATTTTCATTACAATGTCAAGAAGTTGCTCCGTTCCACTCTTTTTCTTCAGTGCTGCTAAGGGCTTCTGATAAGTTTCTTGTGATAATTGCATTATGATCTTCTCCCTTTTATGTTTCAGACTTACATAATTTTTGAAGCTTGAAGAGACTTGCTTAAAATTTTCCATGTGGCTCATGATTAATGCTAATGCTGAAGAGCCCCCCATGGCCCCTAATTTACAAGTGAATTCCAAAAGCTCATTTGTAAGCCAGTTGTTTGGGACTTGAAATCCATTTCCCTAGTGGCCTGGGAGAGGTTATTTAACCTGTAATATATTCGCTCCATTATTTCATAAAGAGCTGCTATTTGCCTGACACTGCGGGAAGCAACTGTGTGTGTATGTATGGAATTACTGGTTAGCAATTCCACTCAAAACACGAACAAGAGGCCTGAGAGATGGCTCAGCAGGTGAGGGCACTTGCCTCTGTGCCTCCTGAATGGAGTTCAATCCCCAGAACCCGCAGGGTGGAAGGAGAGAACCAACTCCTGTAAATTGTCCTCTGACCTCTGCACATATCATATAGCACATGCTCCAGCCAGTAAATAAATGTCACTGCACCCTCCCCTCCAACACACACACACACACACACACACACACACACACACACACTAAAAACCATGAACAAGAGATGGAAAGGCGGCCCAGTCAATGAAGTGCTTGCCATGACACAAACATAGGATCTGAGCTTGACTCCCAGAGATAGCAAGGCCTGCTGTGCATGAATTAGATCCTGAGTTCAGATCCTCGGCACCCATGTAAAACGGAACACAGTAGTCTGTAATTCCTCGGCAATATGGGAGGCAGCTTCATGACATGCGCAGTAGCAGATACCAAGAGACCCTGTCTCAACCAAGGTGTCAGGCAGGGACCAGAGATTGTTCTTTAGCTTCCATAGGCACACCATGGCATGTGTATGCTTGTCCTCAAACATGTGAATACACACGTGCATCATGCACAGAAGATTAAAAAGTGGGAACAACAACCCAGTAAAATAGTTCTGTAGGTAAGGCACAGCTATGTAAGCCTGGAGACCAGAGTTTAATCTCTGAAACCCATGTAAAGCTGACCTCTGACCTTTACATGCATACCTCAGCGCAGGTGCATCCACACAACACACACACAGACACAGACACACACACACACACATGATAAGAATAAAAGGTAGGTGCACTACTTTTATACACTATATATAATATCAGTGTTGAGGTGGAGCCAGGTGGATCTCTAATATCTGAAGGCCATCCGAGCTGAATTGGTAAACTCCATGTTCAGTTTGTGATCATGTCTCAAAACACAAGGTAGATCTATTAAGAAAGACACACAACATTGACCTCTGCCCTTTGCCCATGTGCACACACGTGTAAGTGCACCCACACAAGCATGTACACGGACAGCACCCATATCACACAGATAACACGAAATGGATAAAATAGGGTAGTTACTATCTCTACAAGGCTGATAGTCTAAGTCAAATGAACAGAAACAGAAAGGCATGGTAGCATGTGCCTTTTAAATTTTGAAATGTGTATATATATATATATATATACATATATATTTGTGTGTGTGAGTATTTTGCTTTGTGTATATATGTGCACCACATAATGTCTGGTGTCTGTGGAGGCCGGAAGAAGCCATCAGATCCTCCTGGAACTAGAGACAGATGGTTGTATGTTACCATGTGGGAGCTGGGAATTGAACCTGGGTCCTTTGTAAAAGCAGCAAATGCTCTTAATTGCTGAGCCAACTCCCCAGCCTCTAAGAAATCCACCATTGGTTTGTTTATTTGTGTTTCAACACAGGGTCTCACTGTGTAGCCCTCGCTGTCCTGGAACTTGCTCTGTAGACCAGGCTGGCCTAGAACTCAAATATTCACCTGCCTCTGCCTCTGCCTCTGCCTCTGCCTGGGTTTCCACCTTTTAAAATCTTTAATCCTAACCAATCTGGTTAGTAGTTCTACTCAAAAAGATAAATTTACAAAACAAGTATTTTAAAACTTATTGATATATATTATATACTCAGAAAAAGGTGTGTGCCTGTCTGAACCCAAGAAACTAACAAGAAGCAGACAATATGAACACTCCAGAAGCTACCCTGTTTTTCCTAAGGGTTACTATAGCCCCAAAGGAAATTATTTAAACATTAGCTAAGGAGGACTGTAGTCATGGGTGATGTCTTGCCGGGGAGGAAGGATTGTCCACTTGGAACTCAGTAAGTTTGTCGCCAGACTTCTTGTTGGTTATGATCAGATTCAGATGCATATAACTGAATACCAAGACGACAGTGGCATACTGCATCTATGTCAACCACTTAGTGCATGGCCAGAGCATGGGTTTTCTCCGAATTCCAGAGAGAAAGCAAAACAAAGGAATGCAGAATGGGGGAGCCTTATATCTCCCTGATGCTTCAGGTTCATTTCTAAGGAACCTGCCCTTCAGAGCCCATGCCTGTTCACAATCTAATTGTCAGAGCTACGGTTCTTAAAGAAAGCTGGTCTTTCAGCTACTGTGTAGCCCCAGTAAGATCAGGGTTCTTTTTTGTTGAGAGGAAAGGTTAACTCTGACTGGCCTGGAACTCATCCTGTAGCTCAGTCTGGCTTTGAACTTTTGGTGATGCTCCTGTCTCAGAGCACTTAGATTACAGGAGTGAGGCTCCATGCCTAGCTAGAGATTCTGAAAACTATGAAGAAGGGAAGGCTGGTCTGGGGAGACAGCATCTACAATAACCACACTGGTTTTATTTGCCATTTCTCACATCACACTGCCTAAGGAGAATTCTTTTCCTAGGAAGGGAAATTCAGGTGCCGTGTTTGAGAAACTGAGAGAGAAAAGTAAAAGAAAGAAAAATCTAAAAAAGAGGACCTCCTAGCTAGATTCATTTATTTGCTATAGAACCAGGATCCAGACAGCAAAATGTCTAAACCCGAGACTGTTCCAAGTAGGCTGTCACAGCACACCCCTCTGTAACTGTAGAGGGGTCAGTTAGAAAAATTTCCTAGAAAGTATGTTTGAGTGTGAATGTAGGGGTGTGTGTGTGTGAGTATGTATGTGTGTGACTGTATGTGTGAATGTGTGTGAATGTGTGTATGTATTTGTGTGTATGTGTGTGTGTATTTGTGTGTATGTGTGTGAGTGTGTATGTATGTGAGTGTGTGTATTTGTGTGTTTGTGTGTGTGAGTGTGTAT
>JADRCH010000054.1:2600914-2621590 GCA_019843965.1 Rhynchomys soricoides | reverse complement strand
TTTGTGTGTTTGTGTGTGTGAGTGTGTGTATTTGTGTGTTTGTGTGTATGTGTGTGTATGTGTGTGTATGTGTGTGAGTGTGTGTTGGGCATTGGTTGACAAGACACATCCACAGTATTTAGTCCTCAGAGGCATAGTTTCTTTCAAGTTTTGTGTTTCTGAGGTCAGCAAAAAGGTAACTATAAGTTATAGCAGTGCCCGGCTTATCATAAGTTACAGCAGTGCCCGGCTTATCATTACATGGATTTCTATCTAGAACAAGTTAGGTCTTGTATCTCTCAAGAAAGACGACTCACATAAAGAGGCCTGCGTGCCGTGATCACAAGGCAGGTACCGCTCTCGTCTCCTCTCTCCAACCTATTATTAATGTCGGGCTCGGTTCCAACACGAACCCTCTAGGGTGGGATGGGATGCAGAGGAAGCTGAACTCTGAGGCCTTGCTGCCTGTCATTTTGGAACAGGTGAAGTCTGGTTAGGGTGAACCTCCAGGGCAGACCTCCTGTCAGTAGAACTAAAGATGTAAACACCAGAAGAGTAGGAGGCGGAGGGGCCCACCAACAGCTGCCAAAAGAGTGAGTAGGAGCATTGTCTGGGCTTAATTAGGAGATTGGGCAGGGAACAGGGCTGGCAGACAGGAACTGTAGAGGGAAAACAAGGAGAGGGACCAAGGGAGGTTCCCAAATTAGGCAAGGGAGTTGAAATAAACACCTATGGAGCCCCAAGCTCCAGGGAGCTACTGTAGAGTGAAGGCCAGGTGTTTGATTCTTGGACTGTCCCGGAGCACCTGCGGTGGAAAGGCACTGTGCTTGGTGCCAGGGAGACAGAGGCATAAACATACGCCGGCCCTACCCAAGAATCTTGTTCTCTTGCCTCTTTCGAGGACTGTGGGTTAAAGTTCAATGTGGCCAGAGACATGAAAGAGAGGTAAATGAACTCAGGGGAACAGCAGTCAACCTGCAGGATGGTGAAGTGGGGAGGAGTTGGGGAGAGGACCGAGGAAGGCTTGAAATTCAAGTGTCCTGTAGTTAGGGACTGAAAGCCAAGTGAGAGGCGTAGAGATCTAATGGTAAAAAGAATGGTGTCTTTGGCAAAGGGGCAGTCTTGAGACACGGAAATGATGGCAGGTAATATGATCCCACTGTTCTGAGAAGCTAAGATGGCATCCAGGCCTTGTAACCCAGACTCTGCCCTGGGCCAGAGCTTCCAAAGGAGTTACCAGGAAGTACCTGCTCTCTCCCCTGCTCTGAAGTTTGGACTTCTGTCCTGATTTTCCTTCTGCACCTCAACTCTGCCTACCCCAGCGGTCTCCATCACAGAGCTATGTAGTAGCACTGTATGTGACCTTCCGGCCAAGAGGTCACCGGTTGGAGAAGCTAGAGTGAATTAGGAAGAATGTCAGTGGAAATAGAAAGGGGGGGGGGATGAGTGCAGCTGTAGCTCTTCCATTGTAAGAGTTTCTTCAAGAGGCCATGGCCAGGGGACGCCTGCATGGAAGTGGCAAAGGCTAGGAAGGACAGGAGAGGAGAGGACACAGGTGTAGGAGAAAAAGCAGGGTGGTGCCCCAGAACCTACTGCAGTCCCACTTGGTAACGTGCAGAAAGGCCAAGGGGCAAGAAAGAGAGAAGAAAAGGTCACGTGGTAAGACATGTATTCTCAATCTCTCTCTCTCTCTCTCTCTCTCTCTCTCTCTCTTTCTTTCTCTATGTGTGTTTTGTTTCTAGACAGGGTTTCTCTATGTAGCCCTGGTTGTCCTGGAGCTTGCTCTGCTGTAGACCAGGCTGTCCTCGAACTCACAGAGATCCACCTGCCTCTGCCTCCCGAGTGCTGGGATTAAAACCTCCACCACTGTCCAACTCACATATTTTCATTATTTGTTTATTTATATGTATTTGTGGTATCAGGGAGGTGGTCAGTGTGTGGACAAGTTGGCCACTACAGGCACTTTACCCACCTGGTCAAACTCCAGGGAAATGAGGGGGTCACAGAGATACCAGAGAAGATTAGATAATGCAGAAGGAAATGACCAGCTGTCAGGTAGGACCTGGGGGAGGGGGACGACAGGACTCTAGTCCAGTGACTGCACATAGCAGTCAGGCGTGGCGCTTCCTGTTGTTGATTTCATGGAATCTAGACTCATTTGTGAGATGGACCTCTTGGCCACACCTGTGGAGAAATGTCTTGATTACATCAGTTGACCTGGAAAGTCAGGTCCATTTGAGGCAGAGCCATTCCCTGAGATCCTGGACTATACAAATTGGAGAAGGGACCTTGGCAGCAGCATGCATTCATTTTTCTCTGCTTGTGGGCTTAATGTTACCAGCTACTCCAAGCTCCAGCCGCCTCGACGTCCTGCTGTGACAGGCTGTGCTTTGAACTGCAGCTAAAATAAACCCTCTCTCCTTCCATTAGCCTCTGTCAGAGCATTTTATCAGAGCAACAGAAGTGAAACTAAGACCCCATGTGGAAGAGCCTACTGTAGCCCACCTCTCACTGCTGGGGTAGACACAGATGGGTACCCAAGGGTGGACAGAATGAGTGTCAAGTAGTAACCTAAGGGGGCCATACAGAGGGAAGGCAGACGGCAGATATAAGTCGTATAAGTTCCAGGTCTACGTAGCGAGACCCTGTCTCAAAAAAACAAAAACCATTTCCCACCTCCGACCCCCACCTCACCTACCACTCTGCGACTTATTTGTAACTTGGATAAATAGTAAGAGGTGTTTTTGCTTTTTCGAGATGGGTCTCACATAGTCCAGGCTGGTCTTGAACTTAATATGCATCAGAGGGTGACCTTGAACATCTGATCACCCTGCTGCTACCTTTACTTCTTGGAATTCAGGCTTATGCCACCATGGCAAGCATGCTATGTCAGGAATTTAGACACATTTCTGTCATTCAATGTCAGAATTTTTTGAATAACAATAAATCCACAAACTGTCAGTTTCATGAACAGAAATTTGCCAAGTTGTCTTAACTTCTTTTGATAGTCAGTCAAGGAAAATATGTGTGTGTTTGTGTGTGTGTGTGTGTATGCAAATGAGCACACTTGTGTATATTTGTGTCTGGAAATCAAAGGTCAGCTTCAGGTGTTGCCTCTACCCCCTTTTGATTTTGTTTTTGGCAAGGGTATATCACTAAGTGGGGTGGCTCAAGTCCTTTGAAATCTCAGAGCCCACCTCCAGAGATACACTTCCTCCAGCAAGACTACGGAGCCTAATGCTATGAAACAACTCCACCAACTGGAAGCCAAGTGTTTAGACATCAGAGTTTAGGGGGAACATTCTCATCCACACCTAAGGAAAAAATGAGTTTTCAAATGAAAGGGAGAGCTTAGCTTAGTGGTAGAGTATATGCTTAGCATACATGAAGCACCAAGTTGGATCCCTAGCGAAACACACACACACACACACACACACACACACACACACACACGTAGATAGAAAGAAAAATTGTGAAGAATACACATGATAGAGTTATAAGTATTTCTGTTAGCCTGAGGCAAGAAAGTTTATGCACTTCTCTTTTTGAATGTTTATTCATTACAGGAATGGTTAAATTAGTGCTTTCATTTAAAGCCCCCAAGGCATCGGCATCGTGTTTTCAGAAAAACTAACGATCACTTCCTGATAACACCAACTGACTTCTGTATATTTTTCTTCTTATCTTGGTGTTTGGGAGGAGGAAGTCATAAAGCTAAGCATCTGGTTTCAGTATTAGTCTTCAAAGGTGCAGATTCTCCTTCTGCGGCAGAGAGCTGGGGCTCTGAACCCTCTCACTCTTCATTTATCTCCTGAAAGTTCTTGCACAGTGTAACCTGTTAGGCCACCCAGAGATGAGGCAGCAGTCTTCTGTAAAGGATGCTCTTTTTTTGGTGTGTTTGTTGAGTGGCTGAAGCCATATCACATTGGTTCAGGTACCTCTTTTTAGTCAAAGAATTCTTTTCCTCTCCTCTCCCCTCCCCCTCCCCTTCCCTCTTCTCTTCCTCCCTTCCCTTTTTTTTCTTCTGTTTTTTTTTTGTTGTTGTTGTTGTTGTTGTTTTGTTTTGTTTCTCTGAGACAAGGTCTCACTATGAATGCTTGGCTGGTTTGGAATTTGTTTTGTAGACCAGACTGGCTTTGAACTCATAGAGATCTACCTGTTAACCTCTCAAGTGTTGGGATTAAGGGTATGTACCACCACGTCTGGTCTAGCCAGAGGATTCCCCATCTAAGTAGCGACCAGTCCCAACCCTGCTTAGGGTCTGAGATCAGACAGGATTGGAACCTGTTCTGGGTGGTGTAGCTGTGGACTAGCCAAAGAACCGATGCCATGATGTCAGTCAGAGAGCCACAGATGAGCTGAGAATCACTCGGGCCAGCCCAATGAGTGGGTGATTACACCTCACTACATAGTTTAACACAAGTACACATTATAGGGTTCCTGATGCAGAAACCAACCTGAAGTAGATTAAAGCTAATCACGGAATTTTAAATTTGTGGTGGAGGGGTCTCTCAGGGAAGGAGGCAACCAGGTTTAGGAAGTAGTATTGAACTGAGGGGAGCTGCCAAGGTGTTGGACTTCTTGCTTCTGTCTGCACAAGGTCATCCTTCTGTCTGTGTTATGGAAAGCTTTTTGTGACTGTTAGGTCTGAAGATTCGTAAGGGCCCCTGGACAAATGTTTTGCCAATATCACTTTTTACATGCATTTATTTGCTCTGTGTATATGTGCATGTGTGTTTACATGTGGGTGGGTGGACACATGCCATGGCACAAGTGTGGAGGTCAGAGGGCAACCTGTGGGAATCAGTTCTTCATCTGCTATTTAGGTCCAAGGGATCCCACTCAGGTCATCAGCTTGGTAGTGAGAACCTCTACTCACGAAGCTGTCTCAATGGCTCCCAGTGACTATCATTTTAGAAGAAAACTATAAAACAAAACAAAACAAAACAAAATTGCTAAAGTTTCAGAGGCTTTATATGGAGGCTGGCCATAATAGGACTAGGAACATTATTGAGAGTGTGTCATAATCATCTTTGGGAAAATCCTTTTTTCCCCCTAGAAAATAATAATTTCAAATTGTATTAGTCAATAAAATGAGAAACTATACCCAATATTTCTTCCAACTTATAATCAATAATACCTAATATATTCCTGATGTGTCTTACTCCTTTGAAAACAAACTAATGTTCATTTTCATGGCTATACACATACACACACTCACATGCACACACATGCATTCATGCACACACACATGCATGCATACACACATACACACTCACATGCACACTCATGCATTTACACACACACACACATACACACACATTCACATGTGCGCACACTTGAGCACAGACCTGGTAAGATGAGATGCTGAGAGGGATTTGGGGGTTTTTTTTGGGTAGAATTTTGAGGGGGGATAAAATACAAAGACTTTGTCTAGACACATCAAAGACTTCTATTATGACACACTCTTTCACAAATGAACTCAGTGCTACTTCCTGTTGAAGTCTGCCCTACCCCCCAGCCATTTTGTTCCATACCTGCCAGCTATTTCATACTGTTGTAACATGCCTGCCAGTCATTGACACAAAAAAATAACTTGACTCAGAGCAGGGTCATGCTGATCACACATCCTGTTATATTCTGTATGTTCTGAGGTTTGTTAATCTTAAGAAATTCCACAAAGCTTTATGTAGAACCCATCAAATTAAAAGTCAATATGAACTGTTACGTCTAAGATGCCTGAGCTAGAGACGACCACCAAGCAGCACTTCTTGCACCTGCATATGAGCTCACTGTTGTTTTTGTGTCTTTTTTGTGGCACCGAGAAATATTCATTGTCATAGCCTCAGATAATTCTGAGCTGTGGCCCTGATCCATCAGTAATAGGGTGTGCATTCAATAAACCACTCCTGTCTGATTGAGACTGGTGTTCTAGTGGTTTGTGGGGTGACTCCTGGACTTCAACACTTCCAGTTAACTCGTTCAACTGAAGAACATTTACTAGTAACTACATACATTAAAAAAATGTAAGAGAAATGTAAAGAGTAGGAAAAAGCATTTAAAATTGATCCAGTAATTTTGAGTTTATTATAATAAGTGAAAACTAAGGCATTGTCAGGTCAAATATTTGCCCTCTTCAAAAATATCTAATGATTTTGATTTTTCTTTCTAATTGTTAATGATTTTGGTTTGGACATTTCCAAAACATTCTGAAACCTGTTTAAATATCTGCTGATGTATTTGCATAAAACAGATTTTTAAAAATAAGTAGGGGGTAAGGAGATGACTCAGTTGGTAAAGTGATTTTTGAGCAATCTTCAGGCCCCGAGTTCAAATCCCTAGCACCTTTGTAAAAGCTGGGTGTGGTAGCATGCACCTGTAACTTCAGCTCTGAGGAATCCCAGACAGGAGGATCCCAGGGGCTCATTGGCCAGCCAGCCTATGAGGAATAGTGAGTTCCAGGTTCAGTGAGAAACCCTGTCTCAAAAAATGAGGTGGAGAGCCATGGAGAAAGACACCTGGTGTTGAACACTGGCTTCCACATGATAATGCACAGACATGCGTACCTGCACACATACATATACAACTATACACATAAAAAGTAACTAGAATTTTATTGGTATGTAAATTTATTCCAGTAAAAATAGATCTATATAAAGTTTAATGTAAAACTTTTACCATAACAGAAGCTTGTGTGTATTTATTTACTTTAAAATTATGCTAGTTGGCTCACAATATTTGAGAAAATAAACTTATTTTAAAATTCTAGTGCCCCCCCCCAAATATTTGTGACAGCAATTTCCCCCTATTGGTTACCAACTTACACACATGCCATCAGACACAAAATGAAGGTTTTCAGGTAAAGGTGTTCGCTGTGCTAGCCTGGTGCCTTGAGATCAATCTCTGGTACTCACATAATGGTGAAAGGAGGGAACCAACTCCAGGTTTTTGTCTGACCTCCACATGCATGTTATGACATGCCCCCCCCATTGTTTATACACACACAAGCATTCAATTATAATTTAAAATATTAAATTAAGAATACAAAATACATTTTAAATAGTGGTTTTTTTTTCTCCCTGTCTGTAATGTACAGTTGAAGTTACTTACCTAAATCACATGAAAAAGCCAGGCAGAACAGTGCACACCTTTAATTCCAGCACACAGGAAGCAAAAGCAAGTGGATCTCTGTGAGTTTGAGGCCAGCCTGGTCTCACAGTGAGTTCCAAGACAGCCAGGAATATGTAGAGAGACTGTTTTCAAATAATAATAATAGTAACAACAACAACAATAATAATAAATTATGTGAACAGCATATTTCTTAGAACTGTGTGAGTATGTGGAGCAGAAGGAATCTGGGATATAAACCCTTTGCCGTGGAGAAGGCTGTATTTATAGATGTAGGCATACATAGCAGTTAATGAAAAAGAGGCCAGGATACTTCCAGGTATCAAGAAGACGTACATAGGAAGAGTTGGAGGGAAGAGAAGGAAGGGGGAAATGATATAATTATATTTTACTTTAAATAATTTAGAATAATTTAAATTGAAACATTTTATGGATTTATTTATCTTATTATTTTATGTGCATGAGTATTTAGCCTGCTTGCACACACAGTGTGCATGCCCCGTACTCAAAGAGTTCAGAAGAGGGCGTCAGATCTCCTGGGACTGGAATTACAGATGGTTGTGAGACACCATGAGTTGCTGGGCATCAAACTGGGGTCCCCAGCAAGAACACCACAGATGACTTCTTCCGCCGTCCTGTAGAAGGCCTTCTGAGGCCCACCAGGAAACTGGCATCGAATCCTCCTGCCTCACAAGCTGCTGGGACTGACTGGTCAGCAGACACAGGGAAGCTTGGATGGTGTTAGGGATTTTCCTGGGAGAACTTTTGAAAGAATAGCAAGCAAGAGGCCCTTGGCCTCCGCATTCTGCAAATTCCAGTATAGAATCAGGAGCAACAGTGTTGGCCAGAGGGGGAACAGAACAGCATCTTGGAGTAAAAGCCATCCCTGGACCAGCCAAGGATACTGTCATCAGCCTGTATGGCCATCTGTTCCACTGGAGATGCTTACATCAGTGGTTGGAGACCAGACCTAACAGACAGGTGTGTTCCATTTACAAAGCCAGCCTCAACCCAGACACAGTCATCCTGAGTCATGGCAGGGGGAGGGGAGCACGGGGCAGCAGAAGGCCAGAAAAAAGAGCACTCCTGCCCTCCAGGCCAGAGACTAGAGCAGGAAAAGAGAGGACACTTTCAGGGATTGGATTTGGGCATGATGGCTTTCTGCTTGGATATTTGCCACAGAATTTAACGTCAATGATGGAAGGCCTCTGCCAGCTGTCTCTCGGAACCCCAGATATGAATAAACACTTCCCGATTCTTACTGCTCCTAGCCCTGCTGAGCATGTTCTGGCTTTTGCATCCATAGCAGGACCACTGCATAGTGATAAGCCACCCCCAAGTCCCGGTGTTTGACCTCCTGGCTGAACCTGACCCCTGCAATCAGAGGTCAGAAACATGTCAAGGAGTCTTGCTCCTCTGGTAGAGCTTTGGACTCACACCTTGTTGGCCAGGACCCCCATGGGTGGCCACTGCTGCAAATACCCTTCGGTAGCCCCAGGCCACAGCAACGCTGAGCCCCGGCCATGGCTGGCAGTGTGAAATCCTGTTCCAGCCTGCTCAGCAGGACCTGACTGTACACGGGGAAGGGATGGGAAGAAAGAAGCATCAGTTAGGGTTTCTTTTTGCCGGAGTGTTCTGTTACAAAACAAAGAGATGAACCAACGGGTATTTTTGGAAACTTACTTTCATCTCTTTGAATACCGGTTGGTAAGTGGCCTCCAAGGTCAGTGGGAGCTTCTTATTCAAAAGATTCCTTCTATATCTCAGGGCTGCTCTGTCTGCTGTCCTCCCCTCTCCTTGGCAGAACACAGCAACTTCTTTCCCAAGAAGTGCAGAAGCCCAGCAGCCAAAACTGAATGTTTTCATGAATTCAGCAAAGACTCAATGGTCTTCTACTGGTTTGGGGTCAGGAGCAGCTCCTGTGACCTCCTGTTTGCCTCCCTTAGGTGCTTCTACCTGGTGAGATGCAGTCAGTACCTTACCCATGAATCCCCCCCACCCCCACCCCTGTGCTTTTAACTCAAAGCTGTGTGCACCTGCCCCTCTCTTCCAGAAGACAAGCAGCCTGGGTCACTGCTAGAGCAGTGCATTAGGGAAAACCTGGAATCCAGCCTTTGGAGGGAATCAGAGCTCTGGTGTAGGAGCTCCCAACAAGGAGCAGCCCTTTCAGCTACAGGAGCTCAGCACATTTTCCGTCAGAATCCACTGGAGGCTTTGTCAGATCAGGCCAACTGCCTGTGGAAGACCTTCATCTTCAGAAGCCCATGAAGAGGCAGGAGATCGGGGATTGGAGAGACCCATTCTACTGACCCTGAGCAAGCAAGCTCTGAGACACATAAAGCTGGGGAGCATATTGGTCTGCTGTGGTCTTCTACATATAAAATTAGGGCACCAACTTTACAAAGTGTCTGATAGATTTGAAACATTGTTGAGGCTGAGGGTAGATGCAGTAAAGGTGCTTATGCAAGTCCAATGACCTGAATTTGATCCCAGGAATCCAAATAAAGGGGGGAAGGAGAGAACTGACTCCGTAAAGTTGTCCTCTGACCTTCACATGCTGTGGCATGTACTGGCCCACACAAATACACAGGTAATAACAATAATAAATAAATAAATTAAAAAAATACAACCTTGGGAAACCCCTCAAGTGTTCTTTTATCACCTGGAAATTCCCTACATCACATGGGCCTCTGGATAGCGTCTGTTCTTGAGAAAATTATTAGGCTTTCTAGATGGAGTGGTCCCAACTATCAGAGGGAAAACTTCAGACAAGGAACCCAAGGGAGATGAGTTCTCAAGAGAAACTTTAAAGAGGGATTGTAAGTGAACACACAGATAACGTGTCTTTCAGATTCCAGTGCAGTGGAGTGCTCTCAGGAAAGTTCTCCCAGGGACACATTGTGAGTGAGCCAGGGTGGCCATGTACCCTCTGCTTGCCAGCCTTGCAGGTTCTCACACACCTCCTGCCCCGACCTGGGGCATCTAGGGAGCCATTTTGGCATCCCTGGCTGAGCCCTCACAGTGAGTTCCTTCCACTCTGCAGGCTCAACCTCAGCCAAGGAAGCTTTCTAGTCTTTTGTGTTCTCTGCCTCCTTCTTCTTCCTGCCATCCTTGTGGACAAGAACCAAGTCGTGACCACAGTCCGAAAATGGCAGTACTAGCAGCAGTGCGCCTTGACCTGTCAATAACGTTCACTGCTGTGAAAGTGATTTGATTTAGAATCAAATACGCCGCTTAAAAGATCGGCAGGTAGTTCCTGGAGCTGGATTACAGTCCTTCGCCAGGAATCACAAGGATTAACCAACGATTTTTTTTTTTTTTTAAATATACATTGTAAAAATGGTGTGGTGCCTATAATCCTAGCAAGTCTAGCCTGGTCTACCTAGTGAGTTCCAGTTTAGCCTGGGCTACAGAATGAAACTGTCTCCAAACAATAACTAAAAAATGTAATTGTGTATGCATGCATTTCTAGGCAATGTATTACTTAGTTTAGGTTGTGAAATTCTGTTTATAAAAATATTTTCTGCTACTTTTTTCCCCCCAACTAGGTCCCTTTCAGCCACTTTCCTTCATGAAAGAGGGATAATAGTAATTAGTACATAGGATTATTGCAAGCATTAATATGCTGTCATAGGTCCTGCTTTTAGAAGAGAGAGAGAAGGAGAGAGAGTGTGTGTGTCTATGAGCCTGTGTGTGTGTGTGTCTGTGAGCCTGTATGTGCAGGCTCAAGCATGCATGTGCATGTGTGTGTTGTATGCACATAGTATGGAGTATGTCTGCACATATGCACATATGTAGAGACCAGAAGAGGACTCTGCTGTCTTGTTCTACCGATTCCTCCTTATTTTCTTGTGACAAGAATTTTTTGGTTTGGGGCTGTTTTAGTGTTTTGGTTTTTTGAAAAAGGGTTTCTCTATGTAGACTTGGCTGTCCTGGAACTTTGTAGACTAGGCTGGCCTTGAACAAAGAGATCCTACTGCCTCTGCCTCTTGAGTGCTGGGATTAAAGGTATGTGCCACCCACCTCCAGGTGTGACAGTATTTTACTGAACCTGGAGCTAGGCTGGCAGCCAGCAAGGCCCCGTGATCATGTCTCTGACCACCATGGTGCTGGGGTTCCAGGCCCCAGGGCTGCCGCAGTCTATTTATGTAGCTCTGGGGATTTGAACTCAGGTCCCTATGCTTGCATAGTCTTTCCACCCGAGCCATCTCCTCAGTCTCTGTATCTCCTTTCTAAGAAAAAAAAAATTCATCTTATTGCTTATTAATGGCTTTTAGAAGATGTCCCATGTTCCTTCTATGGGTCTTCTAAAATGTTTGTTCTTTTAAACCCATTCAAAATTACTAATTTTATACTATTGACATTTCCGTCTACATCTGTCTGTATCTGCTATGCCTATATGTTCTGTGCGGTCCTTTCATGAGTCACAGTGGTCATTCTTTTTGTTTGTTTGGTTGGTTGGTTTGGTTTTTCGAGACAGGGTTTCTCTGTGTAGCTCTGGCTGTCCTGGAACTCACTCTGTAGACCAGGCTGGCCTTGAACTCAGAAATCTGCCTGCCTCTGCCTCCCAAGTGAACAATTTCTATTATTTAACTTTGAGACTATGAGTTTGCCATATCTGTAGACTCTAACTCATGATGTTATATGTAGTGATGCTTTTTAAAAAGATTTGTTTATTTATAATTCTTTGCATGAGTGTTTTGCCTGCTAGATGTCTGTGAACTATGTGCATGCTTGGTATCCACTGAGGCCAGAAGAGGCTGTGAGGTCCCCTGGAACTAGATTTACAGAAGATTGTGAGCTGCCATGTGGTCGCTGGGAATCAAACCCATGTCCTCTGTAAGAGCAACAAGTGCTCTAAACCAATGAGCCATCTCTCCTGCCCTGGTGATGATTTATTTTATAGTGAGTGTTCCAGTTAGTTTATGTCAACTAGACATGATCTAGAGTCATTAAAAAAGATGAAGCCTCAATTGAGAAAATATCTCTATAAGATCCGGCTTTAAGCAAGCCTGTGGGCCATTTTCTTAGCTTACTTCCCACTGAGCTGGGAAGGTTCAGCCCATTGTGGGTGGGGCTGCCCCGGGCTCCTGGGTTCTATAAGGAAGCAGGCAGAACAAGCCAGTAAGCAGCACCCCTCCATGGCCTCTGCATCAACTCCTGCATCCAGGGTCCTACACTGTGTGAGTTCCTGTCCTGACTTTCTTTGATGATGAACAGCTGTGTGGAGTGTAAGCCAAATAAACCCTTTCTTCCTCAACTTGCTTAGGTCACAGGTTTCAGCAGTAATAGTAACTCTAAGACAGTGAGCTCAAACTCATAGTTTGTACAAAGTCTTGGTACCCACACTAAAGTATGCTTCTCTCCACTGATTTTATGGGGAGCTTTAGGGTAGTGGTTTGGGATCTCTGTAGTGCCTCCTCCAGATCCAGGCTCCCTGACTGCATCTCTTCAGTCTTTGTAGCACATTCCACCCTTAGCTTCCCCATTCTAGAACACACTCTGCACCACAGTTCTGCCTTTTATATTTATTTATTAATTCCATTTTTATTTTTTTGTTTGTTTTTTACTGTTTTGTTTTTTCCAAGACAAGATTTTACTGTGTAGCCCTGGCTTTCTTAGAACTGGCTCTGTAGACCAGGTTGGCTCAAACTCACAGAGATCTGCCTGCCTCTGCCTCAGTACTAGGATTAAAGGCCTGGACCACTATGTCCTGCTACAAAACAGGAAATCTGAGACCTCCGTGCTGACTTAAAGACATCACTCACACGTGCCAAATGAATCTTTTTACTATTTGTTGTGCTAAAAATGGGGATATTGCTGGGCAGTGGTGGCACACGCCTTTAATCCCAGCACTCGGGAGGCAGAGGCAGGCGGATATCTGAGTTCGAGGCCAGCCTGGTCTACAGAGTGAGTTCCAGGACAGCCAGGGCTACACAGAGAAACCCTGTCTCGAAAAACCAAAAAGAAAAGGGGGGGGGGGATGATTATGACTGTGCACCCACACATTGTTTTTAAGCTAAAAAGGGGAACTGTACTGGAGAAGGGGAAAGAAAATACCTTGACAAATAGTGCAGTAAGAAATGAAATTTAATGCCAGGTGCAGTGACACACACCTGCAGGTCCAGCCATTTGGGAGACTGAGATGAGTTAGAAGATTGAGCCTAGCCTCTTCTGCAAAGAGTGATCCTATCTGTGGTGGACAATCTTTCTTATTAACTTAAGTGGATCTGGGGTTGATCTAGGAGACAGCCTCTGATGTGTCTTTGAGGGTGTTTCCTAGAGGAGTTAACTAGGGTAAGAGAGAACCTCTCAGTAGAGACCTAGACATAAGGAGTTCTGAGGGCAAAGCAGTGCTTCTTTACCCTGCCTGCCTGTTTCCTTGTTCACAGTGCAGTCACCATTTCTACTGTCATGGCTGCCATCTTTCATTCCTATCGGAACCCCACTTCTTCAGCCTTCCAACATGTGCTGGGGACCAGTGGCTTTCCAGATACTCTCTAGGCCCTGAGGGTGTGGTATGATAACTGTTAGGTTTGCCGAGCTCTTTATTTACCATCACTGGCTCTTCCATAAAAATGGAAGTTGTGGCCGGGCAGTGGTGGCACACGCCTTTAATCCCAGCACTTCGGAGGCAGAGGCAGGCGGATTTCTGAGTTCGAGGCCAGCCTGGTCTACAGAGTGAGTTCCAGGACAGCCAGGGCTACACAGAGAAACCCTGTCTCAAAAAACAACAACAACAAAAGGAAGTTGTATTGGTTGTGGTTCATTGTCCCCAGGCTGGAATAATTGACAAAAGGCTCTAAAGGGCAGAAGGTTTCTTCTGGCTCACGTGGCAGTAGATAGTCTATCATAGAGACACAGAATGCCCACAGAACCTGTGGTGGCAGGAGTGTGATGCTGCTTGCTCATACCTCAGAGGACCAGGAAGTTGAGCGCTCCCGTTGGATGCTTTGCTGGTCTACAGCCCCTAAGTCCTGCATCTCCTGTGAATTCTAAGGCCCCCTATCTGCCAGTTAGGCTCCTCATCCAAAAGCCTTTACAGCCTCCCTAGGCAGTGCTACCATCTTGACTAAGTGTTTGAATACACAAGCCTGTTGAGGATATTTTGCATCCTAACAAGTAATAAGATTCTGATTGAAGAAAATGAGGGTCCAAGAGACTGGAGGGGCAAAACAATGATGCTAATAATTACCAGTGTCTTGTTTTCTTTTTTCTTTTCTTTCTTTCTTTTCTTTTCTTTTCTTTTCCTTTTTTTTTTTTTTTTTCCTCGAGGCAGGGTTGCTCTGTGTAGCCCTGACTGTCCTGGAACTCACTCTGTAGACCAGGCTGGCCTTGAACTCAGAAATCTGCCTGCCTCTGCCTCCCGATTGATGAGATTAAAGGCGTGCACCACTACTGCCCGGCAGTATCTTGTTTTCATTATGGAACAATACACAGCTCAGTTTTTTGTTTTGTTTTGTTTTTGTAGACATGGATTCTCTGTGTAGCTCTGGCTATCCTGGAACTGGCTCTGTAAACCAGGCTGACCTCAAACTTAGAGATCTGCCTTCCTCTGCCTCCCTGCTTGGATTAAAGGCATGTACCACCATGCCCAGCTCAGTTTATTTATTATGATGAAGGACAGAGATTCCTTCGGGTAAGCTAAGTACAACTATCTCTTGACTACCTGAAAGACTTTCTTTCTGGTAAGAGAAGTATTTGACAGGGATATATGCTTGTTCCCCAGTGTATCCACTATGCTAAAACCTCCATCCTGAAGGGCTGATGTGTTTTAGATGCAAGCATCTTTAGCTATGAAGACTCCAGTGCAATTTGTACAGCTGTGTAATCGAAACCACTGAAAAGCAAGTTAATACATTATTCTACTCACAGAGCAGCAGTTTGATTCCTATGACTTCTTGGCACATCTGTTTGGGATATAAATCCTGAGCAGACTGAGCAGTCACTTTCTAAATCTTCAAAATGCTTTACTAAGCAAAGTCTTTAGTGTGGTTAAGGGAGAGGGAAATTAATAGACTCTCAAGTGAGTGCAGTCATCTCGCAGCAGAATGTTTCAGGCAGGTGCGGGTGGGTCTGGGGACTTGCAGAAGGTACAGGATGAGGGAGAGTAGAGCTGCAGACCTCCGAGGACCAGAGGTGAATTCTCTTGCCAACCTGAGATAATTAGAGAGGGCCTTTGGGGAGTGGGTTGCCCATGTTTACAACAGGCCTATTTTTCTCTTATTGGCAAGAGCTCAAATTACACTTAACTAGGCTTCATAAGAGATGCCAATTATGACTGGCCATGCCCATATCCCTAACAGGTGAAAATTCTACCTATCCACCTGACCAAGTGGGCAGTGGACTAGTCACATGACCATGATTACAGTTATCTGGATACCTGCCTGTTGTGTGGCTATAAACCATATTCAGCAACCTTTGTCCTGTGTGCTTTGGTTTT
The DNA here is from genome assembly GCA_019843965.1 of Rhynchomys soricoides. Classification (NCBI taxonomy): domain Eukaryota; kingdom Metazoa; phylum Chordata; class Mammalia; order Rodentia; family Muridae; genus Rhynchomys; species Rhynchomys soricoides. The sequence continues at coordinate 2,606,040 of JADRCH010000054.1, read as the reverse complement.
GAGAGATAAGCAGAAGTCAAGCCTTCTCTCTGGGGAACCTGCATCGAGACACAGAGGGAGTCTTCAAGTAGGCTGTAGGCTAAAACCAGAAGACCATAGAGACACAGAGGCTAGAGGGGTCAGGTTTTTGTTGTTTTTTTTTTTTTCCAGTCAGGTGCAAAAACTAGTTTGAGAAAGCTGGTGAAGGGGGAGGCAGGCTGAGTGAGAGCTTGGAAGGACCCAAGAGAGAAAGGCAGTGGCTGTTCTCTAGTGCTTGGTTGCAGGCTGCCTGGCTCAGCTGGCCCAGGTTTTTGATATACATAATTTTCATGAGTCTTCCTTTTGACCAGCCTAGGAGTAACATGTCTTTAGTAATTTGACCAACAGTTTGGATCAGATATCTCATTGACATTCTGTCTCATGCTGCTCTAGTTATTAATGTGTCCACTCTTCAAAAGCTCCCTGTTTGGTTGCTGTTTCAGTGGGGCCCCTGCATTGCTAGTCAAAGAAAACCACATCAAATGGATGTAAAAGGGGCAGGTACTGCAAGAGTTGGTGTCTGATGCCAAAGCCCAGCCTGGAGGAGAGGAGGCTCCTGGGTCTTAGGAATGACTGGGACCAAGGTCTCAAGTTCTTTTAGGACTTTAGCTCTCCCCCACCCCTCTTCTTTCTCCTCTTTTTCCCCCTCCTCTTTCTCTTCTGTTTAGTGAGATAGGGTTTTCCAATGTCATCCAAGCTGACCTCAAACTCACTCTGTAGCCCAGAGTGTCCTCAAACTCATAATCCTCCTGCCTCTGCCACCTAAATTCAGGGGCTCTAGCTATGTGCTACCAAACCAAGCTTAATTGACACTGGCCCATATGTAGCTATGAATTAATTGAAAGTTTTTAAATCCTGCAAGTTGTCCTCAGATATTCTCACTTAAGCCATGGCTTCTACACGCACACACACACACACACACACACACACACACACAAATAAATGTGCCTGTCTTGCTATAAAATACATTTGTGTAAGAAGGAAGACATACAGGGTCTTCTTTGAATTTCTCCATCAGCAAATGGCAGGCAATAGAATGGTTAGGAACCTGGCAGAAGGGGGGTTGTCTAGCCCTGATAGCAGATCCCTTCACACTGTCACAGGAGGGACAGGAGGGATTTAAAGCCAAAGCTTGCAAAGAGCCAAGGCACACCTACCCATGGCCACCGGAGGGTGCCAGATCACTGGGCTAAGTGCTGGGCCCAGGCACCATTTCAACAATTCTAGGAGACTGGTCAGTGAACTGAAAGAGGAAAGAGCTGATCCATATGTCTTGCTTACTGGGGGTGTCGTTAAGCTCTAGGGAGCTGGGACAAGCCTAGAGAACTGGGACGGGACCTTAGACAAACTCAGAGCCTCAGGAAATCCCAGGATGGGCTCTGTCTGCTCTAAGGTGTCAAATTACCATGTCTGGAAGAGAGCAGGCCATTAAGTCGTCAGGACAAGAGAATGCTGGGGGAGATGAAGAACCAGATTGGGGTTGAAGAACCTATACAGAAGTCGGATAAGGTCAAAAGAACAAGAGAAAGAAATGACCCGTGGCAAATGGAGCTGAAGGCAGCTGCTTTGTCCAGCGTCTGTCCTGCAGGCTGCCCTTTGGGAGTGCTCTGCCACGATTCAGACTGGGCTGTAAAATTATTATTTCAATCTTAAAGTAAACTCTATTGATTAATGAAACCATACACCAAGATAATAGATATTAAAGCACAAACTTATAATGACATCTATAAAAACCCCAAGGTTAGTTAATGTATAATTATCTAATGTGTGCAGTATTAATTGTCAGCTCTTATCTGTACCTGCTTGCACACTGAATGCCAGAAACAACACACTGTGGTCTGAATTTGTAGAAAAGGGAGAAAATTCTACCAATCAGAAGACCAGAAAATAGTCGAGAAACCATTTAAGCTATGGAAACAAGTATAGACAAATGACAATAATAAAATAAAATATTTCATGGTGGCACATCCCTGTAATCCCAGCACTTGGGAAGTTGAGGCATCACAAGTTCAACACCAGCCTGCACTACTACATAGCCAGATCCTGTCTGAAAAAAAACTGAAAGAGGGCTGGTGAGATGGCTCACTGGGTCAAAGGGGTAAAGGCAAGTTCTATACCCAGGACCCATATGATAAAGAGAAAGTGACTCCTGAAAGTTTTTATCTGACCTTCACTCTCGTGCTATGGCACACCTGTGCCTACACACATGCAAACAAGCAAAATAAATAAATAAATAAATAAATGTAAAAAAGCAAAAACATTATTTGTATTTCCATCTATCTTAATTGGCCTTTGAATCTTATTTTTAAAACATAGTTTATGAGAATGTTCAGTTTGATATTCTATCTTTTATATCTACTATCACCTCATAAATGTCTCTCTAATAAAATTATTTTTCGTGACTGCGTATGGAACCCTGAATTTTATGTGGGTTTAATCACAAATTACTACTTATTCTGTAGTTGAACACTAAATTTGTTTTCAGTACTAATTATGTTATGGTACGTCCTTTTATGCATAAAATTTTATTCATATTTTTCTTTATGTCCTTAAAAGGATACTTTTAAAACTTGTCTACTTATTTTTGTGTGCTTGTGAACATAGGCTATGTATACATATGTCTGCATGTGAAGTCAGAGGGTAGCCTTGGGTGTTGGTCACTACCTTCCACTTTGTTTGAGGTAGGGTCTGTCTTGTTGGTTGACACTGCATTGCATACTCCAGGCTAGCTCCCCCAAGTTTCTGGGGGATTCTTGTCTCTGTCTCCTATCTCACTGTCAGAGTTCAGGATTGCCACTTTTAGCTACATTTGGCTTTTGCTTGGGTTCTGAGATGTGAATGCAGATTATCAGTCTTGCTCAGCAAGCACCTTTACTGGCTAAGCCCACCTCCCTGGCCTTTTCAGAAGCTACTAAAAAACCAGATTTATTGTTACTATTAATTTTAGTTATATGTGTGTGTATGGAAGTATGGGTGTCTGCAGAGTCCCGAGAGTTGGAGTCACAGACAGTTAGGAACCAGGCTCTGCCCCTCTGGAAGAGCAGTGAGCTCCCTCACCTGCTATGCTGCCTTTCCAGACCCCCTGGACGATGTCTTAAAAATAACATTAGCATTTGTTTGTAATATATCTTGCTATAGTAAAGATGCAGCTTTTACAGTATTATTAAGTTCTCTCTCCCCCTCCCCTCCCCTCTCCCCCTTCTCTCTCTCTCTCTCTCTCTCTCTCTCTCTCTAGATAAGGTCCTGATGGGCAATGCCTTTAATGACTGCATGCCTTTAATCTTAGCACTTGGGAGGTAGAGGTAGATGGATCTCTGTGAGTTCAAGGCTAGCCTGGTCTACATAGCAAGTTCCAGGACAGCCAGACCCTATTTTCAAAACAAAACAAAAAGATAAAAGTCTTATAGATTGGTCTGGAGCTTGCTGTGTAGACCAAAGTGTCTCTGAGTTCAGAGATCAGTCTGCCTCCCCCTCCCAAGTGCTTGGATTGAGGTGTGTGCCATTTCTCCCTTTTTTGAGACACGATCCCATGTATCCCAGGTTAGTCTAGAACTTCTTGGGTAGCTGAGGGTGACCTTGAACTTCAGCTCCTTCTTCTGCTTCCTTTGTACTGGGATGTAATTACAGCAGGTGTCCACATGTCTTGTTTTTAAGTGATGTTGGGGATCCAAACCCCAGCTTTGTGCAAGCACTCTCCCAATTGAGCCAAATTCCTAGTCTATTGTTCCAAATGTACTCTTTCTTGCTTTGTTTGTTTGTTTGTTTCTTTCTTTCTTTTTTCTTTTCTTTTTCTTTTTTCTTTTTTTGGACAAAGGCTCTCTAGATAGCCCTGGCTTATCTTAGAACTCACCATGTAGACCAGGCTGACCTTGAACTCACAGAGATCTGTCTGCCCCTGCCTCTGAAGTGCTGGGATTAAAGGCACACACCACTACACCTGGCTTGTAAGTTTACCTTCTTATATTCAAAGCTTTAACCCCTCAGTTTCCTTTGGAGTTATGATATGAGTTGACAATCAGTCTACTTTCATAGAAAGGCAAAGTATAGCCACTGAAGCCAGGTGATGGGGACTTGCTGGTGACTGGGGTCTCCCAACTCCCTCCTAGTGACTCCGATTCCATGCCGAGTATTTTTCTAGGCACTATAAACATCAAGTATTGGATTGCTTTTTTTTTTTTTTTTTTTTAGTTGTGACCACAGAAAAGTTCTTCCAGAGATGTTTCTGGACTCCCTGGTACTTTGAAACAGGGAAACCACTTGGCTATTTCACACCCTAAGTTATACAATACAGTAAAGATGAAAGCCTCAGCTGCTCCAGGCTTCTGTGGTCCAAGTATGTTCCTACAAGATGTTGGGCACTGGATGTATTCGTTTTTGTCAGCTTGACACAAGCTAGAGTTTCCGGGAAAAGAAACCTCAATTGAGAAAATGCCTCTATCTGATTGCCTATAGGAGAGACTATAGGACATTTTCTTCATTAATGATTGATGTGGGAGGGCCCAGCTCACTGGGAGCAGCGCCATCCTACAGCTGGTAGTCCTGAGTGGTAGAAGAAAGCAGGCTGAGCAAGCCATGGGAAGCAAGCCAGTAGACAGCAGCTCTCCATGGCCTCTGTTTCAGTTCTTGCCTCCAGGTTTCTTCCTTGAGCTCCTACCCTGACTTTCCTGGATGACGCACTTACATGCTGTAAAATGAAATAAACCCTTTCCTACCTACGTTGCTTTTAGTCATCATCATTGTCACAGCAATAGAAGTCAAAGTAGGGCACTGGATGCATCTGCTCCTGCACCTCTGAGGTGGCTGTGTAAGGCTCGCTTCCTCCACAGTGAATGCTTGTAGCCACAGCGGTGACTCTTTTATTCTGGGTCAGCATGGCCACACAGTACGTAAAAGGCATTGGTTTCCAGGGAGTAGGGCTGTTCAGTGTAAGTAAGCCACAGTTCAGAAACAAGTCTTCAAGTGCTAGAATAGTCCATCCAGCTCCGTTTTTGAGGGAGACTTTTCCTCTCCTCCTCTTCCTCCTCTTCCTCCTCTTCCTCTTTCTCCTCCTCTTCCTCTTTCTCCTCCTCCTCCTCCTCCTCCTCCTCCTCCTCCTCCTCCTCCTCCTC
>JADRCH010000054.1:2579690-2600814 GCA_019843965.1 Rhynchomys soricoides | reverse complement strand
CTCCTCCTCCTCCTCCTCCTCCTCCTCCTCCTCTACTTCTGTTTAATTTTGGTTAAGTGAAAGTAGAAGCCTGCAAGAATCCCAGGAATAACTCAGGGCTTTGAGCGAGTCTGACTGAGGACAAAGTACAAGGCCCCGGTGTAGATAACTGCAGGGATCTCTGACACAGTTCTTGGACTTAGCCTGGAGTGCTACTGTGACCAGTGGCCAACTAATTGTCAGGCTCATGTCAGACTGGTGATATACCCTTAGACACTGAGGGATAGAGTCCAACTTCCCCAAAGCCACGCAAGATGCTGTTCAATAAATGACCGAGGAACCGGGTGGGCAAAAGGCCAAAACCTGCGTAGAGACTGGAGCTTAGAGACACAGAAAGAACATTTTCCTTCACTTTCTTTCCTTTTAGGTGGAGTTATAGGTTCCTTTAAATTTCTGTTTTGCAAAAGCTCAGAGATCAATTGGAGCAGATAGTTATCATGGATGGGAAACTCATAGAAGTGGTCATCCCCCTGACACAGAGTTCCATATTTTATTTTATTTTATTTTAACAAATGGGACTGGTAGTGGCATGAAGGAGGTAAAGAAACAGATAAAAACTACCACAAAAGTATCTGAGATACCACTCCTTCCTTATGATCTTGCTAGTTTCTGGGGGAGAGAGAAACATGTTCTTCAACAGGGTAGCCACTGGTCAGGTACCATGCTCCTGTAAAGAACCCTTCACCCACACTCATGAAAGCAACCTTAGTTAAACACACTGAGTTACCAAGAAAGGACCTGAATCAATCCCACCCACTATTATATATATATAATTAATATGTGCTAATAAAACCTTTTTGAGACCATTTCTCATTACGTCTTAGCTGTCCTGGCACTCACCTTGTAGACTAGGCTAGCCTCAAACTCACAGAGAGATACCTGTCTCTGTCTCCCAAGTGCTGGGATTAAAGATGCGTGCCACCAAGTGGGAAGGCGTCTGTCTATGGCTCTGAAAATAGGATGTGAGAGGCCTGTTCCCCAGTGCCTGACCTGTTGTCTGAATTCACCTGGGGAGCAGGAGATCTTTCTCATCTGTATATAGAAACCGTTAATATGAGCCTTATGGCCAGGCAGAAATCTTGAGGGCAAAGATTATAAATGAGATAGGATTTGATGGCAGTGGGGTGAGGGGAGATACTGTCTATAAAGATGGTGGAAATACGCTAGCAGGGGGAGGGTGTTCCTTTTCCAGGACACGGTTGGGTCATGGGCTTCTAGAGGAACCAGAAATCTAGGGGAAACATTCACACTGAGTGTGTCCAGTCTCTAATCATGCTTGAGTTGTCACGTGTCAGGTGGGAGAGAGACCAGTTAGACCAGTTGCCTAAGGCCCCTGAGCCTGTCAGGATTTCATCTGGAACCCTCTCAGACCCGAGTCCTACCAGGAAGCAAAACATCAGCTTCTGTGTTCAAGGACTAGCTGATCCGGAGGCTGAGAACCAGGTGATCCCTGGGATCATCTGGTAAAGTGGTTTGCACCTCTCTGGATCATGCATGGATGAAGAAGCCTGCCTTCTTTGACAAGCCCAGCCAGTCTGCTAATTATGAATAAACAGCCAATTTGGACTGGATGAACTGAAACATACCTCAGTGTACTTGGCCAGCTGTTTGATTTAATTAAGTAGACACACTTTCAGATACATTTGTCTCAGTTATTTTTAAATGACCATTGAATCCTCATTCAGCTCTCTTTAATGATTACCAAATAATGGCATTGCAATTTCCCCATGTCTCTAAAGTTCTTTTTGTTAATGCAACTGAATATATATATTTCCCTCAATAAATGAGGTAAAAAAAAAACCAAAAAAAAAAAAACCACTGGTTACCATCAAATAAAAACATCATATCTATTATGTCACCAGTGTAAGTAGAACAAAGCAGGATTTGAACTTGCTAACCTGTCTTCCACCCACCTATCTTTGCCTTTTCAGGCAAAAGCTGAGCTTATCTCATTTTAATGATATGCATTTTTCATTTTTCTATGTGGGGATGATATGCCATAGCCAAGCCTTCTGTAGATTTATAACTCGAGGTGCTTTAGAAGTTATAAAGCAACAGATTTGCCTTGATTTATCAAGCCTTTGCCAGCAGTGTCTGGATTAGTTCCTCAGTCATACACTACAGTCTATGAGTAATTTAAGGAGAAAACACGTGTAGAGCTTGGCGAGATCGCCTGGTTGATAAATTGTTTGCTGCATAAGCGTGGTGGCCTGAGATCAGATGCCCTGTACTTACAAAAAAATGCGGTGTGGTGGCATCCTGGTATCCTAGCACTGGGGAAGAAAGATAGAAAGATCCCTGGGGCTTGCTTTTCAGCCAGCTGAGCTGATTTTTGTTTGTTTGTTTGCTTTCGAGACAGGGTTTCTCTGTATAGCCCTGGCTGTCTTGGAACTCACCCTGTAGACCAGGCTGGCCTCTGCCTCCCAAGTGCTGAGATTAAAGGCCACCACTGCCTGGCTGAGCTGAAATTTTAAGCCCCAGAGTCACTGAGAAATAGTCTCAAACATTAAGGTGGGAGCAACTGGGGAAGACAGGCCATGCTGACGTCTGGCATCTACATGTACATACCCACACCCACGAGGACACACATGAAAGTGCACACACACACACACAAAGAAAGAAAAGACATGTCAGGAAGGTGACATGAAGCCAGTGCAATTAATGGGAAAGCTGAAGAATCTGCTTGGGGGACAGGAAGCAGGACAGCTCTACAGGCCCGAGGGCAGGAAACCCGTGAGAGTTCAGGAGCAGAGCACAGGGACCATAGACGATAAGGTTTTCAGTGTCTAGTCACATCGTCCAAGATTAAGCTCCCCAGAGAGAATGAGGCGGTTGGACTTAAGTCTCATCATGTCTACACAATAGGGAGAAAGGATTGTCCCAGTCAGAGTATTCCCACCCGAAATAAGTCCTGTGTGGTGGTAGGGCTTTACGTCCCCTCTGTCCTACATTGCTTTAGTTCTGAGCATCTCCGTGACTCATGCTCTCCTGCAATGGCTTCTGTGGCTCTGCCGGAATCCAGCCTTGAGTCCCTACTACTTTTCTCCGTTCCTAGGAACCCACATGTTATTGTTCCCCTCCGAGTCTGGGACTCTAGGTGTTACGATAATAACAGTGTTCACAGCTAACACGGAAGACGTTTGGTCTATGGAAAATTGATAGTTCTGTTTTTAGGTCCTTTCAAACACCACGGGGATCTTGGAGCTTTCCTTCTCCAAGTAAGGGTATTTGAGTATCTGTATCCTGTGCAGGGGGGTTTCTTGCTGAAGCCCCTCGTGTCCTACCTAGGACATGTTTTAAATCTCATCCCTATCAGCATTAGGAATAAGTCTTTCTCTATCTCTGTCTCTCTGTCACTCTGTCTCTCTGTCTCTCTGTCTCTCTGTCTCTCTGTCTCTCTCTCTTTCTCTCTCCCTCCAAGTATTTATGTCAAGTATGTATATGGTCCATGACATATATATAGAAGTCAGAGTTCAATTTGCAGAAGCTGATTCTTTCCTTCTACCCTGTGGGTATCAGGTCTCGAACTCCGGTCATCAGGTTTGGGGGGCAAGTACCTTTACCCACTGAGCCATATCATAGACCAAAGAATTCGCTCACCCTGTCCACTAGTCAAAAGTTCTCTAAGGCCTGTCTCTCATCCCAGGGTCTCCGAGATTATACTAATCTCTCATACCATTTATTTCTTGATATGAGAACTCATGGTCCCCTCCCCTGACATCCCAGAGATCTACAAATGAAGTTCTTTATGTGTCAACTTGTGACTGGGTGTGCAGAGCATATTGACTGTGAGGATCCCTCATTGTGCTTGGGACTGAAGGCTAAACTGAGATCACAGGCCGGGGTGCATGGTAGGGGCTGGGGTAAACTCAGTGAAGAGGAATTGCTTGAAACTCTAGCTTGCATCCTGTAGCAACAGAAAGCTATCAACCTGCCCTCTACCACATAAGGAGCCACTCTGATAAGAATCAGCACTCTGGGAATAAGGTCAACAGTCTAGATGACTTGCAGGGCTGAGGAATGTGTGTTACGGGCGTTAAAACACTAAATGCACTTTCCCACAGAAACGCTTCTAGAAACGGTGGTCAGGGTCCTCAGTGTCATTAGTACGGTATTTTAGGTACATTAGGGAAATGTAAGCATTGTGGGTTGGGGTTGGGGTGGAGCTACCATTTGGAATACTGTTTCTATAGGAATACCTGTTCCTGATTCTAGACAAAAACAAACAAAACCTAAGATGCTGGGGATTGCCCATTTTGAGGCATTCTCCAGTAAATACAATAGATTCACTGGCTTGTGTACTCAGCCAGCTTATACCCTTCTGGTCTAAGTTGTTGGCTCTGAGCCCAGAAGCCCTCTGCCACCACTTGCTCTGCTGGAAATTTTGATTTAATACCCCCAAGCCTCCAGAGTCCATCGCCAGGGTCGCCCTCCACCTCCAGGCCTGTCTGTAGGCATCCACTGGTCCAGGGTAAGTATATTTCATCTTAAACTTTCTCATCTAAACATTTCGGAACTTAAAAAAGCTACAAGGATGTACTGTGTACACATCTGTCCTCAGAAAGGAAGTGTCACGCCTGTACCTGAAGTCCCCCAAACCTGTCCTTGCTTTTTGTCCCATCTCTCCTTCTAGTCCAGAAGGAGTCGCATGCCTAAAATTGGTGTCTAAGCCGTGTAAACTCCCATCTGGTGCATCTGCTCTGGGCACCGCCTCTGCTAGTGCTTTAGATACCAAGGGAAGGTAAAAAAATCCTTCAGGGTGGGCAGATGAGCCTGCTCCTCAGGCCATGTTGTGAAGATGTCATTTTGTACAGATGAAGAAAATACTCATTTCGTGTCAGGTCCAGATTCTCAGAGGATGCCAGGGAGGCAGGTTTAGGGAGAATGAAGACAGGGTGACTATCGAGCTGGGTTTGTCTCGCCTGGCAGATGGTCTCTGTCTGGCGAATGTGGAATTAAGGCCAGGAAATTGGTAATCATGGAAAAGGGTGGGCAAGAGTGGGAAAGTCTCACCACCGAGGCCCTTTTGCAGAGCCTAATATTTCTAGGTGGTGGGGGTGGGGAGTGGGCAAAAAGAGAGCAAAGTCCATTCATTTCTTCACTAACATATTCACCTGACTATGTTCCTCACCCCCACCCCCTCAGCAATGCACTCAGCATCAGGAATGGAAGGCTGTAAATAAGGACAGGAAACGTTCTTCCCAGGTCTGAAGAAGTCTGTAGATTAGAATATGTCTGCTGTGTCAGATTTACAACATGACGTAAACTAGAAAATGAAGTCTTCCTGGAACTGCAAGGTAGCTTAATAAATAGTCCAGGAGAATGGTACTTACAAAGGTACCAGCAGGTTTGGCAAAACAGTAAGGAAGTGAAGGAATTCAGAATTCCAAATTCTACAGGTGAAGGTGAACAGGCAGGTGTCTATACCGCAAGTGCAGGCATCTACACGGGCTTCTGCACACAATACTTTTGACGCAGGAGACACACAGGGCTTCCCACAGCTACTGTTCTAGATACTGCCTTCCAGACTCCACCATTTTGAACCCACAAACCACTCCAGTCCCCACGCTGCTGTGCACTTCCGCCTTGTTCCACCCCACCAGACATTCTATTCCTGTCTTCCGGAGCAGCTGTCCATTGAACAAATTCTCATACTTCCTCAACCTCATGGAACCATCTACAGCTGCTGTTCTTTCTGGAGTATTTGTGCAGCTCACAACATAGCATCCTTCCCACACACAATGGCGGACTTGTGGCACGCTGTTCAAAATGTGTAAAATATCCCTCCCTCTGCCACAATCCTCCACTCCCCGCTGACCACAGGTGGCTACAATTGGTTTCTGTTAAATGCAACCAGAAACCCAGCTAATCTCCTTCACCTTCTAGCCTGAACTGAAACCTGGCCTTCCCCTGAGGTTACTACTTCCCCTGTCGTCATCTTAAGTAAAAGCTATTTATTCTTCCATGGCCCATATACAGGCAGCATGCCCAACAATCTTCTAGTTCTCCATGGCTCTTCCAAGCACTTCCAATATTCTCCTAGTTCTCTGGGACCTTCCGAAGAATTCTCTGCTCCGATATGAAAAAATCTCTGCCCCGCTGAGGACCAATAGCATTCCTTCCCTCACCCTCCTTTATGTCATCTCTGTCACCTCCCAACCTGACTATGCCTTCATGCTCACTGAATATTGGGCTCATTTCTTCATCCTGGGCTAGAGGGAGATAAGGCTTACGCCAACTCTGTGGACTTTTCACTCAATGGTCCAGCTTCTTAGTTCCTTGACCTTTCCAACTCAGAATCTTCATTTAAGGTCTACTTCAGTGAACTCCGAGGCCACACCTTGTCCTTTGTCACCACTATAATAGTTCCATCTTGGAAATCTTAAATTACCACTGTGATCACCCAGCTCTCCCACACAATCTCATGGTGTGAGGCCTCTATATAACGCCAGTTGTGTCTTCATCATATTGGATAATATTTAGTTACTACGTGCATGCCACTCACATACTATGGCATGGGTGTGGAGGTCAGAGGACAACTTGCAGGTGTGTGTTCTTGCCTCCCTCCATGTCTCCATGTGGTGGTACTCGAGAGATTGAACCCAGGTTGTCAGTCTTGACAGCAGGCATCTTTACCCACTGAGCCATCTCCCCTGCTCTGGATAAACTTTCCCACTTGCTTCCTGTCAACTTCCTTTGTCCTTACATCCCTTAGCAACCGTGACACTGTTTACTATTCGTCCCTCGTGGCTACTCTGTGCCTTAACCAATTCAGTTATTACTACTATTCAATAAGTACTTATTACACATCTACTGGGTGCCAGGGATTGGCAATGCAAGGGCAGAGCCTTCTCAACAAGCAGCTCACAGCCTTCGAAGGAGGCAGATCTAGTAATCACACACATAAACCTAAGACCTGGGTGTGGGACTGGGAGGTAGAATGTACTTCAGGAAGAAGGAAGATGGCAAGCAAAACCCAAAGACAGAACAGAGCATGGCTGGAGGAAGTGAAGGAACAACAGCAAAACCCGTATGGTTGGAGACAGAAAGCTGGGGCGTGGAATGGGTGAGGCCGGGGGAGGGGCGGCAGGGGAAGCTTCGAGTTTTGAAAAGGCAGCTGTCAGAAAATGACTAGATGAAACACAGAGGGCTTTTCCAGGCAACAAGACTATTCTACAGGCACTGCAATGGCAGATCATGACTTATACATCTGTCAGAACCCAGGGCGATGTGCAAGAGTGAACCTTGATGTCAACATGGACTTTAGTTAATATAATATAATAATAATAATAATAACAACAACAACAACAATCAAGCTGGGCATGGTGGCACACACTTATAATCCTACCTACCCCTTGGAAGGTAGGAGCTGAAGGAGGAGTTCATTGTCATCCTTGACTACAAGTTCTAGGCATATGTGCTGTGTGAGAATGAATTTCAACAACACAGGTGTGGAGGCACATGATTTATTCCCAGCACTCCAGAGGCAGAAGCAAGAGAATCTCTGTGAGTTTCAGCACAGCCAAAACTACATAGACTACAAAACCCCAAAGCAAAATCAGAAGGAAGAGTATGCTCTACCATGGGATTCCAATAGTAGGGAAACTGAGTTCAGTAGGGAGGGGTATATTAAGGGAATTCTTTGTGGTACATGCTCAGTTGTCTATAGACCCATAAAACTGCTCTAAAGAACACAAATCTATTAAGTGGAAAAATAAGACGATGGGAGAAACTCTCCAGTCATTGTAAGAAAAGAAGTTTGGAAGCAGAGGACACGTGGGCTTCCTATTTGAAGGGGCTAGAGTGTGTTTTAGTTCTAGAGAGCTTGCCTAGCATGTGTGAGCCCTAGGTTGGATCTGAAGCCTCACAAAGAAAGAAAGGAAAGAGATACATAACAGAAACAGAGAGAAAGAGAAGCAGACAGAGACAAAGACTCAAGCCAGGCATGGTAGTATGACCTATATAGTTCTGTCTACTCTGGAGGCAAAGGCAGAAAGATTCTAAGTTCAGGTATTCAAGGCCACCCTGGACAATATAGTAACAGTCAATCAGAAGCAAAGACTGCAAGAAAGGAAGGGAGAGAGGCAGAGAAGAAGAAGGGGGAAAGATGGAAGGAAGGATAGGAAAGGAAAGGAAGTGACCTAGAAATACAGGCAGTAAAAGTTGCTGGCTCAGCCTACGAAGATTATAGAGAAGAAGTGACCGGAACAGACCGTGATATTGACAAGACTTGGTGATGAACTGATTGTGGGCTGGGATCAAGTGCCTCTGGGACTTCTGGCTTGCCTAACTTGATGAGATGATATCATTGCCAGTTGTTACAGAGGCTCTAGGACAGTTGAATGTGATGCTCACTGAAAGCCACTTCATTGCCTGCTTTCCTGGCACTGGCTATGATCATTCCCTATGTCATGCCATGAGTCCTGTTCTGGCTTCACTATGCATTGAACTAGACAAGATTAGTTGTCCTCTCAGAGCCTTGGTGTTTATTCTAGTATTGTGAGGAAACTGAGCCAGATGGCCTCTAAAGGTTACATAGCAGAGATGGGGCAAGCTAGTGGTTTCGTGTGTGTGTGTGTGTGTGTGTGTGTGTGTGTGTGTGTGTGTGTGTGAGAGAGAGAGAGAGAGAGAGAGAGAGAGAGAGAGAGAGAGAGAGATCTTTAGGAATGCCATCCCCCTTTGAGACAGGGTCTTTCCCACTTACTAGGATATGGCAGTTGGGCATTGTGTTCTAGATATCCTCTGGCCTTCACCTGCTCAGCACTAGAATTGTAAACACATGCTACCACACTGACATTTTTATGTGGGTTGTGGGGTTTGATCTTGGGTCCTCCTGCTTGCAAGGTAATCACTTTACCAATTAAGCCATCCCCACAGCCCCTGAGACTGGTAATTTCTAGAAGCTAGAGGCCTCCTGATCTTGAAAGACTTTGTGCCTCTCTAACCCCAGGGCTTCCACCATGGACAATGCTACTACATCCAACTTGTTGTCCGGTGTTCTCCTGCTGTGCAGATGTACAGCTCCTGAATTTCTGTGCCCAAGCCCTATGACTAGGGTCTGTGCAAGTTTTCCTAACCTTAAGTAACCCCGGGCCTACACCGAATACTCCTTTCCAAGTCACACGACCAGATGGTCCCAGGGGAAATTCAGTTCTCTGTGTGTTTTTATTTCCAAATGAAGCCTCTCTTCAGACAACAGAACAAATGTGCCAACATCCTGTTCCAAAAACCAGAAAACACAAACTCCCAAGAACCACCAGCCCTTTAGTCAGTCTGGCTCAAAGAGAATGCTATTACTAATTCAGGATCCTGTAGCCTTACCTCTTCTGGCCTCACTGGTAGTAACATTGCACAGAACATGTAAGGAACTGAGTCATGCTGTCAATTTGTCATTTGCTTAAGGATTAGAAGCGTGAGGGGCTGCCCTTCAGTCTGACCTTCATTGACATAGTAAACTATGTCTTTGGCTTCCAGTGGGGATGGGAGTGGGGGTGTAGAGGAGTGACTCAAGGTTATAGGCTAGTATTATGTGGTGGTGCTTTTGAATGGCCTCTCTAAAATACTTCACTGAGCACTGCCCAAATAAACAAGATGACCCAAAGTCTGGTATAAGGAGCCAGTGCTGTGTTGAAATCTATGCACTTGGACACGGACCAAGAACGGTCCCATAGAATCCCTGAGAAACAATCCCCTTGGAGATGACCATTTACCCCTACTCAGGGCTAGTGATACTTTTGCACAAGGAACTTGGCACGGGTTCCTTAATCCTTTGGCTATCACTTGAGTGATCCACAAGGCCCTGCGATGTGCTCTAAGCTAATCCTGTTCACTCCCTACCCTATACCCTACTCAGAGCTCCTGAATCAAACAAGAAGCCTTTAGCTTTCTCTTCCACAGTGGATGGAAGGCTTCCCTGGGGTATAAGGTTTACTCCACCCCACCATGGTAAAGGTGTCAATTTTATAGAATGTATTCCATGCATGATTGTAATCCCTTTCTTGTAAGGGAAGTTTATTAGACTTAAACTGCTGGTTGCTGGCCAGCCAATGTATTAATTGTCCTTGGTCAAGTGCCAGTCCTTAGTTTAATCAGCTGTCTTGACCTCAGGAGATGGGGTAGGTCATATGGTGTTAAATGGGACAGCCTGTTACTTGTGTTCCTGAGGGCAGCCAGTGCAGAAAACATGGGACGACTTCTCCATGAGCCCCACCTGAACACGTACATTTAGTAAAACGGAATATGCCTGAGACAATTTCATAATTATTCGTCTGACATCTTTCTTTCTCTGACTAGAGAAGAAGACACGTGGATGCACACAGTAGGTGCTCAATGGCTACTTTTTAATGAAAGAATAAATTCCCGAATAACGCTGGCACTCTGTGGGGTAGAGAGAAGTTGGAAATATCAGGAGAGGAATGTAATGAATCAAAGGTTTGACTGAGTCAGGTTATGAGTAAGCCAAGTTATGAATAAGCAGAGCCTACAGTGTGTAAAAAACCCACAGTAGTGAGCAGAAAGCATGGCAGGCACAAGGGAGGACTGAGTCACCTCGGAATTCATTCCTTGAGTCCAGAGCTTCCTTCCTACCCAATTCTTCCTGACTCTAATAGCCCATCCTTCCTTGAGGTCCTGTGATCATGGACTCTTACAGTAAATCCCTGAAATTAACCTGAGTGAACTGATGCTTCTTGGTACTCTCAGCTTTGGAGGATCAATTATTACTTTGCCCACGAAGTCTTCAGCCGTTTCTCTGAGTAGACCGCCAGTCCAGCTCTGTGGAAACTTAGGCATGTTTTATTCAGAGTGGAGATACCACCTTAGACTCAATCTAGAACCCCATATAAATAAACTGTATCTTAATTTTTTTTAAGCTGAGCATAGTAGTGCATGCTTTTAATCCCAGCACGATGGAGGCAGAAGCAGGCGGATCTCTATGAGTTTGAAGTCAGCCTGGTTTGCTGGTCTGCAAAGTGAGTTTTAGGACAGCCAGAGCTCCAGAGCTCCATAGTGAGACCCTATCTTAACAATAAAACAAAAAGAAAAAAGAAAAAAAAAAGTTGATTTTTTGGAGACAGGATCTCACTATGCACCCTGGCTAACCCGGAACTTGCTCTGTAGAGCAGGCTTGCCTCAGACTCACAGAGATCCTGTTTCTACCTCCCAAATGCTGTCATGAAAGACATATGACACCACTCCTGGCCGTAATCTATTATATTTATCTTTGTTTCAATAAATTCTTATCCTGCTGAAGTGAGGGCAAACAAATTTGCTCTATTGTACTTACATCTTTAAATTAAACATTAGTAAGAAAAATTAAATATTACTTTAGAATAACTTTAGGGGATATTATGAAGATTGACCATCTTCATCCTTATCAATATTCACTTCTGGATTTCTGTGCATTATTAATTAATTAATTACGACCTACCAAGCTGTTAGTTCCTCCACAGTCTTGAGTCCTTTTGGTATCTAAATCTCTTTATTTACTATTGCTGCTATAACAAATTACCATATATTGACTTGCCTACATGGCACAAATTCATTATCTTGCAGTCAATGGGGTAGGAACTGGATACAGACCTGACTGGGTTTAGACCGAGGTATCAATGGAGCTGCTTGCTTTTCTGGAAGCTCTAGGGAAGGCTTCTCACTTTTTCTCAGCTTCTACAGGCTTCTGGCTGCCTCCTTCACCCCAAAGCCAGCATCCTTGTTTGTGTTACATATTTGACCCTCATTCATGGTCCCTTCTCCCTTCAACTGATGTCAGCTGGCAAAGGTTCTCTGTGGGGATTCCAGAATAATCTTGCAACGTCCAGTCCCTTAACCTTAATTACATCTGTAAAATCCCCTTTGTAACATAACATATTCATAGATTGCCTTGGATTAGGACACACATCTTTTAGGGAAGCAATTATTTTGCCTGGCACACTATAATTACCAATCCTTCTGTGGTCTGATAAGAACATCTAGGATCATGACAGCATTCAAGATGCATTCTCAAAAGCACAGATTGCTAGAAAGAAGAAACCTCACAATAAATAAAATACAGTCCTTTCCATTGGAGACCAGCAGAACTGGTTATATTGGCTTAGGCAGGCAACCTCAGCACTTGTTTGGCAAGGAGAGGGAAGGATCCAGAATTTGAGGGTAGGCTAGCCTGTGATACACAGTGATACTGTCAAAACAAACAAACCAAAGGAGAGGAGAAGAGGAAAGGAATCAGTAGAAAGGGAAGAGAGCTGTGATTAGCTTCAACTGCTTGTACAGTGAGATTTATATTAACTTCTACAGGGATCCCTTCCAATAGATATTACCTTCATTTTATAGCCAAGGAAAGTGAGATTTTGAGTAGATAAATACTCTGTGCAAAGTTACATAGTTGATCCTAGCTGATCGTTTGGAATCTCAGCTAGATCTGTTAGGTTCTCAACCCCATGCAGTTTCCCCTGTGCAATTTTGGTGTGCAATTTAGCCCACATATATGAAAACGGCTGGACAAAGGGTTCCCTCGGGGACTTCAGGTAGAATTTTCTTTGACTTTTTTTTTTTTTTTAAATAGGATCTTGCTATGTTTCTCAAGTTGGCTCTGAACTCCTGGGCTCAATCAATGCTGCTGCTTCAGCCGTCCAAGTAAGTCAACATACCCAGCTAGGCTCTTTAAACATGTCCCTGCCATTAATGCTCCAAAGGACATATGATCCCAGGACAGGATGCTCCTTCCTTTTCCCTGCTGTATAAGCCACTGCTAGCCCCCCCCCCCCCGCCTTTTCCCCCTGAAAAAACACCACAGATTATTCTCCCTGCCATTTTGTTAACTAGGAAGGCTATGGGTCTGAGGCTGTCTGGGAGACTCCATGATTCATCTCTAATCTCTTTCTAACTCCTAATTATCATGCTCTAATACCCCCCCCTTCCTCTCTCATTCTGTCTTTGTATGTGCATGCTCATGATGTGTGTATGTGTGTTTAGAGGCTAACAGTCAACCTTAGGTGCCATTTCTCAGGAGCCATCCACCTTACTTTTGGAGACAGTTTCTTACTGGGTTCTCAGCCTTGATAAGCAGACAAGCTTGAGAGCAACTGTGAGCCTCAAAAGATCTACCTGGCTCTACTTCCCCAGCAAGAGCTGCCACACTGGGCTTTTCATGCTGTTTATTAAACTCCTTATGCTTATGCTTATGTGGCAAATATTTTACTGACTCAGTTGATTTAGCCATCTAATATGAGCCTTAAATTCACAGAGCTCTTCCTGCCTCTGCCTCCCAAGCGCTGGGATTAAAGGTGTGTATGGCCAAGTTTCTTTCCCCCTATTCTCCCCTACCCCCACCCCCACCCCCAGCTCCCTGTTTAAAATTCATGGCTTTCAAATCTGGATCCAAGAAGCTGGTGAGAAGGTCACTCCTACTCATCCAGTTTCTATCACCAGCATGACTGTAGACCAGGATGCCCTTGCCACAGCAGGGGAGGTCCATAGCACCCTTTGAAGCCAGGAGAGGCTGTTGCTTCTGTTTGGAGAGCCTCCTCATCTGCCAGGTCTGCCTATTGATCTGCCTGCTCTTCTCTGGCCCTCCCTCCTTCTATAGTTCTTCCTGTGACTCTTTCCACGTTCCACTTCCACTGTTTGATCAACAGCCCTCCTCTCTGCAGGTTATTTGTATGTACTTTGGTCATCTTGTTCTGCTCTGCCCTCTGGTATTTATTTGCCCTTGATTTCTGTTGGTGAAAGGACCTCTAGTTCACTGCTTCTCAAAGCCCCTTGCATTTCTTGGTGTGGCCTTTTTCTTTCAGACCCTCAGCCTGCTGATACCTTCGGCACAAACGCCTATCTTCTGTATAGGGAGACCCAACGTATCCTACTATAAGCAAATCTATTTATTGAGATCAGCAATGATCTAAGAGAATGAAGTGAAATTCCTATTCTATTTTCCTTCGTTTTGTGTGTGCACATGTATAATGGGGAGCTGTGTGCATACCATGGCACCGGTGATGGTCAGAGGACAACTTGGCAGGAGCAGGTTCTCTCCTTCCACCATGTGGGTCCCAGGGATCCAACGCAAGTCCTCTGGCTCTCAGCAAGCACCTTTATTTACTGAATCATCTCCCTGGCCCCCAGGGGTATGGCTTTTCCTTGGTTCTTTTGATTTCTTAGTATTTGTGGTGTGATGGGATTGTGCTGTCTAATTTAAATTCTTGAATCACATACTTCTGCACCTCAGAATGTGTTCTTTGCAGAGTTTATTTATGCTTCTCTTGGCTGACACTCATAGAGAGAGATTCATCTTCAAATGTCTGAGCAAATCTGTTTACTTTTTCAGATCAGCTAACACTAGCCAATAACTAGAAGGGTGGGTATAATGACCAGGCTCACAGTGGTGTTTAACCTTAGCACTCAGCTTTGATTGAATAGCCCGTAAAAGCCATGTGTCATAACTCACACAGTATTTAATCTTTCCAACAGCTCACCATATCTTCATCTCAGTTTTGTAGATCAGGAAACTAAGGCCCAAAAAGAGTAAGTCAGTTGCCAGTGCTCCTAGCAGTGATAGTTAAAGCCAGGATCCTTTTTTTTTTTTTTTTTTTTTTTTTTTTTTTTTTTGGTTTTTCAAGGCAGGGTTTCTCTGTGTAGCCCTGGCTGTCCTGGAACTCACTTTGTCGACAGGCTAACTTCGAACTCAGAGATCTGTCTGCCTCTGTCTCCTGAGTGCTGGGATTAAAGGCATGTGCCACCACTGCCACTGGGCTAAAGCCAGGAATTTAACCTCACTATCATTTTCCAGGCTTCTGCTACACTTTATTGCTCCTATTGGTTCATATCTCAGCTTACAACATGAAGATGCAATGTCCAAACTCCAGGCAAACAGCATAGAGTGTAGACATGAAGAAGAGTTTGACTATTCTCTTTTGAGAGGATAAAACTGGATCACGATGGCTAAGTAGGGTAGCCTCCTAGAGGGACTAAGCTAAGGCGTCTATTACTCTCACTGTCCTGGAAGGCTGCTAAGACATGGAACCAATCCAGACAGACAAACAAGGAACCTGAAGAATAGGTAGCAACTCGGGGAGAGAAAGGGCCATAGCTGGAAGAATCCCCAGTGTGGAGAACACTAGTGGTCCCCCATATGAGAGCCGCAAGCCAACTCATGTGTTTTTGCCAAGTGCTATAACAGCTGAAAGAGAATGGAGCAGGGAGAGTCAGAAATTGGGAATGGGTGCTCCAGGAGCACAGAAGTGATCATGAACTCTGACAAACTTGTCTTTTTAGTGGCCGTCATTCATTCTATGCAGGCTCCCTACACTGGTGGTCTGATGGAGAGGCACATGGCTGAGTTGTAAAGGGTTGGGGAAGGGATTTTGTAGGCTACAGTGTAGAACTTCTCACCTAAGACAATGATGGCTGCCCAGATCATAGGAACTGGATGGACTTCTAGGAGCCAAAATTCTAGAAGCTAGAAGGTAAGGTTGGAGTTGGGATGCGAGTGGGGGATGTCACCAAAACAATGAATTAAAATAAATAATTGAGTAGTAGAAAAAGTATATGCTTTTTTTTTTTCCCCAAGACAGGGTTTCTCTGTGTAGCCCTGGCTAACCTGGAACTCACTCTGTAGACCAGGCTGCCCTCAAACTCAGTGATCCACCTGGGCTTGCCTCCTGAGTGCTACAATTAAAGGTGTGACCTTTTCTTCCTCTATCATGGCTTGGTCCTTTGCCAGCTGTCTCCTAATTTACAGAGTGAAGTGTGTTCTATACTGTAGAATCTATAGAAAGCCCACAACTCCTAATTCCCATGCCTCATTTTCTATCCATCACCTGCTTTGTCCTGAGAGTGTCTGCTTGGATGCCGCTGCTATTCACTGCTCTGTCTGCTCAGTTTGGTTAAGCAATTCTCTGAGGTAATCATCTTGTTCAACCCTTGACTACATTCTGCTGCTTTCAAACTCTCATCCTGATAACTGGTTGTTTATTCTAGGATATCTGGAATCCTTCTTGCAGGTAGGCCCCAGGTGATGTTCCTTTAATTCCACCTTGGAACCAAGAGGCAGAGACCTGTGTGTGAACTGTGGGAACCACACCACTAGTCCACCATACCCTTCCAACACTGTAATTTCTACTTGCAGAGCAGGGCAGGAAATGATTGTAGCATAGGACTCAGGACAGGTTGCCTAGGCTTCTCCAAATGACAAACGGGAGCACCTGAAAATTCATTTACCCAACACTAAACTTGAATGTCCCCTACTACAGTTTTAAGAGAAAGCAAGCAAGGCATTTCTTCCTGTCTTTTGCTTTTTTGTGTATACCAAGCATACCAACTACAACTTTATAAAGGGAGGAATTTTGCCAAAGTGATCACACTTGTTCAAGTCAGTCCTCAGATCAGGAAAGAAGATGCCACCTGCATGCAATCCTTCTGGGTCCCAACCTGGCTACTCCCCCCCCCCCCCCCAGAATATCTGCATTTTTGACTTCTAGTGATTCATTTTTGCCTGGCTTGGAATTTCATACAAATGAAGTGTACACTCTGTCTTCTTTCTAGTTTATTATTACATGTATAAGGTTCCTCCATGTTGCACATGGCCATTTTTCCCCACCCCCTTGTTGTATGTTTCATTGTCTGAATACATTACTCTTTATCCACTCCACAGCTTTTGGACGTTTGGGCTGTTTCTCGTTTTTAGCTAGTTTTATGCTAACTCTTGCTGTGAACATTCTTGTGCATGTCTTTTGATGAACATATGTGTGCATTTTGGTTGGGTCTGAATCTTGGAGTAGAATTCTTGGGTAAAAAGTATATGCATATGTTCAGTTTTAGTAGATACTGCCAAATGGTTTTCCAAAGTTGCAACCAAGAAGCTTTTTTTTTTGAGACAGTGTCTCATGTAGCCTAGGTTGGCCTCAAATTTATCACATAGATGAAGCTGGTTCTGAAATCCTGAC
The DNA here is from genome assembly GCA_019843965.1 of Rhynchomys soricoides. Taxonomy (NCBI): domain Eukaryota; kingdom Metazoa; phylum Chordata; class Mammalia; order Rodentia; family Muridae; genus Rhynchomys; species Rhynchomys soricoides. Next base: position 2,583,844 of record JADRCH010000054.1, on the reverse strand, counting down.
CCTTCCTAAATTCTTCATCTTCCTGACTCTACCTCCCAAGAGCTAGATTTTACATGCATGTAGCACCATGCCTGTTTTTTCTTTTGTTGTTTGCTTTTTTGTTTGGTCAGAGGGAGTGACATAGGGTATCTTGATAGCCCACGCTGGTGTTGAACTTTGTAAGTAGATGACCTTGAATTCCTTGTCTTGCCTCCTCCCAAGTGCTGGGATTACATGTGTGAGCCACCTAAAAGTCTAGAGATTATATACAATATACACTTCTCGGAACTAGCAGGAGAAGGGTACAGAGGCAGGCAGGGAGAAATGTGGTCAGCAGTGTCTGCCAGTTTAAAAGTAATCCTTCCAGGCTCAGTGGTTACAGCCATGGACTACCCTTCCCGAGAGCAGGGGTTCAGTTCCCAGCACTCACAACAGTCTTTAATTGAAGTCTCAGCAGATCCTATGCCTTCTTTTGACTTTCATGGGCACCAGACATGTACCTGATCCATAGACATACATGTATACAAAACATTCATACACATGAAAATATGTAAGTAATGCTTTTAAAAGAGTAATCCTTCCTTCTAATCTGCCATTGGGATTAAGAGTTGTGTGTGCCATGCAGTGGTGGCTCACGCCTTTAATCCCAGCACTCGGGAGGCAGAGGCAGGAGGATTTCTGAGTTCAAGGCCAGCCTGGTCTACAGAATGAGTTTCAGGACAGCCAGAACTACACAGAGAAACCCTGTCTCCAACCCCCGCCCCCCCCCCAACAAGAGTTGTGTGCAGAGTGCTGATCTGTGATTTACAATCTTTGTCTCTCAAATGCTGGGATTTTAGCTGTGTGCCATCATTTCTGGCTTTGCCACTTTTTCCTGTTACTTTCTTCCCAACACACAGGCCTTGGACAATGCCTCCCTGATGGAATTCTGCAATTCAATAACTTTGGACTTAGCTTGGTGGTGGCGGCGCACACCTTTAGTGCCAGCTCTCAGGAGGCAGAGGCAGGCAGATCTCAGTGAATTGGAGGCCAGCCTGGTCTACAGAGAAGGTCCAGGACAGCCAGGACTACAAGAAAAATGTTGTCCCAAAAAGCAACTAAAAAAAAAAAAAAAAGGAACTTATTACTTAGTATGAAGTGTCTTGGCAAAGTAGAAATGAGATACCAAGTCAGAGGATTAGTGAACCACAATTCTGGGCAACAGGTCAAGGGCAAACGAAGGAAATACACTGGGGAGAAGTGTAGGCTTGACAAAGTAAAGGGAGGAACACACGCAGCAGGTGAGTTGGCATAGAGGGCTTTGAATCTCTCCCCCTGTGTAACACTAGCCTTCACCAGACTCTCTCTCTCTCTCTCTCTCTCTCTCTCTCTCACACACACACACACACACACACACACACACACACAGAATGGAAACCGGTCTGTAGTTCACAGCTAGCCTTTATGCACCAGCCTGGGGTCGGATGACAATGGTCAGCCAACTTTTTTAAAAAAAAAACAAAGCTGAAAAATACAGAACAAAATAATCTCATCCTCCTGACAACCAATGCTGAGTAAGCCTTGTCTGGAAACTTCCTTTAAGCATAATTGCAAACTTCTGGGAACTTGAATGGAGGGGATGGGGGTGGAACAGACAGAGTTTTCTGTCAAAGATCTGATGTTTGTGCAACACATATTTCTCCAGGAACTCTTAATTTGGCGGCACATTTAGAAGACAGCAGCAGTACCCCAAAGGATGTCACAGCCACCTTTGGTCCCTTCTGTATCTCTCAAGGATGGGGACGGGGGGGGGGGGGCTTCACATGCACTTCTGAGAAGCTATTCACCGACTGACTTCATCAGCCACTTCTGGTGTGTAGCCACTTCTCTGCTGAAGTGGAGAGAGGGCTTCCTCCCACCTGTTCCATAGTCTAGCCACAAGAAAGGGCAACTCTGGGCCTTGTTTTCTTGGGTGCCTCTAACGGCTCAGAGGTTTCATTCAAACCTCTTTTGGTTTTCATTTAAACCAAAAACAACCAAGGTGCTGTGACTTCATAATGTGCCACACTCTGAAACCATCTCTCCTTACTGGTGACAGGTGACTCCCTCACCCTATCCTTGTAATAGTAAATAATTACTGCATGGCTTTGAACAAATTACTCAACATCTCTTTTTCATGGGTAATATGGGAAGAAAAATACCAACCTTTTAGGTATAGTGAAGGTTCGATAAGATGATTTGTACCAGGGTCATTGTACAAATTCTCTGTCTCTCCATCTCTCTGTCTCTGTTGTCTCTCCTCCCCTCCCCTTCCCCCTCTTTCTCCCCCTCCCCCTCCCCTCCCCTTCCCCCTCTCCCTTTTCCTCTCCCTCTCCCTCCTGCTCTCTCTCTGCCATTACAGGCTTGGCATCTGAACCCTGGCCTGTTCTCAGTTGCAGAGTAGGCTCAATGTGAAGCCTGACTCAGTGGGTGTCCATTTGTCCTCTTGGAGTTCAGTGTTCTTTGTTTTCTATGTCACTGACTTGGTGAGAGTAGGAAGTGAGGATGGGTGGTAAGCAAGGGGGGTGAGTGTGTGGTGGGAAAGGGGGTGCCTACATCTTAAGGTAGAGTTCTGGTGTTCTTGATCTAATAGTGTCTAATACAATTGCAAACCAGCTAGAGTCTTTAACATGGCTAACATTAGAAGTAATTAGAGCCGGGCAGTGGTGGCGCACGCCTTTAATCCCAGCACTTGGGAGGCAGAGGCAGGCGGATTTCTGAGTTCAAGGCCAGCCTGGTCTACAGAGTGAGTTCCAGGACAGCCAGGGCTACAGAGAAACCCTGTCTCTAAAAACAAACAAACAAACAAACAAAAAGTAATTAGGTTGTTTAGCTCTACTTAGTGAAAACCACTCTAAAGCTTAGTGGCTTAAGTTTGTTTTACTTTCTCGTGGCTATACAGGTTGGCCCTTGGGTGTCCTGCTGGGCAGTCCCACAGGTCTTCCTTGGGTTTCCTATGTGCCAAGAGGTAAGGCCCATTGGGAGGGGTGAGATTGGGGAGCACTAATGTGATGGACTTTCAAAAGAAATATTAAGTTCTGTTTTATCTTTAGTTTCTGTGCTTAGTAAGTGTAGGCCAGAATTTATGTGCCTTCCATCTCAGGCCGTTCTTCCTATATAAGAGACCATCTTCATAAAGCATGTTAGAGAGGTTGGGGGGGGGGGGTCTTAGCCCACAGGGCAAGTCATACTCAACACACCATCTTTCGGCTTTTTGAAAATAATTTTAAAATTACAAATCATTTAGTTGGAACTGGGCACATACTACAGTAGGGCATGTGCAGGTCAGATGACAACTTGCTGGAGCTGGTTCTCTCCTGTTTGGGTCCCTGGGGTTAAACTCCAGTCTTTAGATTTGGTGGTACCCCCAAAGGGGTAGGGAGAGACTTTGATTAGGGGAAGGGACAGCAAGCATGGGAGGGGAGCAGGCCGGGCTCACCTCTGCACCTCCAGCACAGGCACTGTACCCCGATGGGCAAACCTGGGGGCCTCTCAGGAGGAAGGATGCTGGATGACACCAGACAAGTCCTTTGATCCTCAGAGCGTCTCGCCAGCCCTGTCTCTTCTTTTTCTTTTTCTTTTTTTTTTTTTCGATTTTTCGAGACAGGGTTTCTCTGTGTAGCCCTGGCTGTCCTGGAACTCACTCTGTAGACCAGGTTAGCCTCGAACTCAGAAATCCGCCTGCCTCTGCCTCCCGAGTGCTGGGATTAAAGGCGAGCGCCACCACTGCCCGGCCTCTTCTTTTTCATTACTCTTCGTACAGGTATCCACGCATGGACACAAACCACATTCTTGTCGTTTTTTGGTAACTACATGAGATTCCATCATATTAAGATAGGCATTGGCCCATCGTGAATCATCATTTTGAGCTTCACAAAGAAAGAAAACGAGCCAATACTAATGTATTTAAAATGAAATACATTATATATTATATATTATAATGTATATATTATAATGAAATACATCTTTAAAAATGAAAACAAACATTTTTTTTTCAGTACTGGGAATTAACCCAAGGGCCTTTTGCATTTTTTTTTTTATCATAGCAACAGAAAAGCAACTAATACAGTGTATGTTTGGGGACTCTGGGGGGGGAGAGCTCTGTGTGTGTGTGTGTGTGTGTGTGTGTGTGTGTGTCTGTGTGTCTGTGTGTGTCT
>JADRCH010000054.1:2568061-2579680 GCA_019843965.1 Rhynchomys soricoides | reverse complement strand
TGTCTATGTGTGTGTCTATGTGTGTGTGTGTCTATGTGTGTGTGTGTCTGTGTGTGTGTGTCTATGTGTGTGTGTATGTGTGTCTATGTGTGTGTGTGTCTATGTGTGTGTGTGTCTATGTGTGTATGTGTATGTATGTGTGTGTATGTTTGTCTATGTGTATGTGTATGTATGTGTGTGTGTATGTGTGTATGTATATGTATGTGTGTGTGTCTATGTGTGTATGCATATGTGTGTGTGTGTGTCTGAGAGGACAATCTTTGAGAGTCAGCTCCATCCTTCTACCTGGTCAAGACAGGGTCTCTCTTTTTATTTTTATTGTACTGTGTACTTCAGTACTGGACCGTGAGCCTTGATTGATTCTCATATCTCTGCCTTCCATCTTTATGGAGGGTTACTGGGAGCACAGATGCTCACCACCGGGTTAAGATTTTCTATGTCGGTTTGGGGATTGAACTCAGGCCATTAGGCTTCTGAGGTATCTTGTTTCATTTCCTGTTGCTGTGATAACACATCCTGACAATAGCATGTTGGAGCAAGAAAAGTCTTATTTTAGTTCACGGTTTCAGGTTACAACCTATCTATCACCTTTAAACTTAACCCCATTCCTGGATAAGACACAGGAAGAATGCAGCCCAGATTCTTGACAAAAAAAAAAAAATCACAGGAATGTCTTGAATCCCAGTGCTTGGGGCTAGAGGCAGGCAGATTTCTGTTAGTTTGAGGTCAGCCTGGCCAAGGCTATATAGTAAGACCTTGTCTCAGAAAGAAGAAATAGTTATATGTATGGGCCAGTCTCTAACAAAGTCCTTGCTTCTTGCTGAAACCTCATGAGCCAGACCTATACTGTTCATATTATTTTCAGCATTACTGTCTTCTAAATTCCCACTAGAATAACCCATTGAGCTCTACTTCCCTCATGTAATGAATTTGCAATCCCAGAGTTCCAAAGGCTTGAAAGTCATACAATCAAGTTTATCTTGGTAACAACCCCACTCCTGATAACAAATTTTTGTCTTAATTTCATGACCCATTGTTATAATCTAATAGCCAGACAAAATCAGCTTAGGGGAGAAAAGGCTGATTTCTGTTCATGGTTCCACTTTACAATCCATCACCAAGAAAATGTTACAGATGGGACAACTGGATTCATTGGGTCCATATTCAGGAGGAATGTCTCTGTGTGAGTTCTTAGCTCACTTTCTCAAATCTTATCTCCTATAGATAAGCTCATAGACCAACCTGATCCAGGTAATCCCTCACTCTCTTCCCAGTGATCTTGATGCCAACTTGACAATTAAAGCTAGTCAGGTATTGTGGCGCATGTCTTTAGTCCCAGTCGGGAGGTAGAGGCAGGTGCATCTCTGTGAGTTTGAGGCCAGCCTGCTTTACAAAAGAGGAGTTCCAGGACAGCCAGGGCTGTTACACAAGAAATCCTGTCTCAAAAAATCAAACCAAACCACAGTAAACCAACCAACCAAACAAACAAACTAAAAGCCAGACAATTAAAACTAAACATCACACATTGACATGTGCTTTTACCCACTGACTGAGCCAACTTGCTGGCCCGTAAAATGCTTTAAAATAGGACCAGATAATATGATGTTTTAAGTATGACATACTTGATTTAACTACTCAAGATAGAATTATTTTAGAATTCTTTTGCAAGGACTTTGGTTGAAAAGATTATAAGCATTGGAAAATTGAAAAAAAAGAAAGAAAGGAAGTCATGATGCAGTTGTGAGCTTTAGAGTCAATGGAAACGGAGAACAACCCTCCTGTCGTGTTAAGTCAAACCTGACTTGAGTGATAGATTAGATGGACTTCTGACACTAGCTAAGAGGGCCCATTTGAGATCCTGCCACGGTCTCTTTGTGAAAGCTAGATGCCATGGAAGCAAAAACTTCCTCAATCCAGACTCACATGAAGAGAAACTAAGGCCTTCTACGAGCAGTCAGAATCAGCCTGATATCCACGTGAGTGAGCCCCATGGGAAGAGATCCTGATAGCCAGAAGTCAGGACTTCAGATGGCCAATGTTATAGCTGAAACTCTAACCAGAACTGTTCGGCCAAAGGAAGTATGAGAGATAAAGGTCATTGTGTGAGCCAGAAAGTTTTGAGGTAATTTATTTTAGAGTATAGAAAATTAATATACATGCTACTTCTCTTTTTCGCTTTCTTTTTCTCTTTCCTTTTTTTTTCACTCTGTAGCCTAGGCTGACCTAGAACTACCTGTGTAGCCAGCTCTGACTGCCTCAACCGTGCAGTAATCTTGCTGCCTTAGCCTTTTGAGTGCTGGAATTAAAGGCATAAACCACCATGCCCAGTTTCCTTCCTCCTTTCTCCCTCTCTCCCTCTTTCCCTTCCTGCTTGGGATTGAACGCAGGATTTCTTGGACACTAAGTATATACTCTGCTGCTGAACCACACTCCCAGGCCTTTCATGTAACCATTTAAACATTGCTTTTACCAAAAAGATGTTTGTTCTTTTTCTAATATGAACTCATAGTTACCTGGAGTTGTACTTCTGTGGTCCTTTTTATGTCACCAATTCTGGTCAAAAGAAGTCTTCTCTCTTTTGACCCACTTAAGAATACAGTTTTAAAGAGGCATGCTAAAACATTTCATTTTTTCCCCTGAGGATCTTTCTATTTTAAGAAAGTTCTACCATATTGAAAACAAGGCAAACACTATGGAGCTCCTGAACCGAAGGCAAAGGTATCAAAAAAGCAAAATGTTGAGAGCATCATTTCTGTTTTGCTGGTTGTGCAAAGCAACCCTGGTTACAGTTAAAAAAGAAAGTGTATTGCTATAATTAAGTAATTTAGGTAAGTAATTCTAGCTTTTCACCTAGCAGTGGACAAGCTGCAATGACTCTCAAGACCTTAGGACCAGGGTTGTCAAATACATTGCCCTATGTACTTGGCCTCTACCACTGTTGTTTTACACATATGTATGTATGTGTGTGTGTGTGTGTGTGTGTGTGTGTATGTGTGTATGTGTGTATGTATGTATGTATGTATGTATGTGTGTATATTGCTGTTTTCCTTCACATGTTCATTGTTTCAGCCAAACTAGACTGTGATGTTTCTTGTTCATCCCTTTTCATGCTAGCTATGATGTATGTGAAAGCAAAACACAAAAACAGGGTTTGTGATCAAAGGAGTTGGAGAATGCTGCATGCTCTAGAATCCTCGGGGAGATTGATAATGCACAGTAGCATATTCAAAAGTCCTGAGGAGTTCTTTGGGAAAGAAATCTGTTCAGCTCAATAAGACTTATTTGGATTACTCAGGATCCAGAAAAAAAAGTAACATCTATTTCAGAGACTTTATTAACACACACACACACACACACACACACACACAGACACACACACATACACACACACACATACACACACACACTCACAATTGTAAATGCCTTAAAAAAACAAAACAAAACCCAGGAGGCATTTGAATAGTCACAGTAGACTGAAGGGACTTCCCAGGATGTATGACTTGAGAGAGATGCCACTTCCAGGGCTGGAGGGAGTAGGGGAAGCAGAAAAGGAGGGTGATTCATTCAGAATGCTAAAACCAAAGCCTACACCAGGAATCTACCAGACGTGCACATACTCTTGTTTGTCTTTGTTTTGGGTAAGAAGAGTCTCGGCCCTAATTGGACCTTGAGATAACTGTAACCCTAACTGACACAGGATCAAATTTATTAATACATAACTAATAACTTTACATAGTAGGGATTACTGAGTGATATTTCAGTATACGAGTGTATTATGTAATCTGGCCATGTCTGATGCAATCTTGTGAGAAACTGTCATCTAGAACCACCTGGCCAATTCATGTCTTCGATTCCCAGTCCTCAGAAATGCTACAAAATAATTAACAATTGTTTGAAACTCTACCAAGTTTCATAGTATCTTTTTAGACAGAAATATATAACAGGAAGACTTTTCTGTTACTGGTGTTCTGCTGGTGTTCACACGGACGGTGTTCACATCCGTGTACTCAGATGTTACTGGTGTTCTGCTGGTGTTCACACGGACGGTGTTCACATCCGTGTACTCAGATGTTACTGGTGTTCTGCTGGTGTTCACACGGATGGTGTTCACATCCGTGTACTCAGATGTGAACTTGGGATTCAGGCAACAGTTTTGAGGACAATGTTAGATAGTAAAAATTTTTTTTTTTTTTAAGTTTTGTTTGAGACAGGGTCTCATATAGACTACACTGGCTTCAAACTCTCTAAGTATCTGAGGCTACCCTCTTTTTGCCTCCCCCTGAGTGCTGGTATTACAGATGTGCACCACTGTGACCTGCCATTTTCCTACTTTGGGCTAGGACGTGTACAGCCATTATTGTTACTCTTGACTCGGTGGCTTAGTTATCTCTGTTTCACAGATATTCAGCAACTGTACTCAAGGAGTTGTACTTGAGGAACTGCATCCGAGGAGCCTCAGTTCTGCTGAACTTAACTTAGATGTTGAGATGCTGGACTTCAAGCTAATTGTAAAATGAGATGATAGTTCTGTTGACTTGTGGAGGGAGTGTATGCATTTTACATGTAAAACAGACATGAATCACTTGGGACCAGAAGGTGGGCCTAGTAGCTAGTCTCCAAGATAGCAGCTAGTTTCTAAGACAGTTTGCTTCTAGTTATCTCTGCCTCCTGGTATTCATACCCTTGTGTGGCTCCCTCCTACTCTCTAGTACAGTTGGTCTGTGTGACCAACAGCTCGTGGCAGAAGTGATGGTATGTTACTTCTGAGATTAGGTTGTGAAAGACTGTGGCTTCCATATGGATCTCTCCCATCTCCCTCACCCCCACTCCCAATTTTGGATTACTCCCTGTTGGGGAAGTAAGCTGCATGCTGTGCATAGTCTCAGAAGTCCACTTGGCAGAAAACAGCTGGGCAGGAACTGTCGCTGCCAGTGGCTGTAGGAGCGAGCCCAGAAGCGAATTCTTTAGCTCTACTGTAGCTCTAACTAACATCTTGACAAACTCATGAGAGAATATGAGCCAGAAGCACGTGGCTAAGTCAGCCACCCTCTGTTACTAACTCTCAGGAACTAAATGAGATAATGCCATGTTTGTCCTATGCTGGGATGTTTCCATGTTATTTCTATATAGAAACAACAAAAAACCAATAACCAACAGATGGATGGATATACATTCAGGAGCCAAGACAGCCAAGCAGGCAGCACAGAGGGTCTTTTCTTTTCTTCTCTGAGATTATCTCAGTGGATTAGGCTGCCCTTTAACTGACTATATAGTAGAAGATGACCTTAAATTCCTGATCCTTCCAGGTGCCGTGATTCCGGGCATGCGCCACCTCACAACCCTTGATTCCAAATCAAACCAGAAGGGTATTAGTGAGGGAGCCTGATGCTTGCTGTTTGTAAGGAGCAGTCTAGCACAGAGCAAAGGAGAAGGTAGAAGCGAGGCTGAATGGTCAGATTATCAGCACAACCAAGAATCTGCCTTTTAAGAAAATTCCCAATAGTATTTTTCAGAACTTTGCCTCAAACTCCAGCTGGAGGAATACTATCTAAATTCTTCATCCTAAAATGCAGGGCATGTCCAGGTCTTATCCATCAGTGAAGAAGTCCTAAGAGAAACACAAAGTTTTCCTTGAGCTGTTTCTTCCTCAGGACCTAGGGTAGCTCCTGTTTTCTCTAAGCACCATCACACTTGATCCTCAGCCATTTAAACCATTTGGAAACACAATTATAGAGCTGTTTACTGTATGAGACATAATAAGTATTTTAAGAGTCTGGTCTGCTTCTGATTCACTGTTGTACATTGCCCCATCACACCACTTACTAAATACCAGAGCCCGGTAAGCGGATGAATGAATGTCAGAGCCAGTGGTTGAAAGGCTATAATGGGTGTCTTCATTTCTATGACTGTCATGTAAGCTTGTAGTGAAACCAAGAAATTGTAGAATAAACTTCTCTTGGCTGTCATACATTTTAAACTCCTTTGAACTTTTTCTTGAGGAAAGAGAATAATGAAATTGCAAACTAGTTTGTATCTGGGCAGGGATAATTATCCTGTGAAACCAAAGTCCTGCTTGGCTTTTCTTCTTCTTCTTCTTCTTCTTCTTCTTCTTCTTCTTCTTCTTCTTCTTCTTCTTCTTCTTCCTCTTCCTCTTCCTCTTCCTCTTCCTCTTCCTCCTCCTCCTCCTCTGTCTCCTCCTCCTCCTCTGTCTCCTCCTCTTCCTCTTCTGTCTCCTCCTCCTCCTCCTCTGTCTTCTCCTCCTCCTTCTCCTCTGTCTCCTCCTCCTCCTCCTCCTCCTCCTCCTCCTCCTCCTCCTCTTCCTCCTCCTTCTCTTCCTCCTCCTTCTCCTCCTCCTCCTCCTGCATGAGGAGTATGCTCAAAGAATTGCAATCATCTTCTCTTTTAGCTTTGGCCACTCAGAAAAAAAAGTCACCCCAAGGAAGAAAAGCGTGGTCGGTCGGCAGTGTGCTGAAGTGATTTCCTCTAGTTCCCCAGGTTCTCTGCTGATGGGATAAATGACAGTGAAGGTAAATGGGAAACAGAAAGGGTGTTTGTAGACAAGCCCCTTTTACTCAGGACAGGCCTCTCCTCTCCTCTTCCTGCTTGAATTGCCACCATACCCCCAACAAGTCTCCTGGCAGCTTGTTTCTGAAAACAAATCCTAGCTTGTCACACTCGTATTTAATCTTTTATATACTACCCAGTATTTCTTCTCTAACCAGACTGTCCAGACCCCCCTCCCCTTCTTGTGTGATTTCCTCTTCCCTACCAGCTTTTTCCTGGCTCAACCCAATTCATCCTTCAAGTTAGTGTCCCTCCAAGAAGTTTCTCTGGAGCCCTTGTGATATGTTAGGCCCCTTAGCCTGTTTCAGGGGCTGCTGTGGGCCCAGGGAAGCTATTTCTAGATTTCAACATTTTAATCTAGAAAAGTGGGATAATATAATACCTCAGAAGCTTGGTGCAAAGTTACCCTGTCTGATATAGATTGCCTGTCACATATTAGGTGTTAATGGGAGTGGCCATTTAACCCAATCTCTTCGTCCCTTTGTAAGAACAAGAGGTCCAGTCGTGAGGTAATTTGGCTGGAATCAAGACCTGGAAGGAGACTGCACTGCGGTTTTGCTAATAAAGGTTTGCTCACCTAATTTCAAACGGAATTAGGAGGAGTTGATTTCAAAGTTCATGCTAAAATGAAAGATTTGATAGAAAACTTAAGGCTGAGCATACTTGTTACATTTTCAAGAAAAGTAGCCATTTAGGTTTTTCATGGATGGAAAGACAATGCTTCCTTCATTTCTCAACTGCTGATTTCCTTTGCTTTGTTCCTCACCTTTGCATATTCACATTCCCTAACTGAAATGCTGTGTAACTTCTTAGTCCTTCTTTCTATTGAATTAAGTACAACATTAAACCATTAACATGACCTTAAGAAAAACCAATACTGTCTCTAGCTGAAGATCACTCTCTCTAGGGCTTAACTGGTTCCTTCTTTGCTGTCAGCTTTTGACTCCAAACTTGTATTACCCAACACAGTAGCCATTAGTCACATCTAGCTACTGGGGCCTTGAAGTGTGGCTAGTCTGGATTGAAATCTTCTTTAAGAAAAATGAACAAACATGGAATTTTGGAAGGTTTGGCTAAAAATAAATTTTAAGAAAGGAATAGCTATATGAATATATTTTATATGAACTACATATAAAATTATATAGTTTCTGATATATTGGCCAAAGATTTTAATATGTCTAACAATCAGTAATTGAAATTATAGGATTTATTTGGCATTGTTTCATTTCTATTGGCTAGCTATGCTCTAGACTTGGCTTCTTTTCCCCAAAATCAGGGGTAGAGGATTAACCCTAAGGATCAAGTTCTGTCCTTTCCTGGACTTCTCTATATCAAGTAAGGAGCCCACAGGCCAGAGCCTCCACCATTCCATACAGAATGGAACTCTTGAAATCCCAAAGGAGTTACAGAATGGTTTTAGAGGGAGAGATCACTGAATGGATCTGTATTTCAAAGAGAAGATAGTCAGTGGTTATTGACCCAAAGCTACCTCTCAAAGTCATTTTGAAATTCCTCACTGCATTACTGTTAGGTATTTTACTTGGAGTCTCTCTTTTAGACACTGCAACAACTATCACAGCTGGTGCCGTTTTACACACACATTTTATAAACAAGCCAATCAGAATTGTGAGGCTAGAAGGAATAGTTTTGACTTCATTTGGTCCAACTGTCTAGCTGTCATATCTAGTATCTTCTCCATCTTATTCTTGCATGTACACACACACACACACACACACACACACAATGTACTGTGTAAACTGTATAATATAAGATGTAATCTGAACCAACTGGAAGGTTCATTCATTCATTCATTCATTCAAGGTCTTGCTGTGTAGCCCAGGCAGGTCTCAAGCTTGCTCATGATTCTCCTGCCTCAGCCTCTTGAGTAACTACATCTGTGTTTTTTGTTTTTTTTTCATACTTTTTTAAAAAAGCAATTGATGAACCTACATTGACACATCACTATTTCCTAAAGTTTCTATTTTTGTTTCTCTTTAACTCATACAAAATGTCATCTTAACACAATGTAGGTGGTTCCCAAGATGCTCTGAGAGTGATGCTGGCCTCATTTTCTCCCTTCTCCCTAGGTTTCCATCCCTCTCACTCCACTGCACCTCCTCCTTCCTTTTCTCAGTCTCTTCTGCTGTCACCTCTGCCCCCTCCCCCTTGGTCTCAGAGTTTTTTCCTTCTTGGGAAGTCTTTTTTGTTGTCAGATTCTCCTCTCTTTTGGAGAAGATTGACATTCAAATGAAAGTTCAATCAAATGTTACTTCCTATGTGGTGGATTTCAGGCAGATCCTACCTGCCACTGAATTCCTAAGGTAGATTATGAGTATGTGTATATGTGTGTCTGAGAGGGGGAGGAGGAGGAAGGAAGGGGGAGAGGAAGGGGAGGGAGGGAAAAGCTAAGGAAGATGGACATATTTTAGAAAATGAGTGGGAGAAGACATTTCAAGCTGGGAAAGCAACAAGAGAGATGTGAGGATTCTCTCAGAGAAGGAGAGATGAGTGAAGGAGCTTTTGCCTCACTGGGTCTTGGGATCTCTGACTCCTGGTGCTGGCACTCAGTTATAAAGGATGCCGACCTTAGTTGATTTGAGCTCCTGGATTGAATTAGTCCTGGTTGTATAATTGACTTTGATATGTGGCCTTTGGATCTGAATTGGGCTTAATAAGATTTAACTGCTTCAAAGAGCTTTATAAGAATTCATTCTATCCTTCAAATCTGATTTCAAATGCTGCCTACTTGACGACGCCCTCTCAACTTGGAAACTCCTCCTCCAGTGCTCTCAGTGTGTCACAGTTGATGCCTGTCTTATTCAGGTCACTGCCTTTTCTCTTATTCTGTAGGAACTGCTTCTCCAGAAATCCAGAGGAACAGGTAGATACTCAAAAAAATTATTTTTCTTTTCTATTTGAGGAAAAGTCTTGCAACTACCCGAGGCTGGTCTTGAACCCTCAGTCATCCTGTCTTAACCTCCCTAGAACAGGATTGCAGATGTGTGCTACCACTTAGTCATGATTTAAAAAATCATTTTAATGGTTAACATGGGATTAAGAAAGCACTGGGACAAGCACTTACGATCAACATTACTTCATCAAGCATTTTAGGAGAAAACTACTCTTATTATCCTTGATTTATGATAAACTAATTTGATTTAGGGTCAGATTTGATCTAAGGTCAACTGGCAAGCGGCAGAACTTTTTCTGCAAGTTTTTGGCTTCAGGATCTTAATCAGCATACATGGACAAATAGGTGGATACAGAATACTTTTCATTTTATAGCTAAAAACGTAATCTAGAAGAGTCTACTAGTTTACAGAGATAATTATGACTTAGAGTTATGATAGTTCCTAACTGTTGTCTCTTCTTTTCTTTTCTTCTTGACACAGGGTCTTACTTTGTAGCCTTGGCTAGCATGGAGCTTGCTCTGTGGACCAGAACGGCTTCAAACTCAGAGATCCCCCTGCCTCTGCCTCTCCAGAGCTGGGATTAAAAGCTTGTGCCTTCATGCCTGTTATCATTAGCTCTTAATCTTTCCCATCCCTCCCTCTTCTCCTAGAATCCTTTAAAGTTCTTGTGAAAAATGTTTTGAACTCTTCACTGAAGAGTAATCCAACCCAAAATAATTGTTTGGGAAGGGATTTTACATCATCTGTGGTTCTTCTTATTCATTTCTAAGTCTTCAAATATCAAATACCTACTCTGTGCTTGAACATTTTAGGGCATTGGACAACTATATAAACAAAGTATCAATTCTCATGATTCTCACTCTCAGAGTTCACTTGCTTCTCAAAATAACCATAGGAAGTAAGGATGACAATATAGTAATGTATACCTTACATTACTTATCTGCTCCAGGCACTAGGCTAGTGCTCAGGTTGTATTAATGCATCACATAACAAATATAACGTTTGTTTCTCTCATTTTACAGATGAGGAAACTGAGTCACAAAGAGGAAAGAGAATGGCCCCAGCTTCGAATCCTGAACAGCAGGACTTTATTCCTAGTTTATTAACCACAAGATCATATCATCTCATTTTTACTTCTTTATTATAACTTAAAAAGAGAGGGTGAGGCTGGTGTCTATCCAGCTCTGATTCTTTAGTCCTAGAGTTTTGCGATGTACCCGGCAGACTTATGGAATAAATGAGAATGCATTGGAATTTCTTTCTTTTTATTTTCTTTCTTTTTTTTGCCAACTTTCTCTTCCAAAGAATTCGAACTGATTTCCAAGTAATTCTGGTTTTTGAAGTGAACCTTCCTGGGCTGTACATTTCCAAGCCAGCAGAAAGCTAGGGCCAAGGCTCGGGTCATCTTAACCGGGGCATCCAGCAGATGGCGCCAACTTAGTAGCCACCAGCTGGCCGCCGGGTCCCCGGGGCTCCGAAAGCTTCCCTGCCCTCCCTCACCGCCTTCTCTCTGCCCCCTCCCTACGGAGCCCGGCCCACGTGACCTCACGGCGGCCAATGGGCGAGCAGAGAGGGCGAGCTGGTCCCTGTGGCCGCCATTAAAGCGAAGGGAAAACCCGTGAATTCGGATTAAAGGGGGAAAAACACCGCCCGCTGGGCCCACAAAATGGGGGAGACTACGGTGTCCAGGCGGTGAGGCGGCAGGAGAGCAGACGTTAGGCAGGCTTGGCCCAGGGACAACACGAGGACACAGCCGGAGAATGGACTGAGCCCGCAGACGCCGCCAACACCTCCGCCGCTGAGGAGACTCTGGGCTTAAGGACATCGCCGCTGCCGGGCCGGGGGCCCGGGGTGCTCTGCCGGTCCTCGCCCTTCCCGCCCCTCCGCGGGCGTCCCCGGGCCGCGGAGAACCCTCCCGGGCTTCAGGGCTCGGCCCGCTCGGACTCCGGCTCTGACTATTTATCGTGTACCTGATTGTTATTTTTTTTTTGTTTTTCGTTTTTTCTTTAAATCTTTTTTTTTCCTGGTGGAAGGAACAGACATCCCTTCCCCTCTTCTCCGGAGAGGGACGCGCGTCCGCGGGCTCCGCAGTCCCGGCGGCCGGCCGAGCGCGGCGCGGCCCTCCCGCCTGCGGCCTCGGCCC
>JADRCH010000054.1:2535029-2567661 GCA_019843965.1 Rhynchomys soricoides | reverse complement strand
CCCGCCTGCGGCCTCGGCCCCGGGCGGCTGGGTGCCTCCGGGCGGCGGGGGCCGCGGCGGCGCCGGGGGGCGGCGGGGAGGGCGGGCGGCCCGGCGGCCTCCTCCCCACCGCCCCCCGCCCTCCCCGGTGTCTGTGTTTCTCTCTCTGGTCGGAGGCGGCGGTAATGGCGGATGGTGGGTTGTGGCGCCGGCGGCGGCTGCTGTGAGGGACGATGAGTTCCTCCTTCGTGTCGAACGGGGCCAGCCTGGAAGATTGTCACTGTAACCTCTTCTGCCTGGTGAGTGCGGGGGCCGCGGGCGGTGGGGGAGGGGGCCGCGCCGTGCGCCCTTGGGCCGTGGGGGGAGGGGGTCCGGGTCGCATCCAGATGCCGGTGTCCCCCGGCTAGGCCCCGCCGGAGTCGGCCTCCTCCGAGGCTCTGCGGCCGCCTCGGGAGACAGCGTCCGCTCACCTACCGGCCAGGGCTCTGCTAGGAAGAGTCTTGTCTTTTTTTTTCCGTCTTTCTCCACCTCCTGTCTTGTTTTGGACTCTTTTCCCCATCGTAGTCTTGTCTTTAACTTGGGCTTGTTATCTGACCGGATAGTAATATTTTCTTCTGTGCTTCTTGCTTATCCCCCTACCCCCGCCCCTTGTATCGAACGGTGTATCCCTTTTCCACACTTTCCACGATTGCCCCTGCTTCGTTGCCTTTACGCTTTTCCCTTGTGAGTGGGCTTCTCTTAAACAGGACCCCCCAAAACTTAGGTATTAAAACCCTTTTCGTTTTATAAGTTAAACTAAGACGGGGTAGTTTCCTTATGGGTGACTTCAGATCTTTGTGTAAAAACAGTGTATGCCAGTTCATATGTTTTCTTTTTAAACTTTGAAAACATTTTGCCATTTTGACAATTTCTAGCCATATTGCTTTTATTAGAACATTATGTTTTTGTGAGAGTGGAGGGGCTAGTGGAGGAGGTCCTGTGGTTTCGCACTAAACGTTCTATATTTGTCTGTTTTGCTTACATTTTAAGAATGTTTTGAGCTGGCTGTTCCTTTTATTAAACTGAAAAGTCTGGGGAAGCTGGAATTAGGGATGTTCTGGTATGTGTATGTAGGTCGGCCCAAATCGGATAACACCCAGTAGTTACGACTTTTGTCAAAAGTACCAACTGTTGCAAATAGCTAGTCCTGAATTAAACAATAGCCGAGCTTCGTGAATGACTTTAAGTTGGAGTAACTTTTTCATTTTTCGTGTGCTGTGAGAAATATTAAGTCTATCATAGGTAAGTGAATTAAGTGGGTGGAGCATAACTAGTTGGCAAGCGTAAACTGCCAGTCATGTATCAGCAGTTTCATTTTTGGCACCTTATGCTTTCTGTTATTAAGTTAGAAGAAAGAATTACTGAATTTCCTTTGTTGAATCTCTTTCACGGTATGGTAAATGGGGATCGTAAGTACTTCTGCCTTACAGATGAGACTGGTTTTTTTTTTTGACAGTGTCCCTTAATCAGCATCTCCTCACATGTAGTAAGATGTGCAGCAGGTTTAATGTTTCCGTCTGTCTTCCCCTTCTCGATCTATTTTTGGCACTTTGGTTTTTTTGAAGATAGATTAGTACAAATCTGACAGTTCCTTGGAAGTAATTCTTTTCCTGAAGATGTGTGCTTGTGGAGAATTAACAGGCCTTTTTTTTTTTTCTTCAGAAAAAATTACAGATGTTTTCTCATTAGAGTCATGACTTCTTACAAACTTGGAATGAGGGTCTTTACTTTCATTTCACTAAGGAACGGCAAAGTGACTGAGGAGTTAGAGAAGAAAGTAGGACAGGGGAAGATAACCTTCCTGTGCAGCTTAGGAACATCGTTGCATGTGGTCAGCTCTGGTTATGTTGCATTTATCGTAGACTTGCTACTTAGTGACATCTTTGACATTTTATTTAACAGTTTTGTGTTCTTTTTCTTAAGTTCTTGTTGAAACATTAGAATTATTTGCCATGGTGTTTTTTGTTTATTTTGTTCATCGTCTTTAGGTGCTTAAGCATGTATTGAAAATAGTGATGTTTTAATGAAATCAAGGACTTTATAGTGAATATGTATTTTTATATATACATATAAATAATAATATTTATATTATTATATTTAATAATATATACTATTTATTTGAGTGAATGTACAATAATATAGATATTATATTTTCTTTTCCTTCAGGCCGACTTGACAGGAATTAAGTGGAAAAGATATGTATGGCAAGGCCCAACCTCTGCCCCTATTCTGTTTCCGGTGACAGAAGAAGACCCCATTTTGAGCAGTTTTAGTCGATGCCTTAAGGCAGATGTACTTGGTGTTTGGCGGCGAGATCAAAGACCTGGAAGAAGAGAATTGTGGATATTTTGGTGGGGTAAAGATCCCAATTTTGCTGACCTTATTCACCATGACTTATCAGGTGAAAGCAATTTATCCTTTTTAAATGTGCCTTAGCAACGTTGTACACTTTGCCCGATGTGCATGTGCTGTGGTGGACTGCCTTGTCAGTGTGAAGCTGTAAGAGGGTTGTCATGTTGTGTCTCCACATCCTTGGCTTAGTCTCCTTAAGTTACCCATGTAGATTACAGGAGACTTGAGCTTTGCGTTTCTTCCTCTGACACCCAGCTCCCTTCTATAATTTCTCACAGGCAGTTTGTTTCTAGGGAAAGCATTTTCATTAACCTGAGAAAAACAGAATCTGGAAGCATGCTGTTTTTCACAGTTATATAATAGGTTTGAAACCAAATGTAACTCACCTTTGAGTCTATTTTGCTATGTTCTTTTTTGTCTGACCCTGTGGGCGGGTCTAGAAATGTAACTTTGTTTGACATACATTTTCAAAAGTATAGTTTTATTTTAATATTATTTATGATTATTTATTAACTCAGGGAGGCATATGCTGTTTTTTGGGGGGTGGATGTGAGTGTCTTTTAGATAATGCTTCATCAAAGAATATATTACTAAAGAGAAGTGCCATTTTATTAACTTTTAAAGGACAAAGGTTGTTAATCTGAAAGGTTGCACGGAAATAGTTTATGAGCACATCAATATTACTTTCTTTTTATTTTCTTGACTTTTAGGGCCAAATGTACTTTAGAAAGAAACTATAGCCCTTCATGAAATTACTAAAGTTATGTTTATTTTAAACTCATTATAAGTGTATCTTTGATTGATATGCTTTGGAAGAATCAAGTTCTAGTTTGATAAGATTTTTGACAGTTAAATTGAAATGTTTTTTAAGGTCTTTAAAATTTTATGTGTGAGGAGGGAGTGTAGGGGTCGGGGTGTGTGTGCCGCCATGTTGGGTAGAGGTCAGAGGAGAACTTTTTTAAGAGTCCTGCTTCTTCCATCTTGTTGAGACAGGGTTTTTCTGATTGTTTTTGCTGTTATAAAGCTTATTTCAGGCTACCTGGCCCTCTTTGTTTCTGACTGTTTCCTATCTCTGTTCCCCATCTTAGTGTAGGGGTGCTGGAATTACAGATGCACCACATGTGCTTTTTTTTTTGTTTTGTTTTTTTTTGTTTTTAAATGTGGGTTCTGGAAATCGAACTGAGACTGGCTAGTGCTTTTACCCTATTCTCCACCATCTCTCCTGCTCCTTAGGTCATTTGAAAAAAGCTTTCTTGTATGAAAGTTAGTTCTCTATGGTTTATGGTCTTGAACTGTAGGATCTGTTTTAATTTTGTATGAAATGTAATCTAGAAGTCATGTAGCCTTATATAAATATCTTAAGTCTATTCACAGGGTTTAGTCTTCTTGATAAAGTTGGCACAACATCTGAATACACTTTTTTATTTGAGACTGAGTCTTGTGTTGCCTTGAATTCAAAGCCCTCCTCAGACTCAGACAGTGCTGGTATTACAGGTGTGCGCTACCTTGTACGGCCTTGAACAGACCTTTCCATGTATTCCTTCTGGTCCCTGCTGGAATCGAGGAGTGTAGCATCAGACCAGGCTCCAGATAGCTCTATCTTGAACTAATACTTTCTGAGGTCAACATTTGTTTAAGAATGCCTTCTATATATTGTTAAATCACTTTTTGTTTTTAATGAATCCTTCATCCAATATTTTGAGAGTGGTGCAGTTAGTTGTTTTATGATAGAACATTCTGGCTTTCCTAAGATGTTTCTGAAGAACCTAGTCCTTAGTTCTAAGTATTATTATGTATTTGTGATTTTATTTGATTTGAAACAGTGTTACATATAGTCCATTAGGGCTTTGAACTCCTCCTCATCTTCCTGCCTCCACCTCTCGGTGTGTGCTACTACACCTGACTTAATATAGTTCTAGGTAGTAAAGAGGTGAGTGTAGATCTGTAAGTGCATAATCTGTTGTCTGTGTGTCTATCAGGGTAGCCCTAGTGCTTTTTAGCAAGGTGATGCTTTCTGCTTGGTGTACTAAATGCCAAGCATACCAGCTTCCTTTTTCTTTCATTGACTTAGGTGAGAGTTATTTTACACATTGAAATGATTCATGAAGTCACCTCACTAAAGAATTTGTAGGTTGTTTTTGTTTGTTTACTTTCTTGTAAGTGCTGAGTATTGAATCTTGGGCCATGTGTATATGTTGACTGAGCTCTACTGTTGACCTTTACCCCTGGCTCGTTGGTAAAATGCTGCTAGACTGTTTAGACAACGTTTGTTAAATTGAAATGTCTAAGCAAGCACAGTCAGGGTTAAAACTATAATGGTGCTCAGAGTGTTCGGCTAGTGTGAGTGAAGTCCTGGCTTTGAACTCCAATACTGCAAGGAACTGTATTGGCCCAGCATAATTGGTCTTGCTGTGTTGCCTTGAATTCAAAGCCCTCCTCAGCCTCAGCCTCAGTGCTGGTGTTACAGGTGTGTGCTACCCTGCACAGCCTTGGACAGACCTTTCCATGGAATACATTTTGTGTAATCAAAGATAAGTTTAAATACATAGTGTTTACTTTCACCATAGTGACACTACTGTTTTGAAGGTTAAAAGTCTATTAACATATAAATGAGCTGTTTATTAACTATGTATGTTGTTAAAACACTTTGTGTAGCTATTTTCTTCTGGGTTTTAGGTCATCAGAAGTGTATTCTCAAGCAAAGCTTGGTTAGAGTTTAAAGTTTTCCTTTCCTTTCCTTTAGCATAATTTTAAAATGACAGTGCCTGTACTTTATTACAGATACTGATCCTTGAATATGATAAATAATTTTTAGATATTAAATTTTTATTGCTGTCAGATTTTGCTGAATGCTATTGAATAACCACACATTTTTATCAAAGTGGAAGTGACCTAGAGAGTAAACACAAACACAGTTGAGTAGCCTGTGAACATGTCTACTGTTTCAAAGCTAGCCGTGAACTCTTGGTTTACAAAGTCAGTGGTATTTATATAATCTTTTAGCTTCTTTTTAACCTGTCGTTTACTTTAGAGTGTTACTTAAATATGACTATCTTAAAGAATAATAAGGTCTTTTCAGATGTAGTATATTTATCTCCCCCCCCCCCTTTTTTTTTTGCTCCAGGGACACCGTCTGCCTCCCTTTTGGGGTAATTAGTGCGCCTCTGTGCTCTAGCTAACCCCCTTTTCATTTCTTCCCATCTGTGGCACTCGGTTCCCTTCTTTTAAGCTCCCTTGAGAAGAGAGCAGCTGGACAGTAGGGGTGGCATCAGCTGCAGGAGGCAGTCCTGAGCTCCAAGTGGAGGTGTAGCAGTGAGGAGAGGGGACTGGGAAGGACCCAGGTGGTGACTAAGCAGCTAGTTAATTTGGCCTGAGCCTGCCCTTCTCAAGCAGTGTCCCTGTTTGGTTCAACACCTACTACTTCTTGTTGCTGACATGTTTGTGATTATGGTAATACGGCCCTCCTTATTGGGGGTAGGAGTAGAAGGTAGGCATTCGTTTTTGTAAAGGTTAGAATTCTCTGTTTTTGGTTTTTTTCACTGGTATGTTCAATAACAAAACCACAGAGTAGCCCTTTTATCTACTCTGTCTCATCTACAGCTGTTTTTAAGAATAATTTTCTTTGAGGTAATTTTAGATTTACATAAAACTTGGCAGGATAGTGTGCAGAGTGCCTGTGCATCTCTCACTTAACTTTCTTTATTCTTAATATCTGTATCAGAATGATGGAGTTGTTAAAACTCATAAATCAATATTGTTATGATATTAAAATATTTATTTAGTTGTATTTCTTTATTTTTACCTAGTTCTTCTGTTGTTTTTAGGATCTGGTTTAGGCTGTCAAATGATACTTACCTGCCCTCTCATTTTTTGCTCTTCTAGGCTTTGACAGTTTCTCAGGGAGCCTCCCTTGCTCCCTTTTGATGATTTTGACAGTTCTAAGAGTTTAGAGTCTAGTAAGGGTTCACAGTGCATGTTCAATTTCACCTTCTCTTTTGCCTCACACCACTTAGCACATGTCTAGGTTACCATTAAGTTTAGCTAATGTATAGATAGAAAAAGTAGACTGAGTTTAACTGTATTCCACACTTAGAATTTTTGCTAATTTTGTATCAGTAGTACAGAAAGTTTTACAAAGTAATTTGGGAAGGCCTGATGATTTTTGGATAAGAATTTGTGCTCGTTGGTATTAGTATAACATTGCAGAAAGACATTTGTTTAAAAAGAAAAATCCCTTGAATTTCAAAGCCAAATACGTGAGTTTTTATTGTATTTCTAGGAGAATGGACAGTTGAATCCATGGTGGTTTATTTTGGTAGAAAAAGAAATAGAGAAGAATTTTCTGATTACAGGTTTTAGAGTTGTTTAGTAGTTGTGTGACAATGAATGACAGAGATGTAAAGTTGGCCATGGAAAAATCTTAGCTCACTGGCTCTTCTAAAGTCTCCAGTGGGTATGATTGATTGGCTCTTTTACATGTACTGTTAGTTTGCTGTTTTAAATAGCAAGATTGTTTTGATTTCATTTGGTGTATCTTTGAACATTTCTGTGTATTTTTATTCTGTATTCTAATATTTTGAAATTTTATTGTAGCCATTGGTTTTTATTCTTAAAAACAAAACTATTCCCTCTTCCAAGATTGTTGTCTTAAAAAAAAAAATCATAAGGTAGAGTCTGATGAGACTTTGGATTCCTTGAAGTGAAAAGTATGCTAAATCAAGGCTAAAAATATTTATTCTTTTTTTGTGGTTTTGGAGGTCTCTATATGGGAGTTTAGCAACATGTCTGATACTTTCATTATAGTAAGTTTCATAATGCATACTGCCTAACTGGGTCATTATTCCAGATTTAATTTTGGATGCTTTTATCAGAGAACATTAATTATACTGGACTTTAACCTTAACGGGGAGATTTTAGTAGAGTTGATGGACACAAAATCAGCACGCTAAGCCATGCTGGGGCGTTATTTCTATCCTTGTTTTAAACTTCGTAAACTGTGTCCCATTTCCTTGGCTAATCTTATGAGTGATGACTGTGTATGTCTGTAGTATCCTTTTTTGAGCAAGAACGTTTTATCATTTAGATCGTCATGTCAGATATAATCACCTCACTAAGCTGTTTTAAATAAATTTTCCAATTTTGGCCCTAAGTGAATGACGTGATAGCTTAAGGCAGTTAGTGATATTTGTTGATTTAATGAGTTATGAATGAGAAATAATTATTAAGAGAAACACTGATTTAGACGTGTTGATTTTTTTCAAGAAATCTGTACTATTTTCTAACATGCTAATTTTTGTGTCATTCCTTATTCATTGGCATATGTTGCATCTTAGCTGTTTGGCAAAATTATAGGGAAAGATGCCTTTTTAAAAATCGGCCGATCACCATGGAGATATTTAAAGAGGTCATTTTTGAGGAAAATATTAAATATTGGTTGTATCAACTTTTTTGCTTTTGATACTGATTTTTTTTCTGATTTATAATTATTTTGATGACCTATGACGACACATCCTTTGGCACTCCTGTAATCTGTGTTTTTAGGAAAACATACGGCTTTAGCATTTGAACTTTTGTGTTGCATTCTACAAATTATTTGAGTAACACTGATGGTTAAGAGTTCTAATACTAATAATAATGGAAAAGTACTAAAAACAATAGAAACTTTGTTTTCTCTGGGGATTAAAGATAGAAGAGGAGGAAAACATTTATTTAAATGCATTAAGCAGACTTTTTTCCATTAGCCTCTGGTTAAGTTCTAAAGTGCCTGCTAATGCTTCCATGTGTTCCCTATTCCTTTCTTTCCTTGTTCCAGTGCTGGTGTTGATTCAGGGAGCTTTTAATTAGTGTAAGATAAGAGATATGTAGTACTTGTCTTAGATGGTTGGTTCTGCCGTTCACTGTTTACATCTGTAAGTACAGTATGTAGAAAGTACTTATTGTTTTTACAGCATCAGGGTATTAGAAACTTGATTCAGTACACTTTTTGTTTCTAGGTGACACTCCCAAAACAGAACCTAAATTTCTTTAGACTTTTCATTGGGTATTTTATTAGGAGTTAGTACTTCATTAGCAATGAAAAATGAAATAGTTACTTGGTCACTTACCGTGTAGATAAAGGTTTGTTTCAGAGATTTTTTTGCCTTAGGTGGGTCTTGTTTGTACTAATGAAAATTATGAATTTTTGGGACAAGAGCCTCCTTCTGAAAGCATTAAATTCATGTTAAGTTCCTTTAGATAAAAGTTAAGGCAATGAGACAAATTCTTGAAAATTAATACTGCTTTCAGAAAAATCTGTATGTGTATGTGTGTGTGACACACGTGCACTGCATATGTGTGGGAGTCAGAAGACGACTGTGGAGTTGTTTCTCTTTCCAATCTTATATAAGTTCTGAGGATCAAACTCAAGTTATCAGGCTTAGCAGCAAGCATTTTTACCCACTGAATTATTTTGCTGGCCTTGGTTATCTAAAGCACATTTGTTATTCTTAGCTTAGATTTAGTTGAAATAGATTTTTAAAAATAAAACCATAGTTTTTACGACATGTAAAAATGTATAAACAACTGTGACTTTTGCTTTTCTAAAGTTTTTTGTTTTTAAACCCAAGCAGTTCGTAATTTGCTAAACAGCTTTTTTTTAAAAATATAAACTACATTAATATATTTATTATTTTTGTTCTTGTGTATGTCTGTGGCTATACAAGTGCAGTGCACACATGGAGTTTAGAGAACATCTGTGGGAGTCTGTTCTTGCCTTCTACCAAGTGGGTCCTGGGATTCAAACCCAGGTTGTTAGGCTTGCTGAGCCATTATTATTAGTTCAAAATAGGCTTTTAATGAATTGGAACTTTGTGCTTTTAACACTTGTTTTAAACTGTAGGAAGAGGTAAATTATTTGTAAGTTTTAAATGAATTTATTTGAATTAATCTAAAATAATTAGATGAATAATAACTTGTAGCTTAGATGTGTATAGAAGTAACTGTGTATCTTATGTCTTCTTAAAACTTAGCAGTAGTTAGGCAATATATTTTGATAATTGCTACTTCTATGTTAGAACCATTGTGGTGTTTGGAAGGTGGGGAATTTTGAAGGTAATAAAGGACATTGGACAGGTGGAGAATTGGGAGCAGTGCCTGGTATATTTCTTTAGGAATTATGAACACATGTACTTCTATTACTATTGTCATGTAATTTGAGATACAAGTTTTTTTTTTTTTTTTTTAAGATTTATTTATTTTTTATTTATATGAGTACACTGCAGCTGTTTTCAGACACGCACTAGAAGAGTGCGTAAGAACTCATTACAGATGGTTGTGAGCCACCATGTGGTTGCTGGGAATTGAATTCAGGACCTCTGGAAGAGCAGTCAGTGCTCTTAACCACTGAGCCATCTCTCCAGCCCAAGATACACGTTTTAAAGAAACTATTTGACTTTGAAATCAGAAGTCCTTTAAGCTAAAAGATGGAGTCTTTTTGTCCTCTTGTAGCTTACACATATGCTTGTGCTCTAGGCTTTAAATAAGTGAAGTTACTATGTTCCAGTTCCTTTGCTCTCAGAATATCTTTATAATAAGATGAGACCCATAAGCATTTTAGCTTTAAGTGACGAAGATAAGGATCTCTAACATAACTGAATGTGAAGTTTTCCTACTTAAAATTACTTCCTTCTACCCTGCAGGTAGTATTCCTTTTTTTTTTTTTTTTTTTTTTTTTCTGTAGAGGAACAATATTAGTTGCTTTGAAAGGCCTGACAATGATTTAGGAAAGAACACTTGAAAGAACAACATAAAATCAGCGTTAACCTTTGTAGTGGCAGTTTCCAGTGCAGTTAAAGTCCACTGTCATTATGGTTTTTAGTTAATGTTTACTCTGACCATTTGTTGTAATGCATTCTGACTATAAACTGAGTGTCACTCTTGATACATCTCTGTTTTTATTCAAAAGCTCATAGTAAATGTTATTTTTCTAGGCTCAGCATGTAAGTTTGTGAAGTGAAATACTTGTCGTTTTGTTTTGTTTTATTTGAAAATTAAATGAGAGCAAGACATGGTGGCACAGGTCTGAAACCTCAACACTTGAGAGGCTGAGATAGAAAGATCGTGAGTTCAAGGCTAGCCTTACAGAGCAAGCTCCTGACTCAAGAAGAAAAAAGATGATGGTGCATAAATAGAAAATGTTTATTGCTGGGAGTGGTAGCTCACACATATAGTCCCAGTACTAAGTATTGGGATACTGGGACAAGAGAATTGCTGAGAGCTCAAGGCCAGCCTGGTCTGTGTAGTTAGCTCCAGGACAGCTAGGTTAAAAAGAAAGACAAAGGAAAGGTCATATAAAGATACATTGTATTAGAAAATTCTTAATTATAGTTGGGCTAACAAAATAGAATGGAAGTTGCTGAAGTGGCATCCATCATTATTTGTTACTCTTACTGAATGTTTTATTATAGATAAAAGAGTAAATTTTGTTCTCTGAACTGTGTCCAGACGTACTAGTGATTGATTTCTGTCCCCTATCTCCCACCCCTGAAACTTAGAGTAACTAATAGAGTTAGTGGGAAATTTGAGGCTATATAGTTAGTGAAGAGCAATACTTATAACTGATGTGCCATTTAAAATATGTCTTTATATTTCCTCCTATACTGAATAATCATGTGAATCATTGAAATTAGATCTATTTGATAATTAACACGCTGCTTTAGACTTAGTGGCAGCAGCAGCTTCCTTTATACTTGTCACTTAGTTTTGTAGTTGAGTCATAGATTAGGATGCTGATGGTCATGAAATGTTTTGAGTTTAATTATTACCTAGCTAGACTTTCTGTCCCTCCCCCCTCTTCAGGTTAAATGATTAGAAGAATTAGGACAAAGTAACAAGTGAGCCAGTTTAGAAACAGGCATCATATGGTATGTTTAATATTTTCTAGGTTATACAAGTAAATACCCCCTTTTAAATACAGAAAACAAGTCTTTATGTTTATGATACCATTGCTATCTTTTATATTGTGAACAATAATTTTTAGGCAGTTTTGTAGGGCTCTTAGGCATTGCCTGTCTTGTAGGATATCTTTGAAACTTGATACTTTGATGTTTAAAGATGTATTAAAGAACACCAAGTATAGTGGTGCATGTTTGTTATCCCAGCACTCAGGAAGTAGAGGCAAGGTTGCTGTCAAGTACCAGGCCAGCCTTGGCTACATAGTAAGTTCCAGGCCATCCAGGTCTAAATAGTGAAACTCTCAAAAACAATCAATCAATCAAACAAACAAACAGAAAACAACCACCACACCCACACGCACAGTTCAAGAGATCGAAAGATTGAAGCTCTGCATTTTGAGGTAAAGGAGAGAGCTATGGATATAGACATTGATCTGTCACATCTTTTAGTTCTCCCTGAGAAGATGTAGTCTCACTAACTTACTTTCTACCTGATGTTTTTCTTTAGAAGAGGAAGATGGAGTATGGGAGAATGGCCTTTCCTATGAATGCCGTACTTTGCTTTTCAAAGCAGTTCACAATCTGTTGGAGCGATGTTTAATGAACCGAAACTTTGTACGAATTGGCAAGTGGTTTGTGAAGCCATATGAGAAAGATGAAAAACCTATAAATAAAAGGTAAGCTATCTTATTTTCCTCTTTTGATAGTTGATGTTTGTTAATTTTATGAGATGTATAATGAAGAGTTAATATATTTTACAGACATGTTGGCAAACTACTATAAATATTTAATTTTTGTAACCACTTCCCTCTCCCTTCATACATTTAAAGAATTTTCTTGCAGTGGGGATGAGATATATATACGTTTTTGCTTTTGTTTTTGTTTTTGTTTTTGTTTTTGGAGCAATGTCTCACTGTGTGGACCTGATTGGCTTGGAACTTGATTTGTAGACTAGGCTGCATAAGATGTGTTTAATTTTAGAGAATTTAATTTTCTTGATCTTTGAATTAGATTATGCCACAGAAACATAGAAAAATTGCAGATGGAGGTGCATGGGTCTTTAAGAAAAGTATCCTCTTTCTCCTCTCCCCTCTCCTTTCCTCTCCTCTCCTCTCTCCTCTCTTCTCTCCTCTCCTCTTCTCTCTTCTCTCTTCTCTGCCTTAGGTATCCTGGAACTCATTGTGTAGACCAGGCTGGCATCTTGCTCACAGAGACTCACCTGCCTCTGCCTCCCAAGTGCTAGGATTAAAGGTGTGCGCCACCACAGCCTGAACAGATTTTTTTTTTTTTTTAAACGGGAAAATATGTTTTTAATTTTTTGAGATAAATATATCAGTTTTTCCTTCTTCTCTTTTCTCCCTCTAGCTCCCCCCACCCTTATTCTCTCTTGCTCTCATATAAATTCATGGACTCTTTTTATTTAGTTGTTGTTGTGTGTAAAAATCTGGGCATGGTTTGGAGCAGGTCTATAACCACAGAACTGTGGGGAGGTGGAGCTAGGAGGATCCCTAGCCCTTGCTGGCAGCTAGCCTAGCTCTATATTCTGTCTCAGGCTAAGATGGAGAGTAAGTAAGACACCTGACATTCTCCTCTGATCTCTTTGCTTTTTTTATGTACCACACATGCACACACACACTGCCTCACCTTCTGTGTCTCTGTCTATATTGTCTGTCTTGTGTGTCTCTTCTCCCCGTCCCTTTTGTGGTAATAGGGATCAAATACATGCAAGGCAGATGTTCTCCCCGCTGAGTTGCATTTCTAGCATTTAGTCGTATTTTTATTTCGAGGCTTTCTAAGTTGCCCAGATTGGCTTCAAACTTGTAATTTTCCTGTGTCAGCCTCTGGAGTAGTTGGAATTGTGGCATGCACTACATTGTAAGTCCAGGGAGATATTCATTTTCTAATATTCTGGACATAGACATAGATAATTTGTCTAGTCGTTTCCAAGGACTGAAAGACAAGAAATGGAGTCACCTTCTAGTTATGCATTGAGGATAGGTATAAAGAACCTTTAAATTTATGAGTAATTAAACTTTGAAACAAATTAGTCTTTAGATAATTATATAAAAGAATATCTAATATTTTATCTTAAATAGTTGAGGGGTTCTGCAGTTACATGGGTTTTGTGCTAGTTACAAAGTTTGCTAGTAAGATTATAAGCAAATTGGATGGTCTAAGAACCAGTGAATTTCTATATTTGGTGTGCTTAATAGTATATCCGAGAGAGACTGTCTTGAGGAAGAGTATTATTGAGTTTGTATTTTGTTAAACATTTTGTCGTGTTGAGTCTATTATAGCCATTTTGCTGAGTGGGGCAGTTAAATTTGTACATTTGGAAAGTTTTGTTTTGTTTTTTTTTCTTTTGAGCCAGGTCTCATTGTATTGTTCATTGATTCCTGGTGCAGTTGATCTTCCTGCCTTACCTTTCTACTAGTTGATATTATAGGAAGGTCCCACTGTACTAGGGTAACATTTTATCCAGTCAACCCCCCCGCCCCCGTGTGTGTGTGTGTGTGTGTGTGTGTGTATGTGTGTATGTGAGTGATGGCCTTCACATGCCACATAGCACATCTGTGAAGGTCAGTGAATATCTTTTGGAAGTTTGTTACCTTCTGTTATGTGGCCTCTGAGAACAGAACTTATTGTCAGATTTGATGGCAAGTATCTTTATCTACTTAGCCAATTTCACCAACCCCTCATTTAGCAAGTTTTAAATGCTTCTAGGAAGATATATAGGATGGAATGACATTGGTCTATAACTCTCTTTTTGAGACAACTAATATGATATCTTACAGACTATTACATAGGAGATTTTGCTAAGTAGCAGATGATATTATATACAATATTATAAAATTTGTAGCTCACACTGGCCTGGAATAACTATAGCCTAGACTAATGTAGAATTTATGGTGCTCTTCATTCCTCAGGGTTCAGAATGTTGGGTTTACAAGTAGGATTTATCATATCTGGCTAGTATTTGATTTTAATATATACTATAATCTTTTCCCATACATTTAGTTGTAGATATGTAACTTTTTGTTTTTTGAGACAGGGTTTCTTTGTGTATGTAGCCTTGGCTGTCCTGGAACTCACATTCACACTGTAGACCAGGCTGGCCTTGAACTCAGAAATCCGCCTGCCTCTGCCTCCTGAGTGCTGGGATTAAAGGCGTGAGCCACCACTGGCCCGGCTGATATGTAACTTTTTTATGAAAACAATATTGCTAATTTTGTTAGTTTTCTTTGACATCTTTATTCTATATATGTTAGTTATCTTTAACCTCAATTTTAAAAGGCAACATATTTTACAAAACATGTGAGCATGCATACACACACACACAGACATGTATAAGTACAGGATAAAATAAATACATGATAGATATAACAAAGATAGGATCAAGGCTGTGTTTCAGTGTGTTCTTGTGTCCTGGGAAAGAACCTGTTCCCAAAGATTAAGATGTTCTTGGTTTTTGTTTTGTGGGGAAGGAGAGGAATACCTCAAGCATTTGTGGTAAGTTGTCGTAATTAGAATATTAAAGCTGAGCATGACGGCACATGTCTGTTTGTAATTCCAACATTTCAGAGTCTGAAGCTGCAAGTTCAGGATCAACCCAGACTGCATAGTGAGTCTTATCACATCACAACTTCTCCTTACCCCTCAAAAAACAAAGAAAAGGAAAAGGACATTAGGGTGCAGTATTGAAATACAGTGCTTTTTCCCTTAAAGATGGTTTATGCCTGTACTGTTTACTGTGATAACCACTAGCTGCTTGCAGCTATTTAAATCCAATGCATTGAAATTAAGATAAAAAAATTATGTCTTCAGTTTCATAAGCTACTTTTTAAATGCTTATTCTATATAATGGTTATTGTTTTGTATAATAACAGTTCAGAGATGGGGCATTCCTATCATTGTAGAAACTTCTTTTGGATGATGTTGCCTTTATAACTAACACAGTTCTTTTAGTGTTTTAGACAAGCAATTGGTCAAGTGTTTTTTTTTTTTTTTAAATCAGTAGGCAAAACAATATGTCTTTATGCTTTTAAATTGCCGTAATAAAACTATTTGCTCCTATATGTGGCTTTTACATTATCTCTTGATCTCCAAAATTAATTAAAACTAAGCACCATGACATGTAAATCTCTCCCGGAAAGGAATTGGTAGCAGTCAATAGGTTTAGGATGATCTTTGTTCCCTGGATATCTTAACACCTCTTAAAAGTTCAAGGTAAGAGGTATTGCTGTGTATTATTGTTATTGTTGAGAGAGTATCATTCTTTAGCCTAGCCTGGCCTTGAACTGGGCCTGTAGACTTGCATTACTATGTCTCCTTTAATATTATGTTTCTTTTCTTTGCATCTGCTTGAGTATCATAAAGAAATAAGATAGACTCGAGCCACGTGAATAGTTAAAATTTCTGCTACACTGTTAACTGAGCTTGGTGATGTGTTTGTCAGGTGTGTGTGTGTGTGCGCGTGCGCGTGTGTGTGAATATTTAGATTGGTACACTTGAAATACTTTTTTAGAGAGTAAATCTACAAGAGATACTATCACTGAGATAGTTTACATTTTTTTGTGTGTGAGGCCTTTGAAATCTAGAACATATGTTGATTTGGATTGGCCGTAGTCCAAATGATTACAATTACATGTGATTGTTTAACAAGTAGATTCTAGAGCTTTAAACTTAACTTGTTAATGTTGGTTGCTTATTGCCTAATACCCGGTGATCTCCTCCTGGAACTAATTGTGTCCTAAGCTGTGTGTGGTAGAGTCCCAAAGGTCTGTGTGTCAAGGTATCCACTGTCTGCCCAGTTAGGCTTAGTTACTTCAGACTGTCCATTTCCCCCCTTTCTGTAGTTTTTCTAAACTGATTTGTTTTTATTGAGTCTGATCTTGCAGGGTGGTATAATATCTATACCCTGATGTATTTTGTTATGGGGCTTAAATCATTAGGATTTGTATAGCTTTTAACATTTTTTATCTTTTTCAGGAATATTTTGAGAAAAATTAAGTCCTAAGAATGACTTTTCCCCTTTTCACTGATTTTTTTTTTCCCTTACTGCTATTTTCTACCTCAGTTCTTAGTATTGACTCAAACAAATCTTTTTTTCATGATTGTTTTTAGATGCTAATGAGACTTTTTTTTTTCTGAAATGGGGAAGAAAGTAAGGGGGCATTGCCTAAGTAGGATTGATAAGGCACTGTTCAGAGTTAAGAGTTTACTATAAATGACTGCAAATCTTAAAACAACCCTATTTATTTCTCTAGCTTTATATGTATAAAATGTAAAGCACATAGCAGTTCAGTAACTCCTTTCACTGCGCTACACAGGACTAAGGGTTGGAGCTAATTACTAGGACATGAAAAACAAGAGAACTTGTAAGACCTCTTTCATACACTTACATCTTTTTAAAGAGCAGTAGTAGATAGTAAAAGCAGAGAATAGCAAAAGAAAAGTATTAAAGATATCAAACTTTATACAGTAATTGTTTTCTAAGGATTCTTTACTATATAATGTTCAGTAATGTGTTCACTAAATGTGTAGAAGTAATAGAAGATTCAGCGATACATTCTTTGGGATTTTAGAATAGATACTTTGTTCATGGAGATATATTAAGAATGTTGAGCCTGGCAGTGGTGGCACAGGACTTTAATCCCAGCACTTGGGAGGTAGAGGCAGGTGGATTTCTGAGTTCGAGGCCAGCCTGGTCTACAGTGTGAGTGTGAGTTCCAGGACAGCCAAGGCTACACAGAGAAACCCTGTCTCGAAAAACCAAACCAAACCAAAAAAAAAAAAAATGTTGAATATTGCTGATTAATGGTGGCTTGCAAAGTTGTCTGAGTATGGAAATGATCTGGAGAACATCCAGAGTTTATTGATAATAGGACTGGGGCTGTAGCTAGTAGAGTACTTGCCTGTACAAAGTCCTGAGTTCAGTCTGTAGTTCATTCTCTCCCCACAACCCCCTACCCCCAATTTGGGAGGTGGAGGCAGGAGGACCAGAAGTTTGTGGTTGATTACATAATGAGTTCGAGATCAACCTGTGCTGCATGAGCTCCTGTAATCAATCAATCAATCAATCAATCAAGTTATTGCTGGTGGTGATGTCTTAACCCAAGCCTGTTGCATGGGCTAACCTTAATGTATAAATTTGAAAGCTATTAGCTGGGCACAGTGGCACATGCTTTTCTCAGCCCCTGGGAAGCAGAGGAAGGTGGATTGCTGTGAGTTTGAGGCCAGCCTGGTCTACAGAAAGAGTTCCAGGACAGCCAGGGCTATAGAGTGAGACTCTGCCTCAAAACCAAAACAATAAAGAAATAAATTATATGTAAATAAAAAATGAGAAAAATAAAATTAAAAAATACGAAACTATTGAATTCGTGGAATAAAAGTAATCTGGGAATTTAAGATAACTAGGTTTAAAATATTATAAGAACACATGTAACAGAATTAATCATTTTTGCTCCTTTTCCAGTATTTCAGTGGTATTAAGGAAGTGGACATGGTGGTACAATTGATATCATTACCCTTTGGTTCACGGCAAACAACTTTTCTGTTTTCAATGAGTGTTTTAAGTGCCTCATATAAGTGAAAACACATTTGTTATTTTGTAGCTGACTTATTTCACTTGGCATACCTTCAAGTTTTATCTACATTGTAGCATGTGAGAGATTTTCTTTCTTTTTTTTCTTTAAGACTTAACAATAACCCATTGTACATATAGAGTATTGTGTACTTGCTCATTGACTGGTATCTGAATCATTTCTTGTGTTTTGACTATTTGTTGTAAACACTAGTGTGCAAATATTTCCTCAGGTCCCTGTTTTTCATTTTTGTGGTTACGTACTCAGAAGTGAAATTGCTGCATTTTATGGCAATTTTAAATTTAATTTTCTGAAAAATTGCCATACTATTTCTCAGTGTGGCTATAGTGTTTTACATTTCATTGGCAATATAAGAGTTTCAGTCTCACTGCATCTGGTTGTTTGTTAAATAACCATTTTTGTTAGTGTGAAGTGGTATTTTATGTTTCGGATTTGTAGTTCCTTAATTACTATGGTTATTGAACATAGTTTCTTATTGGCTGCTTATATATTGTCTCTGGAAAAATACCCAACTCTGTGTATTTTTAATTGTTAGGATTACTGTGTTTTGCTTTTTTTGAGTCAGTACTTTGATTTTTGTGATGTATACATGTGTGTTTATGTATATGTGGAATCAGTAGATCAATCTTGGAGACCAAAGCCAGGGTTCACATGTGCTAGACTACTGCTATACAACTGGGCTGCATCCCAGTCCTAAGTTTTTGATTTAAAAATAGATCATAGCTTGGTGTGGTGGCACATGCCTTGAATCCCAGTACTAGGGAGGCAGAGGTAGGCAGATCTCTGTGAGTAGAAGCCCAGTCTGGTTTACATAGTGAGTTCCAAGACATCAAGGGCTACACAGAGAGACCCTGTTTCAAAAATAAAAAGAAACAAACAACAACAAAACCAAGTCATATAACCCTCTTTGGGCCTCAATTTCTCTTCTAGCAAAATGAAGATTGTTATTTCTATAGCTTCCAAACACAATTGCTGAAAGGAGATCATTTGCTTCCTAGTACTACACACATAAGCACTTGCACGTATTTATGGAGGCACACACCTGTTGTCCTGTAATCTTGGTACTTGGAAGTCAGAGCAGATCTCACTTTTGAGGCCAGCCTATAGGACAAGTTCAGTGCTAGTCTGAGCTACATTATGAGATCTTGCTCCAAAGAAAGCAAGCAAGCAAACAGAAAACTTGTAATAGAAGAGCTAACGTTCATGTTTTCTTTTGAGATAATGCCTCACTGTACACCCAGGCTGCCTTTTATCCCTCCGCTTCCTTCTACTGGGATGCCTAGCCCTAAAGGAGCTGTCTCTTGGTCTTCAGTATGTCTTCATCATTGTGGTCTTCTTCCTCTTTCTCTTCCTCCTCCTCTTTCTCCTTCCATTTTAGAAAATAATCTTTTAGGGAGCCTTATGAGGTAGTTTAGCATGTAAAGGCACTTGTCCACCAAGCTTGATGTCTTGAGTTTGATCCCCAAAATGCATGTGGTAGAAAGGAAAAACTGACAGATACTTACAAGTCGTCCTCTGACTTCCACAAGTGTGCCATGGCATGTTCACAGAACCTATACACGTACACATAAACAAACAGACAAAACTCTTTAATTTTGTAGTATAGTTGAGGGTTGTTTCTATGACACAGTTGTTGAGGGTTTATCTCTGATT
This sequence comes from Rhynchomys soricoides, assembly GCA_019843965.1. NCBI lineage: Eukaryota > Metazoa > Chordata > Mammalia > Rodentia > Muridae > Rhynchomys > Rhynchomys soricoides. Next base: position 2,548,103 of record JADRCH010000054.1, on the reverse strand, counting down.
TTTGCCTCATTGATACATAGCGTCTAGAAAACTGTCTTTACTGTATAAGTTCTAACAGTCTAAGTTCCTTGGCTTGTCATTGTAGTTAAAGACATTTGTTCACTTTTCCTTAGTGCTAATTGTAGATGCCTCATGGGATGATACTATAAATGATAACATTTCTCTCTGAAAGAAGCCATTCTGAATTTAGTATGTAAGTGCTCACCTACAGTTCTCTGTACTGTAATGTTCTGTGACTAGAATATTACTTTCAATATAAGAATCTTAAAAATATGAATCCTATTTTAGATCATTTCTCCCCAATATCATACCCAAGCTTGGTTTGTAAATCATACTGTATTGAAGTATGAAGAGTATATTGGGGTCATTTGCTAGCAGTATGGGAGGGATGGTTTTCCTTGCTGGGATTAAGAACTGCTCATAAACAGGGTATTGTAGATGACAGAAGGAAGTAGGAACAGTGCTGCATGACTTTAGAATAGTAGCTTTTCACAGAGATTCCTTGGTGGTGAGTTTATTACTTTATACCAGAAAGCCAAAGTTTTTTGTTTTTTCTAATTTAAAAGTTAAATGGGGACACAGAGATGACTCAGCAGGTAAAGGCACTTGCCATCAAGCTTAATGGTTTGAGTTTGGTCTTAGAGACTAATGTGGAAAAGGAGAACTTATATCTCCTAACTGTCCTCTGATCTCTATAAGCACACACACCACACACAAATAAAATTTAATTTTAAAATTAATATTAAATAAACTGTAATTAAAAAAGAGGATTAAATGGCCAAATGCTCATTGCATATAGGTTGTTAGGGAATTTGAGAGATTGGCCTTCATGCTTTTTGTTTGTTTGTTTGTTTTGTATTGAGGAGAGGGACAAGTGGCCCGTGTTAAGAACTGTTTTCACCCTTGGTGACACAATGATATCGCTATGTTTGCTGAGCTGAAAAAAGTAATTGTAAGTTTCCTAATTTAATACTTTTTTTTAGACGTGAAACACAGAGTGGAAGTATTTTGGAGAGCTTCATTGTTTAGAGAAACCTTAGATATGAAGGTATATAATTCAGATCTCCCAACCAAGCGGCTAGCCAACCAAACTACTTCTGTTTTGTTTTTTTTTCCTTCCTTCCTTCCTTCCTTCCTTAAGTTAAAGAACCTATATCTGTTTTAGGTTATTGCTTATACTTTCAAATATTTTTGGAAGTATTACTATTTTGCTAGATTGAAGAATTTGCTATTCAGTGGGTTGTGGAGATGACTTAGTCATCAGAAGGGCTGCTCCTCCCCATTATGCATATAAAAAGCTAGGTATGATGATGTGTGCCTGCCATCACAGTGTAAGAGTCTCAGAGGCCCAAGGATCCCCGGGCTTGCTGACCAGCCAGTCTAGCCAAATATAAACTCTAGGTTCAGTGAGAGACTCTGTCTCAAAAAATAAGGTGGAAGAGCAGTTGAAGAAGATATGTGACTTTGACTTGCATGGACACACATGAGCACGTGTACTAACTTATACACATATGTACTCACACATACACAATGTTACTGTGAAGTTACCAAGTACAGGTTTTATAAAGGAAAGGAGGTGATGAATGGGGACCAATAATGAAATTTTACACCGATATTAAAGTTAAAATTCTTTTCCCGGTATTTATAAATTGGCAGGGAATTAAAGGAATTTTGAGTTGATTGGGGTGTGGAGACAAGTGTGTGGCAAATAAAGGCGGTTTTGTGGGTTAAGTATCATGGTTTACAAGGTTTGGCAAGGATCAGATTCTAAAGGTATTAAAGTGCTATGTTAATGCTTTTGGATTTAGTCCTGAACATTTTAGGGAACTGGTGATGATTTTAGGCTTTCCAGTTACGTGATCATGATTAGTTTTTAGAAAGATTCCCAGCAGCACTGTCAAACAAGGAGGTAATGTAGGAGATTGTGATAATTACTCCCTAAAAGACAAAGTTGGATGTGGTGGTGCAACCCTGTAATCCCAACACTTAGGAGGCCAAGTAAGACAAAATGTTCCAGAATTTGGGCCAGCCTTGGTTCCATACAAGTTCTAGGCCACTCTGGGATGCATAGTAAAACATTATAAAGAACAAAAAAGTATACTCATCAGATAATAACACCCCCAAAAGACATATAGGTCTATACATTAAAAATATGTAGTTAAAATCCATAGGAATTGGTAGAAGCAGCGAATGATGGAACAAAGAAAAATTTAAAATGGTATTATACTTATGGTTTATATGGAGGATAGATTTGAAAATAGACTTGAATGGTTAGTTATAAATAAGTTCAGATACCAACTTTATTCTATAGTATTTAGTTTGTATCAATGCGCCAGATTGCTTTGTATCAAAGACTTTTTGCAGACACAATATAGAGGAAAGACAAATTCCTCTTTCACTAATGGTTACCTTCTGGGCCAACTATGGGAAATACGTAAAACTAAAATATTTATGTGATGGTGATGCTTCCTAAAAACACCTGTTACGCCCCCCACTCCCCCAAAGAGCAATTAGAAACAGTATAGAGTCATTAGTGAAGTGCCTGCTTAGAAGAAATTATTTGAACAGAGTCCCAAAGAAGGTGACTTCAGAGGGTTTAGGAAAAAGACAAAAACTAAAGGTACAAACAAAGGCAGGTCTGTTTAAGGAACACTGGAAGACTAGACCCACAGAGGTGAAATGGGAGAAGTGATGAATCTTGAAGGTAGGTGGACAGCTGTCACCATGGGATATGGGAACAACCTGGGGGATCAGATCCAGGCTCTGCTCTCTTTTTAGGAATTCAAATTACATTTTCAGTACAGAGTTCTTTATGTTAAGGCATTCTTGTAATATCCTATACTTGTTTTTGTCTCATAGCACCTAACATGCTTTAGTACAGTGCCATAGCGCTTGACAGAAAATATTTGTTGAATGAATAACATTTGTTCCCACTTAGAAATGTCATCTGTACTGCATATGGATGTGAATACAGCACTGTTTAATGTAGAGTTGTAGTAAGTGTGTGTGTGTTTAATTGTTTTTACAAATCGTTTGGGGATAGGCTTGTGATCAGTATGTTCTTGATAACCCCAGCACCGCACTATTGCAGAGCATATTGGATAGCAGCAGTGCTGGATAACTTTAAGAAAATTGAGTGCTTTAAATGAGCACTGGCAATGGATACTTTGCAGGTGAACAGCTGTCAGAGCTGTTACATTTCTTTACATATCTTGGCTTGATGACTACGGCTGTACTCCTTTATCATAGTATCTGTATATAATCTTCATAATTACTCAGCCAAAACCTACTCCAATAAAGTAAACATTGTAATCAGAGGGGAAACGAGTTTAATTTAGCTTTTTCCCTCTATTAAAAACTAATTGTTAGTCCTGCAGAGATTGCCCAGTGGTTAAGAGCACTAACTGCTTTTCCAGAAGACCTGGGTTCAATTCCCAGTACCATCTGACAGCTCACAGCTGTCTGTAACTCCAGTTCCAGGGGAATCAGATGCCCTCTTTTGGCCTCTGAGGGCACTGCATACACAGACACATATGTAGGCAAAATATCCATATACGTAAAATAAAAATAAATAAATCTTTAAAAAAACTTGTTTAAATATTGTATCTTGGATCAGATCCTTAATCAGGAAAAAAAAAAAAAAAGCTTAAGTGGTTGATCCAAATAATGAATAGTTCAATGTCAGTACTTTAACAAATATAGTGTGGCTATTAAAAAATATTAATTAGGGGCTGGAGAGATGGCTCAGTGGTTAAGAGCACTGGCTGTTCTTCCAAAGGTCTTGAGTTCAACTCCCAGCAACTACACGGTGGCTCACAGTCATCTGTAATGGGATTCAATGCCCTCTTCTGATGTGTCTGTTGATAACTTCAGTGTACTCATATAAATAAATCTTTAAAAAAAAAGAGAGAGAGAGAAAGAGAAAGAAAAATACTAATTAATAGACTGGGAAGTCGGATGGGCATGGGAACCTCCCATATTATCTCTTTTTATGTTTTAATATATTTTAAATTATTCTGACATATATGTGATTACATATGAACAAAAACTAAGCTGAGCATGGTGGCACATCAGTATAATCGCAGTACTTGGGAGGCAGAAAACAGAGATTTGGAAGTTTGGGGCCAGTCCAGGCTATTAAGGCCTATCTCAAAGACAGCAGGAATAATAATTACAAAACATGAGCACAACAAACTTACTAGGTGAGAAAGATGTAGTGATCATTAACTAATGGGTAGAATTCACAATTTCAGAAAAGTTGAAAGAAATTGTAATATAAATAGAACCGAATGGTATTATAAAAAGTATTTCCAGCTCAAATACGTCAGTCCCATTTCTATAAAAAGCCTGGTTTTTTTCGCTTCTTGTTTAGTTCACATAATGAATGCCATAGTTCCAGAGAATCTTATATATACTTCTAGGCCTCAGTTTATAAATTTCAGACATCGTTTATTGTTGTTGACAAGATTAATTTTATGTCAGCTGCTTTGACTTTATATTGTGTTTATTAGTGAAAAATCCAGACTAGTCAAGTGCAATAGTGAGAAATGAGTAAGAGGAGAACAGAGTTGAAGCTGTGACACATGAGAATAGTTGGTGCAGTCACTCACCCTCGCACCAGCTTCTGTCAGGTACTTTAGTAACTTCCACAGCGCTTCTTCAGGTTTGGTTTCTTCTTTTGGCTTTAGACATTGTTGACTCCTACTGTCTGATGAAATTCTCAGCTCTATTACTTTCTACTTTTTTTTTTAAAATTTTGGTTTTCAAGTCAGGTTTTCTCTGTGTAGCCCTGGCTGTTGTAGAACTTGCTCCATAGACCTGGCCTTGAACTCACAGAGATCTGACTGCCTCCCAGTGCTGGGATCAAAGGTGTGTGCCACCACTGTCTTTCCCTTTTTATTACTGTTTTCTACTTTTATTAGGTCTCTAGTATAACTTTTACTATAATTTAATTCTTTATGCCCTTTCCTGAAAAATATCAAATAAGGCTAGTACATGTATAGATAATATGTATTGGTTTGGAGTTGATTAATGGTCATTTAAGGAACTGGCTTTAAGATGGATGCTTAAGATGGATGTGTGGAAAAAGATTCTTAGTGTATACTGCCCCAATCCCTTTTCTCCCACTTGATTTTCTTACCCTTTAATTTAAAAATATATCTGCTGTCCTTGAGAATGTATTTTCTAGGTTTTGACAAAACAAATAGGTCATCTCTTTTAGCTCATGTGCCTAAGGCCCTGAGAATTTATTTTCTAATTTGCTTTCTTGACTTATTTCTGTGGTCGTATAATAATTGCATATGTGGTATACCTAACTTATTTTAACTGGTTTCTTCAAGCTATTTGCATTATAAACAGTGTTGTGAACACTTCATCTTTGCTCATATGGATACTTTCTTCCCTCCTACAGATAATAAAGACTTCTGAGCTAATGTATTCGTTTTTGTGGTGTAACTTCTTAATAAAGCAAAGCATGTTGAGTTGGTACTGGAGTTCATTTAGTAGAGTGCTTGGCTTTCATGCATGAGACCTCATGTTCCCAGGATCCAGAATCACATAAAGAAGGCATGGTCACACATGTTTGTAATCCCAGCACTCAGGAGGTGGAGTCAGGATGATCAGAAGTTCAAGGCCATCCTTGGCTATGTAGTGAATTTAAGGCTAGCCGGAGATATGTGGACTTCTGTCTCAAAGTAATTTGAAACATTAAAAGCAAAGCAAATTATTTTATTTTATTTTATTTGCTATTAATCATCACTAAACTATAACTTTTCCTTCTTTATTAGTGAACACTTGTCCTGCTCTTTCACCTTTTTCTTGCATGGAGACAGCAATGTTTGTACCAGTGTGGAAATTAACCAACATCAACCTGTATACCTTCTCAGTGAAGAGCATGTCACCCTTGCTCAACAGTCTAATAGCCCATTTCAAGGTAGATTATTTTATTGTCATAGGCATTTGATTACGCATTCTCATTTCAGTATTGGAGATTAAAACTTTCATGTTAGCAATTATATTAGTAAGACAACAAAATAAGTACCATTAGTGAAATTATTTAAAATTTGTATGAATGGGAATTTTAACATTTCTGTGTTTTCTCTTAATAGCATATTACATTATGGATATGTTAATCATTTCAAGGCTTTGTGTGTAAGCTGTGTTTAGCATAGCTACCCAGGGGAACTTTTGATGTCATTTATACCATGAATTGTTGACCTCAAGAGAAGTTGTTTTATAAGGTTTCTGATTGCTTTTTAAGTACTGGAAGTATCTTCTTTAATTTTAAATGTAGTGTGTGTGTGTTTTAAAATTTATGTGGCAGTACTTCACAAATATTTAGATTTATTTATTTACATTTTTTCTTCAAGTTGCTTAGAGTCAGAATAGATGGAATGATATGCAAATATTCTCAGTTCATTTTGAAATATGGTTAAATTTTAATAAATAGGCATATTTTAAACACTTTTCAAAATCTTAGCATTGTGTTTTATATTAAAATGTATAATAAATTTGCTTTCTTGGAGTAATCATAATGGCTTTCCTTTTTTATTAGGTTTACATCATTATAACACTGTTTATTATGATTTTATTTGCTGTAAATCTTTACTTACTGGATATCTGCTTTGGTTTCTAGTTATCTTAAGTCCATTTGGACTAAATGGCACTCTCACGGGACAGGCTTTCAAGATGTCTGATTCAGCTACGAAAAAATTAATTGGTGAATGGAAACAGTTCTATCCTATTTCATGTGGTTTGAAGGAGATGTCTGAAGAAAAACAGGAAGATATGGATTGGGAAGATGATTCTTTGGCAGCAGTGGAAGTTCTTGTTGGTATGGATTCTGATATTAGTCTGAAGGGGAATCCTGTGTATTTTAGTTAGATTTTGCTAAATAACAAACAGCTCCCTTGGCATTCAATACCAAACATTTACATCTTGCTTATTTTCTCTGCATATTATATAAGGGCTACAGCTTGGCCATGATGGCTCTATGTATGTTCTCTTTATACAGTCCAGGGTGAAGAAGTGCCCAGTGTCTGGGACAGAGTTCTTAGGAAAACAAAGGAATGAGATGAAAATGATCTAAAGAAATGGTACTTTTGCTCACAGTGAATTAGACAAGACTGGCTACTGTCTAAGCCAGAGTTATTGGGCCAGAGGAACATACTCTGTTGTCTGCATGCTGAAGAAGGGGCGAGAGTAATTGTGAAGGAGTTATTATTTGGGGGCTAGACAAATTTGACAGCCTGTATTCTGTGTAGTGCTTGGATGTTTAGTAACCTTTCAGTAACAGAAAATATTCCCGAATAACTTCTAGCATTGGTGTGTTCTTTCTAAGTCAGTTCTTTCCAGATTAGCTCTAGTCTGTATGTCATGTTCACAGTGCAGGTTAGCAAAGTGATCTGTTTCTGGGCTTATTAATTACATAGCAGAAGACAAGAAGTAAAAGAGACCACACCGATCCCTCTAAGCATGTTTAACTCTGTTAAGATATGGCATACAGTCAAACCTAACAGTGTACTAAAGATATGGGGGGCATGGACAATGTACAACTGAGCAGATAATTGGAATTAGTTTCTATGATACTGTAGTTAATACAGTCTAATAGAAATGGCTCATGTAAGGGTTACCTCCGGGGAGTTTTGGAGTTTTTATTAGGTTTTAGGGACTGTTTTGCCCTGTAACCCAGGTTGGCCTTGGACTCAACACTCACCTGTTCAACCTCCTGAGTCCTGGGATTGTAGATGTACACCAACATGCATGGCTTTTTTTAAAAGTTAAAACTATTCTCATTATTCAGTTTCAGTAAATACACAATCTATTATTGGAATTGTTGTGACAGAAACAGCACAGATGTTTATTAGACTTTAAAACAGACAAGAAGACAAAATGGCCCGTGATCTTAAGTGTCCACATTACCTTTATTAAATTTATAAATTAAAATTTAGAATGCAGTGCACATTGATCAACTGTATATAAATAGATTTTAAAAACTCAAGCATTTACAGTAGAAATCTGTAGCTTATTGAGTTAAAGTACTTGCTGTCGAAGTCTGAGGATATGAGTTTGGATTTCAAAATCTACATGAAACCCAAGTGCAGTGTTGTGCATTCCTCTAACCCCCGTACTCCTAAGGCAGGACGGGAGGCTGAGGTAGGCGTAGACTTGGAAGCCTAAAGACTAGTGAGTAGCATGGCATGTACAATAGCCTGGAGAGCTTGGCTCAAACTAGGTGGAAAGTCCTGCCCTCCACACTTGCACCATAGCATGTGTGCAGCTGTACTCAGAGACAGGTACAATGTTATCTTTATTTGTATAATATTATAGTATAATATTAAGATAACTTTTACTGCAGTGCTTTTTAATGAAATTAATTCCACTACTGCCACACTGGTAGCTGATTTGTGTTTTGTTTCCTTTTTTTGTCCATTTTGTTTTCAGCGGGTGTCCGAATGATCTACCCAGCATGCTTTGTTCTAGTCCCTCAATCAGACATTCCTACTCCTAGCTCTGTGGGATCCTCTCACTGTTCAGCTTCTTGCTTGGGTATCCATCAAGTGCCTGCTTCCACAAGAGATCCTGCTATGTCTTCAGTTACTCTCACTCCACCCACATCTCCTGAGGAAGTCCAAACAGGTATACACTAGCTGATCCATCGGCAGCTCTGGCGACAGATCTGTTCTTTTGAGTACATCAGTACTTAGCATTTTTTATTTTGAAATTGTTAAAACTTACTGGAAAATTATAAGTATAATGTAAAAAACTCATCTAAATTTACACTTAACTTTTGTTTTCTCATGCTCTGTGCATTATACATTGATTATAAATTGGTCTTTTCTGACCTATTTGAGAAAAAGCTGCAGACTTGGTATCTTATTATTCCTATATATTCACTGCATTTCAGAATTAGGACTATTCTTGTATGTATGTACATAATACATGTGTGCTCCCACACACATTTTGCATATATGTGTTTGCTTATGGTGCTGGAAATTAAACCCAGGACCTTATTATATATCTCTTATTCAAGATGTCTCATATATCTTTGCTCTCTGCATTTAAAGAAAAAAAATTTTTGACCTCAGAATGTCACTAGAATTACCAAATAGAGCAAAGCATTCGACATATTGACAACTCCAGCTTGTTACTTTCAGTTTGTTTTTACCTTTCTTTAGCCTCTGCTTTTGTTTGTTTTCAGTTGATCCTCAGTCTGCACAGAAGTGGGTCAAATTTTCTTCAGTATCTGATGGCTTCAGCACTGACAGTACTAGCCATCATGGTGGGAAAATACCAAGAAAATTGGCAAATCATGTGGTGGATAGAGTCTGGCAAGAATGTACTATGAACAGATTACAGAACAAGTATGTATCTTTATTTTTATTTGCCTATCTACCCAGACACCCACCCACCCATCTTTCATCTGTCTGTCTATTTATCTATCTATCTTTCACTGTATAGCTTTGGCTAGCCTGGCACTCTGTATATAACCCAGGCTGGCCTCAAATTCACAGTGCTTGTCCTCCCAAGTGCTGAGATTTAAGGCATGCACTGCCATGCTCAGTTGTATATTTATTTTGATATTTAAACCTTGCATGCTGGTTAATTAAGAGTATGAAATAAAAACTGGGAAAAATTAATTTTTAAAAATTAAAGATTAAGCTGGGTGGTGGCGGCACATGCATTTAATCCCAGCATTCGGGAGGCAGAGGCAGAGGCATTCAGATCTCTGTGTTCGGTGTCAGCCTGGTTTACAGACTGAGTCCAGGACAGCCAGGGATACACAGAAACCCTGTCTTGAAGAAAAACCAATAAATAAATAAATAAATAAATAAATAAATATGAAATTCAGCTCTAAAAGAAATATACTAAGGAGCTTATAACTCAAACCTTAGGAGGAAGTATTCTGCTACATCTGGTGGCCTGTGTGAGGAAGAGACAGCTGATAAAATAGGATGCTGGGACTTTGTTGAGGCCACACAAAGAACAAGCTGCAGTTGTTTGAGGTAAGTTGATTTCCAATTGGTGATGCTTATGTGTATCTATATACTATAGTTATAATACTAATACTTGTTTTGGGTAGCTTATGCAAATATTTTTCCCCAAGGAGAAAATTGAGAAAAGATAGCCAGCAATTTAAAGCTGATTGAAGAAGTACAAAAAAGTTACGGCTTCCATTTTTTTTCTTACCAGATGTGGGACTGGGAAAGGTTTCCCCCTAGCCAAAGAATAAACATTTTTATTGTGTTCTAGTATGTGGATCAACTCTAGGTACAATTTGGTGGTTGTTTTGGGGCTCTAACTGTGCTGCTCTGGCTGACTTTGAACTTGAGATTTTCTTGTCTCAGCATTTAGAGTACTGGGATCACAGTCATGGTTCACCATCCTTGGCTCATTTATCTCTGGAGGAGCACATTTTTTAGTTGTGTTATGTCTGAGAAATTGTCCCAGGAATTTTTATAGAAGAAATAATTTTCATAATTTTTAAAATAATTAATACATTGTTGAGTTTCATGTAGCAAGTTGTTATTTTTGGGCAACTATCAGTGAGTTACTAAAATAAGATCAAGAATTAATGATTTTGTAGGAGACATGACCAAAACATCAACTTTCTAATTAACTGCATTACTGAAAGATTGGCAGCAGAATGGTTTGACTTAGGATTCTTTGGGCAGTTGGATTGATTTCATATTTTGAGGCCTTTTGATGAGATTTGATTGTCAGGCTTTTGTCAAGTTTATTACTTTTTTGCAGATTAAAGATAGATTATATGCTTTTACTACTACATAAAACATAAATAGTGGCTTTGACATCTGTTACCGTAATTTGTGATTGAATATGTACCTACCACTGCTTTTCCATGAAACTTATCTAAAGGAGTGGAGTCCCTCCAGGTTGTGGCCATGGTTGTAGGTTTTTTGTTTTGTTTTTGCTTTTTACACATTAACTGGGTTTACTTGAATGTATTGACAGACTCTCAAGTGTTGTGGTATGTTTTTTTATAGATTTTTAAGTTTTTACTTAGTTTTTTGGGTTGAATCATCTAATTTTTGAAAGGCAACACTGTTGAAAACTTGCCTCTGTTGGTAGATAAGAATAAGTATACATTAACTAATATTTAACAGATTAAACTAGTTAACTACAATTGTTCTTGAACATAATTTTAGAGCAGGATTGGCAACCTTTACTTACTTGGTTAAATGTAGTCTACTCCCTGTTTTGTTGTATGGCTTATGAGCTGAAAATGATACTTCCATTAAAGTTTAAACTGAAAGGGCTGGGCCTGGTGGCACAGGCCTTTTGTTAACCCGGGGGAGGCAGAGGCAGGCAGGCCTCTTGTGAGTTGGGAGGCCAGCCAGGTCTACAAAGCAAGTTGCAGGACAGCCAGGGCTGTTGTACAGAGAAACCTTGTCTTGAAAAAAACAAAAACAAAAAAAGGAAACAAGTGTTTTATTATGTGTATGGGTGTTTTGTCTACTGTATGTGCATCCTGTGCATGCATTGATCTGGAAGGTGAGAGCAGGGTGTGGGGTCTTCTGGGACTGGAGTCACAGACACTTGTGAATCACTGTGTTGGTGCTGGGGAGCAAATCCCTGTTCTTAACCAGTGATCTCTTGTTCTAGTTTTCTGATTTTTACATTTTAAAGAGTTTGAGAAAGTTAAAAAAAGTATTTTGTGATATACATGAATTATGAAATTTAATTTTTAGTATATATAAGAATTTATTGGAACATATCCATATCTCATTTTCATACTGTCTGTGATGCTTTCACTTGGCAATGGCAGAATTGACTAGTCATGTATCACTGTATGTGGGTATACATTTTGGGAAATTCTGGATGTGTGTGTGTACACACGAACAGCTGCAATGCTTACAGTCTAGTCCCATAGAAAAGAAGGGTTTTTTTCTCTATGTAGAGATCTTTATTAGGCAGGTCTTTTTTGTTTATAATGTGCTTTTGTTTTAGTCCTCTTGAAATAATGGATTTCAGTTATTTTATTTGATGTGATTTTAGAGGAAGACACTAAGGAATGATATTAACATTTAAATTCCTAGCCTTAAGACAAAAGTTTGCTCTTTGAAAGTTACTTCCTTTCACATTTTAAGGAAATTCTTCCTAGGTTTATAGAGATTTAGATATGCTAAATCAGTAAATGTGATTTTCCATATATACTATATGTACGTGATTTATTCCCCATAAATTAGAAAGGCAGTATTATTTCTGGAATATTTTATTTTGTGTTTGTTGTGCTGATGGATTTTGTGTGTGTGTGTGTGTGTGTGTGTGTCTGTGTGTATACATGATTGAACAAGCCTCTTACTGAAACCTATACTCTAGTGGAAGTGATAATTTGCTTACAAAAAAATTCAGGTCTCTTTCTAAATTTAAAAGTGATAAGTACAAGTCAGAAAATAGACTGGGTAGTGTGTCTTTTAAACTCTTGTGACTTGAATATGAGTATGGATTTTACTCATTTCAGAAATTTGAGGCATTGCATTTTTACATATAAAGGGTTTTCTTGTGCTTGTACTGATCTGAAAACTGTTCCCAGAATTGTCCTTATCATGGAGGGTAAAATTGTTTTCATTGGTTTTTTTTATTTTTATTTTTTTTATTTTTTTTTTTGGTTTTCCAAGACAGGGTTTCTCTGTGTAGCCCTGGCTGTCCTGGAACTCGCTCTGTAGACCAGGCTGGCCTCGAACTCAGCATGTTTACATTGGTAAGGGGGATTAGTAAGGCTAGTAGGGAAAACTCTGGAAGAGATCACTTTGTCATAATGTGACGGTGACAAGTGTTTTAGGAAGACTCACCTACTTGGTTTAGTATGGAATTGCTGGTAGAACAGTTCTCTGTAATGAAGCCTTAAACTTTGGAAAGATGTATGTAGAATAACAGGGCAGGGACATAATGTCAACAGTTTAAAGAGCTGCTGCTAGAAATATTTTTAAGCCCTAATTAGTAGTGTCTTACTTATATAACAAAGTAAATAAATATGGCTGTTTACTGTCCCCATTCCTTATGCATAAAGTATAACCATGTATATTTATACATAAAGTATAACCATGTATATTT
>JADRCH010000054.1:2494409-2535019 GCA_019843965.1 Rhynchomys soricoides | reverse complement strand
AAGTATAACCATGTATATTTATACATAAAGTATAACCATGTATATTTCACTTCGTCAGTTGATATCCTAGTCTTCCCCTCCCCCAAGGGTTTCTCTGTGTAGCCCTGGTTGTCCTGGAACTCTCTGTAGACCAAGCTGGCCCTAAACTCCGAGATCTGCCTGCCTCCAGAGTACTGGGATTAAAGGCGCGTGCCACTGCACCCAGCTTAGATATCTTTATTATTGCCTTGTAGGAAGTAGACTCTCAGAATCTGTACTGTTTATACTCTTAAAAGCCACTGCTAGAGTTGAAGGATGTGACTGACTCATTGGTAGGGTATTTGCCTGGCATGATCTCCAGCACCCAGAAAAACAATAAATGAACTCCAAAGTGATTTTATTTATGTGAGCCTAATTTATATTCACTTTAGATACATTTTAAACCACTGCTTCATTTAAAAAAAAAAAAAAAAGGAACCCTAATATACATCCATGTGAACAAAGTATGTTTTTAAGAATTAGATAAATTGGGGCTGGAGAGATGGCTCAGCGGTTAAGAACATTGACTGATCTTCCAGAGTTCCTGAGTTCAATTCCCAGCAACCACATGGTGGCTCACAACCATCTGTAATGGGATCTGATGCCCTCTTCTGGTGTGTCTGAAGATAGCGACACTGTACTGACATAAAATAAATACATGAATGAATAAATAAATAAATATTAGATTAATTTATATGTATGAGTGTTGTGCCTGCGTGTATATTTATGTGTGTACCTGGTACCAATAGAGGTCAAAAGAGGGTGTCAGATATCACTGGAACTGAAATTACAAACTAGGAGCTGCCACGTGAGCACTTGAAAATTGAACCTTGGTCCTTTGCAAGAACATTAAGAATCTTAATAAATTATTAAGCTTTATAAATCATTCTCATAAACATTTTTTAAAAGAAAAATTACCTAGATACTATTTTGATTGAATCTTTTCTTTTTGGCGTGTATGTAAGAAAGGGTCTCTGATAGGGTCCTTGCTATCCTGGAGCTTGCTTTGTAGACCAGGCTGGCCTTGAATTCACAGAGATCCACCTGCCTCTGCCTCCCTTCAAGTCTTGGGATTAAAGGCCTGTCAGTTGTGTCAGTTGTGGTGTGGGAGCTAAAGCCACTTTAATAAAACTGATTCCACTAATGATTGGAATGGTGTTTCACTTAATATGATTTTATAACATCAAGTATTGGTCATTTGGAAGGTAGTGGTTTGCTGAGTTATGCAGATTTGAATGTTAGAACCCACATTTTGTTATATTTAATATTAAAAATGCATTTATGTCACCAGTGGCCTAATGTAACTTTTCAAATTTTTAAATGTTACTCAAAAGCTCAAATTTATCAGTTGTTCTAATTAAAATGGCAAACTCACTGTGTTCTTAAAGACCCTTATTAAGGAGTTCTACCAAATAATGAAAAAATAGATAATTATGGTTTATCAGTGATTATTTTCCTCTTTTTGCATGTGACAAGATTTTGCTATATAGCCATAGGTTAGTCTAGATCTCAGGAAGCTGGCGGCTTGCCTTACACTCATGATTATTCTACCATAGTCTCCCAAGTTCTGGATTGTGGTAGTCAGTGCCATATTCAACTCAGTGATTTCTTTTTCAAATAAAAATGTTATTTCATGAAGAAAAAAGGCTAGTTTAGCTTTAACCTCAAGCAACAATGTAAGTAATTTTCCTCAAAGCAACAATTGACCTAATTGTGTAGCAGACAGGCTACATATGGATCTGTTTCTTCATACAGAATATGGAAAGCAGTACAAGTATATAAAGCTGTGGAAGTTTTAATAAAAAGTGATCCCGCACCCCAGGGTTTAGTAGAAAAAATAGTAAAATTGAGTTTAAAGTAAAATTGGCTTTAAACGTTCTAAATTGATAGAGTGCTTATTTAGCATACTGCACAGACTCTGGGTTCAAGCCTCTATACAACATAAAATTCAGAAAACAAATCAAGAAATTCCTGTATACCCTGTAGTGAAGACAACAGCTATCTCCACTAGCACATTCGGTACTGCTCCAAGGGTCTTACTGCCTGTAGCTTTTGTTTCATTGCCATGTCAGCACAATGGAAAAGGCAAATAATGTGCTGTTATGAAAATAATTTTGACTGGGTGTGATGCACACATTTGTAATACCAGCAGTGGGCAACCTGAGGCAGGACATCCTGTCCCAGAAAATCTTTTAAATTGAAAGTTTTAATCCCCGCAACAGGCAAGTATTTGAATAACTGAGAAATAAATGATATTGTCATTATTTTTATACTAATTTTATTCTTTCCTTTGTGTGTGTATATGTGCGTGTGTGTGTGTGTGTTACTGTTAAGTATCTTTATCTTCTCTTGATTAGGCTACGATAGAGGTTTGACATTGTATTTTTGTTCTTGAGTCCTGTGTTACGGTAGTATGTGCTGTTAATTACTGAGTCTTATTTTTCAGCATCTAGATCAGGTTCTTAGAGCCACATACAAGGCATGTTTTAAAAAATTAATTTATTTTTATTTTATGCACTGCATATTCTGCCTGCATGTATATCTGTGTGAGGGTGTTGGTTCCCCTGGAACTGGAATTACAGATAGTTGGCTGCCATATTGGTGCTGGGAATTGAACCTAGGTCCTTTGGTTAAGTGCTCTTAACCACTGAGCCATCTCTTTAGCACCATTATTAATTGTAGTAGAAACTTGTCTTAGAGTTGGCATTTTTGGCAAGAGTACTTTATAGACAATTATTTTGTAATATGCCACATCAGAAGAGACACAGGATCTGGTTACCCTTCTTCTAAGAATGTTTAAATTTTTTAACTAGTTGTAGTGGCCCATGCCTTTAACCCCAGTACTTGAAGGCCAGCCTGGTGAACAGACAGTTCTAGGACAGACAGACATGGCTGCATAGAAACCCTATCTCAAAAAAAAAAAAAAAAAAAAAAGGTTTAACTTTGACTACAAGTTGATCCTTTGACCTTTGCACTGAAGTTTTTAACTATCAACTACAAATACAGTTTTTGTTCTTTTGAGATCTCTGATTTCTTTTTTTCTATAAAGATTTATTTTTATTATTTTTAATTATGTGTCTGAGTGTATGTGCCCATCGGTGTGGGCACCTGAGGAGGGTGGAGGCCTACAATTCCCTTGAGCTAGAAGAGTTACAGGCAGTTGTTAGCCACCTAATAAAGATGTCCCTTCCGAGAGGACTCAACCACTGAGCCATCTCTCTAGCCTAAGATCTTTGATTTCTTTTCTTGCCTTGTTGTATTAGATAGATTGTATTTAAATGTTAAGTAATAATTTGTAGTTATTACTTGGTTGTTAGTAATAATTGCTCCTTTGTTTTCTCATTTACTCTGTTAATGTAATGAACACTACTGATTTGTTTTTATTTCTAAAGTCATACCTTAAATTTTTAGCTAGGATAAACCCCATTTGCTTTATGATTGTTTTATACTTTTCTGGGTTGAATTGTTCCTAATTTGTTAATTATTCACTTCTGTTAATGATGTATACTTGCGTTCTTGAAGAAAATTTGTCTATGATTTTCGTACATTGTCTTTGATTCTGCTGTTTGGGTAATGGTGGATTTGGTTTCTCTGTCCTTCGGGTATAGGTCATGTTTTCTTTGATAGTATCTAGTAAGATGTCCCAGACTTTGCGTGAAAGAACTATTCAGAATGTTCTTTATCAGAAACGTCTTTGAAAAAAAAAAATGGTTGCCATTTTTAAAAAATGTTTTGATTTATTACATTTGTGTATTGGGGGTGGACATGCACATGCAGCAGTGAATATGTGGAGATCAGAAGACCGCCTGTAGTAGGAGTTAATTTTTGCCTTCCATGTGGCTGTCTCAGGTGGTTAGCCTGTGCTACTGTTCTATTGGTAGCTTTGATTTAGCTAACAAATAAGGCTCCCAGAATTAAATTTACTACTGAATTTAAAATTCCATATTCAATTACTTTATGAAGTAATTTCTTTGTGTGAAAAGAAATTTAAAAACTACATATAGATCTTAGACCTAACAAAATTATTAGATCTTAAGGTTTGGTTCAAGTCCTTCAGTTCAGATATCCTTCATGGATGAAGAAAAGGTTGTTTTAAGCGTTTCTTTTCTTTTTCTAGTTAAGTGATTTCTCTGGTAGCTCCAAATACTGGGAGAACCTAGGTAGGCCCATCTGTCAGTCAATTCTACCACTTTTTAGACTAATAAGTTACTATAGTATTTTAATTAATGACTAATCTAGGGCAAGCCATTCTTAATAGTTACCAAGTCTGAAATACCAGATAAATTTACAAATGAAGAAATTTCAAATTTTCTTATACTTTTTATCTTAACTAGATTTATTGAGAAGCCAAAATAGTAAGATGATATAAGTTGACTAGGTATTTGATCACAGAAGTATTAAGTGAATGTGAGTTGATTTAAAATTCTTTTAGAATATATATTTTATGTGCATGAGTGTTTTATCTGCAGATATGTATATGTATCATATGTATGCCTGGTACCTGAAGAGGTCAGAAAAAGGCATGAGGTTCCTTGGAACTAGAGTTAAATATGGTTGTGATTCGCCACATGAGTGTTATGAATCGAACCAAGTCCTCTGCAAGAGCCAATGCTCCTTAACCATCATGCCATCTCTCCAGTTCTGCAAATTGGCTTTTATGCTTAAGATCACTGAACAAGTGATTTGTAAATTCAGATCATCCTATTTTTAGAGTTGTGTATGAAAGATCAATGATCTCATGGATCTCAAAATCTTACTTTACATCCTTTGTATAATAGTTGTACATTAAAATAAGTAACTAAAAAAAATTTTTTTTTAACTTTTCAGGCATAAAAGTCTCAAAACAAGAAATACTGGGCAACAAGGACAGGCACCATCTTTAGGGCAGCAACAGCAAGTACTTCCTAAGCACAAGACCAATGAGAAGCAAGAAAAGAGTGAGAAGCCACAGAAGCGCCCCTTGACTCCTTTTCACCATCGTGTATCAATTAGTGATGATATTGGCATGGACACAGATTCAGCCAGCCAAAGACTTGTGATCTCTGCTGCAGATAGTCAAGTGAGATTTTCAAACATCCGAACTAATGATGTAGCAAAGACTCCTCAGATGCATGGCACTGAACTGGCAAATTCACCTCAGCCTCCCCCACTTAGTCCTCATCCATGTGATGTGGTTGATGAAGGAGTGACTAAAACACCTTCAACTCCCCAGAGTCAACATTTTTATCAAATGCCAACACCAGATCCCTTGGTTCCTACCAAACCAATGGAAGATAGGATAGACAGTCTGTCCCAGGCTTTCCCACCTCCATTTCAGGAAGCTGTAGAACCTACCGTGTATGTTGGTACAGCAGTAAGCTTGGAAGAAGATGAAGCTAATGTAGCCTGGAAGTATTACAGAGTCCCAAAGAAAAAAGATGTAGAATTTTTACCACCTCAACTTCCAAATGATAAATTCAAGGACGATCCAGTTGGACCCTTTGGACAGGAAAGTGTAACATCAGTTACAGAGTATGTATTTTTTGTTTTTAATAGTCACTACTATAAGTTAAGAGTAAAAGGTGATGTAACTTCTTAATGCTTGAACTCTAGGCTTGGTTATAGGATAGGAGTTATAAAAACATATTCTGGGTACTAAATTTGAATACTTTCGTATGTTTATCTCTGAAGAAAACTTTATTATTTAAAAAAAAAACCATTTAGCCACAAAAATGTGGAGAAAATAATATGTAAAAACTGCAGTGTCTGTCACCCAACTAAGGGGGTTGCCTATGACAAGATCCATCTATTCTTCTAGTTCTCCTTTCACTGGCCTGAACTTGGCACTTATTTCTACACATGCCTTAAGACAGACAGACTTAGTTAATGTGTATACTTGCTTTGTGATCTTCTGTTACTAGTGGATCTGCTATAGTACGCCTGCTTTCTTTTAGATGGACAGCACCTTGTATGTTTTTCTTAGCAACAAAGTAGGTAGCAGTGAATTGGGGAGAGTGGGTGCACATTTGCTTGTATAAGAATTTCTTTAGGAAACACTTGTGAAAGAGGAATTGTCACACCTTGAGCTTTGTCCCTTTTCAATGGAAGGTGTTAGAGCCAGTTTGCTCTTCAAACAACTGGCCTAGAATTTATAGCCAGTGGACCATGAAAATACCGTTGGTTTTCATTTTTATCAGTCCTTGGTATAAGACTGTTTTAACTGCATGAAGAATGGCATGGCATTATTTCGATGCATGTTTGTAGATTTCTAGTAATATTAAACTTCATTTAAACTGTTCATTGAATAGTTAGTGTTCTTCGTCTGTGAATTACCTGTCTGATTTTTAAGGCTTCCTTCTCCTTCTTTTATTCTTCCCATATTTTTGATCCTAATCCCATACTATTAAATGTAATATAGATATCTCTCTCTATCTAGTTTTTCATCTTAGTTCACTTAATATATGGCAAACTTTAGGCAGAATGTGGCTTTCTTCTGGGTCTTCCTTTACTTTATATGTTGCTTGGAATACAACAGGACCTTTTTATTTTTAGTGTGTAAATTTTTCTAATAGTGTAAGTCAACCAGCAAAACACCTTTATAAACATTTTAAAATTTATTATGAGTATGGATATTTTGCCTGCATACTTGTGTGTACACTGCATGTATTTCTGATAAGATCAGAGCCCAGAGGAGGCTGTTGCATCTCCTGGAACTGGAGTTGCAGACAATTATGATCTGCCATGTGGTGCTGGGGATTGAAGTCCTGTGCTCTGAAAGAGCAGCCAGTGTTTTTAACCATTGGCCATCTCTCCAAACCACTATTAGTTCTAATGTTACATGATATATTAGATTTTATTAGTTGCTTAAGATAGCACACATTCTCCTTTTTGTTTTACTTGTAGTCCTGGGCATCAAATCCAGTACTGACTGAATCCCAGGCAAGCACTCTGTTACTGAGCAGTAGCCCCGGTGCTTCTTTCTTTTTTAAGGTTTGTTTTGCTTTACATGTATGGAACATTTCAGCCTACAACACATGCATGCCTAGTATCCTTAGAAGTCTTTGGATCCTAAGGTTGTGAACCTCTATGTGGTACTGGCAGTTGATCACAGGTCCTCTGTAACACTGAGAAGGGGGAGCAGCTCCTAGAGCTGGCTTCACACTCAGAAGAGACTGGTTCATTTCTTCCTTGTGGTCTTGGGTGCTCTGCGCAGTCAGAGAAACTTGTCTAGTAACAAACTGTAGAACCAATGCCTGGAAGTGTAGTCTTTTTAAGAAGTTAAATACAAAGGAATGCATTTCCTTATGCCATTTTCATGCCAGTATATCATCCTTTGTCACTAGCTCCTCACCACTGCCCTTCCCTGTGCCCCTCTATATGTGGCTGGTTCCCTTTCTCTGGATAGTATCCTCTCATAGTTTTTGTTTTTTAAATCATGTATTTCATTACTCTTTTTTAAACTTTCCTCCCTTGAGATCTCTTTCTCACCTCATGATCTCTTTAGCTTCATGACCTACACACACACATACATAAATGAATATACACATCTGTCTATATATGTACTTGTGTATATGTATATATATGTATACACACATATTTTATACACACACACACACACACACACACACACACACACACACATATGTTCCATATGTCAGAAAATAGCCTGCCCCTTTCTGAGTCTGGCTTATTTTGCTTAACTTAATGGTTTCTAGAAAATGGATACATTTTCCTGCAAATGTCATGATTTCATTTCCTTTAATGGGTGTGTAAAATTTCATTATGTTTGAACCATACTTTATTCATTGGTGGATGTGTAAGCTGCCATCATTCACTGGCTTTTGTTTAGTAATGATTCTGCTGTAAACATACTTGGGTGAGTATCTTGATGGGTCGCTCTACCTTTAGTTTCTTTGAGGAACCTTTATGAGATTTCCATCATGCTTCTGCTAGAAGTGAGTATGTGTTCGTTTCCCCAGATTCTCGCCAGCACTTGTTGTCCCTCCCCACTCTTTTTGGATAGCCATTCTGATTAGGGTGAGATGGAATCTTGAATTTGCATTTCCTGAACTGCTAAGCAATGTTCATTCACCCTGTCTTCTTCTTAACTTTCTGATTTAGCTACAATATCTTCCTTTAAAAAAGAAAAACGACCAGGCTCATGGCTCATGGTTGTTCAATTACATTAGAGGAGCAGAGGACCATTTACTTTTTATCATTTAGTGTTGCTTGAGAGTTGTTGGGAATTTTTCTGATTATTCTGTCCAAGTTATGGTCCGTCTTCATTCTGCCAAATCATTGCCTCTCTTATATAGTATTTTTAAAAAATTGTTGCTAACATATTTTTATATCTGAAATTGTCTTTTCCTTGTTGAAATGTAAGCTCTCCAAGGGCAAACTGCTCTACTTCTCTTAACACAAGAACAAGACAGACCCCTAGAGTAATCCTGTGCACATTATAGAGATCCCACAGATGTTTGGATAAATCAGATGACAGGATGGCTAGACACTTTACTATTCTACATCTTTTTTTCCTTTCCAGGTTGTATTTTCTTACTTATTGTAGGAATGTAGTGATAGGAATATTTTTACATTCGAAAACTTCAGGAATGAGTTTTTATGGGCACATTATATTCATAAGATCTAAGAATTCTGGCCATAGCTTTAAACACATGTATTGGTTGCTTAAGCTTATAAAATTTAACCTCAGAATCTGTTAAAAAAAATTTGACATTTTCTCATTGGATACAAATGAGAAGAAACATAAAGTAGAAAAACAGCATGCCCAGTAGACTGGTACTGGGTCATGGTTATGTGAGTTCAGGACGGAACACATCTCTACTTCTGCCTAGTTTTGGCCTCCCATTCCCCTCAGTCTCATAGAAAAGGGAATAACAAACAAACAAAGAAACACAAAAAAACAATTAAAACGTTTGCTGTTGATTTTATTTAAGCAAATTTAATTTTTTATTTTGTGGAATTATATGTCTTCTTTTGTTGTTATACCAGATAGAAAACTATATTCTGTCAGAATTCCTCTTTTGTTCTAAGTCTTGTTGTAGCAAGATGATCGATATCACGTGAGGTTACCTAACAGCTTTTGTTTCTATACTGACTCAGAAGCATTTATGAAATATAATAGTCTTGCCCTTGATAGGTTAGAAGTAAGAGCAAGAGATTGATGTTTGGTGCCTTGTGGGTCTCTCCTTTTCCCTGGAATCACTGGAATGGCAGGAATTCTCAGGTGACATTGGCCAGTGTCCACTTTTAGTTGTCAAAATTCAAGGTGTGTTTCTGACTTCTGTTACGTAGAGATTAGAGATGCTGCTAAGTAGCTTGAAAGTGTACATGGTAGTACCCCACAACATGGGGATAACACAAGTGCTTAAAATGTGTCTTAAAAGATCCTTTATTTTAAAAGACTTGCAAATAGAAAGTCACATACCAAAATTACATCAGGCTTAAAATCTGTACAACTTAATGAACTTATATACAGTTAAAATTAACATAAAGTATATTTGATAGTGTGGCTTTTAAAGAAATTTGACCCCTAAAACTGTTATCTAATTAAATGGGCCAAATGTATGTAATAATTAGGTTCTTTAGAATTGTATTTGGCTAGGCAGTGGTGGTGCATGCCTTAATCCCAGCAGTTTGGAGGCAGAGGCAGATGAATCACACACAAATCTCTGAATATGAGGCCAGCCTGGTCTGTAGAGTGAGTTCCAGGACAAAGAAACCCTGTCTTGGAAAAACAAAACAAAACAAACAAAAAATGAGAGAGAGAGAGAGAGAGAGAGAGAGAGAGAGAGAGAGAGAGAGAGAGCGCCCGCACGAGTACACACACGTGCGTATGTGAGAGAGCGTGTGTGAGAGAGTTAGTTGTACTATTTTAGTCCCTGAACCACTTGTGAAATATCTAGCTTGGTCATTGATGTTGCTGTGAAGCACAAGTCCTTTTAGAAGGACTTGATAATTCAGTACCTGTTATTAATACTCTTAGTTGATAATTTGAAAGTTCAGAAGAACATTTATCTCATTATAGAAAGTGGTAAAAATAGAGGCAGATGGTGGTGTCCCTTACTGAAATAAGTTTATGATTCACTATTATGTTCTTTCGATTGCATCTCAACAACCTAATTTTTTTGGATGAGTTGTTAACACAGTTTCTCTTCTATGCAGTTCTGACTATCCTGGAACTTACCAGGTTGGTCTTGAACTCATAGAAATCTACCTACCTGCTTCTGCCTCTGGGAGTGCTGGGATTAAAGGTTTATGTAGGCCACCACTCCTGGCCTCTTAACAATGTCTCTTTGTAGGAACATAGAAATTCTCATTCATTCATTCATTCATTCACTCATTCATTTATATCTTTTTGAGACAGGGTTTGTCTGTGTAGCTGTTGTTCCTGGAACTTGCTTTGTAGACCAGACTGACCTCAAATTCAGAGATTCACCTGCCTCTACTTCTCAAGTGTTGGGATTAAAGGTGTGCTCCTCTACCACCTTGCAGTTTTGACATGTTTTTAAACAGCTTAAGACTGCAAATTATTTGTCTTTACTAGGGAATTAGGAACAAGAAGCATGGGAAGAAATATGGACATTATAGATGAAGTTGCTTTTCAAAACAGAAGTGCCTTGAAACAGCTGATAAATTTAAAAAGTAAGATCTTGGCGAATAGTTAAGTTTGGCTAAATAATGACATCCTTATAAAGGAAGGGGAAATAATGTATATAGTGACAGAGAGTCTCTAGATACATAATAAACTTTAGATCTTAGGTATATGCTGTGTGCATGCATACACGATCTTACACATTGTGATTTTTGGTCATTAATTAGATGATATAAACAGTACCTGTTTTCTTGGAGAGGGATCAGCATACTTTTGATCTGTCCTTTATGACTTTAGCTATGTGTATATAAGACATGGACATGGCAGAAATAGGATTTTAGAAATATGAAGTGCCAACAACTTGTACATGTGTTAATAAACCAGTGAGGCATAGATGGTTCAGAGAAGGAATGCATCTGAAGAATTATTTTCTTTATGAGTGTTGCCTTTTATAGGTCTGTGCCTTCATGGATAATTATCAGTTGGAGAAGCTTAGAATTTCTGTTTCCATTTGGTGTAAAAAAAATGGTGTTTACTGATGGTGCTTCAGTGTGGCCACTATGCCCCAAAGGTGGGTGGATACAAGAGAGCTATGGATGAGCTCAGTTGGAAGGGGGCTTGCTTGGTAGCATGCTTGAAGCTGGGTTCAATCCCCAGCACTGCATTAAAAATAATCAAGTGTGGTGGTATACATGTGTAATCTTAACACTTGGGAGGGAGGTGGAATTCTCAGCGTCCTTGAATACGTAGAGAATTAGGGGGTAATCTGGGCCCTGAAACAGTGGGTAAGTGAGGAAACATTGCTCTTCATGTTCTACAGTTTTCCTTTGGTTAAATTGGATATCAGATCTCCCTGGGACTGGAGTTAGAGATGATTGTGAGCTTTCTTGTGGGTACTGGGGATCAAACCCATAACCTGTGGAAGAGAAGCCTTGAGCTGCAATGGTCTTAACAGCTGAGTCATTACTCGAACACACCCCCCCCCCCCCCCCCAGTATTCTACAGTTTTAATAGTTTTGGCTGCTTTACTAGTACAGAACAATACAGTTAATTATTTCTCAGTAAAACTGCATTCTTATACTTTCATGCATAGTATTTTGTGGAAACTTTTTCATGAGCTATGCTGCTGAATTATGATTCCTTTTCTAATCTGTTGGAGCTTACTAGGAGAAAGGGGGAGTTGGGAATATATAGCTTATCCCATATACAAGGTATATCCCATATACATCTGTGGCGAATATCTTTATCTTCTTCCTAGTTATTTTCAATTTGTTAGTTATGATTGAAACTGTCTTAGAATAGAATAGAGGCCAATGACTTTTTAAATTGTGTTAGTTAGTTTTATTGAGACAGGGAAAGTCTTGGTACTTTTGAACCTGCCTGCCTCTTACCTTTCTTTGCCTCTTGTTTTCTGAGTGCTAGTTTTATGTGTATGCTCTCCCACCTCTGGCCTAGGGATTTAAAGTTAAAGATAGCCTTTGTGCAGAGCACATTTTCAGTTCCAATAATTGGTAAGCAGAGGCAGGCAAAATCTCTGTGAGTTTGAATGCAGCCTGGTCTACATGTCAAGTTCCAGAACAGCTAGGGCTGCATAGAGAGACTCTGGCTCAAACCAGACATTTTAGATAGAAAAATTCATGCCAAGAAACATGGTTGTTTTGATATTTTAAAAAAGGATTTAGCATGTTTTAATGGAATTTGTAGATGCTTAAAAACAATCTGCTATTTTTATTTAGATGGTGTTTCTAAACCCTGAGCAAAGAAAACTTGTTTGAGCCTAGCTTTTCACATTTTCTTCTATAGTTAGGATACATTAGAATTTTTAAATTATAGTCATCAGAAGAACTCCTGTATTATATCAGATCCACCAGATATTTATTGTATGTGTATAGTTACATGATGCATTATTTGCTCTATGAAAATAGTGGTTTTGAATGTCCTTGTTTCTTAGAAAGAAGCCTGTGATGAAATAAACTTGTTTTCATTTCACTGTACTCAAACCTTTTAAGAATTCTGTTTGCTATTTATTTTGATGCAATAAAATTATCCTTTTGACAGCTCAAGGATTGTTTCTGAATATGGAGATGGTACTAGGGCGAGTACCATTTAAAGAGAGTGGGAGGATTTTGAGATATTCAGTTCTTCTGTTTTTAACATTTCCTTCTTTAGTTTATCTCCTATAATTGTCAATGCATATTGTCAAACCTTGTCTGGAAGAATTCTTTTGAATAAAGACATAAAAGTTTTATGTGAGTGTATATCGAGAGACTACTGTTATCTTAGTGAAAAGAAAGAGATGCAATTAATGAAAACTATACAGCCAATTTGTTTCCTAGTTTGGGCTTTCAATGCTTCCTGTTATTATTGTACCTGATCTTCCAGTTTGTATTTAGTTTTGTATCTAATTGAAATTATCTTTGTAGTCAGTCATTTGGCTGTTTGTGAAAGTTCTTTTTAGGAAAGGAGAGGGATTATTTATATTCGGAAAATCTGTGTACTATATATTTGGATAGAGACATGATAATTTGTTTTAATCTGGCACTCTAGAAATTTTACTTTTACTAAGATTTTAATATAGAATGTATAATGTGATATCAACTTTATTGTGACTTGATATTAATGAGTACATTTAAAATTTTTGCATATGCCAATGTCTCCAAGATCACTTCAATAAAATAAGAAAACATTGTCTTTTGGCAGTGCACTTGCTTTAGTCTTTATTTTTAATAGAGCTTTGTGCAGTATGTTCAATCCTTTTAATAATGTTACTGCACACCAGTTTAGTAATGATGGATTTAAACCATGTGGCAGTCTTTTTGCTTCTGCCAAAGGATGACTTGATAAGAAAGAGAAGATTTGTTCATTTCCGCTGATCTGTAGTCTCATTCAGTCTAGGTGCAGGGGATTTTGTTTTCCTTTACCATATGGGTGGGTGTTACATTACAAATAGTTTGGTGCCTAAGTTTTTAATCTGTGTCTTTGCCACTAAGTGACCTTGGCACAAACTGTTTGTTGCTACATAATTCTAATCACTTAGAGACCGCCCGCTATATCCATCATAGAAGGTGATTTTTACTAAGAAAGGCATAAATACTATGTTAAAAATATTCATATTTGCATAATCAACAGTTTTTAGCAAAGTTATTCAAGGTCGAATGTGATGAGGTAGAGTTACTTTTCAGATAGAAATATTTATCTGTTTATAGAAAGAACTATCTTAATGAGTAATTAATATATCTCCTTTGACAGTTGTGCCACAAGTGTGTTTTTATGAAACTGTAGACTTGGAATATTAGTTTTGGGGATTTGTCTGGTATCTTTAGTAGTAATTGAGCATCTGATAAAACATTCAGGAAACACTGGCTTTTATTTTGGTGGACTCTGTTTCACTCTGTAGGGAACCAAGTGGAGCCAGTACTATAGGTTGAGGTTTGAGGTCATTCATCCAACTTTCAGTCTGGGTAGTAACTTACTGCACCAAATTATACATAATTTTTGTTTAAGTGTTCAGAGGAGATGATGAGTGGCATCAGTCCTTGGTTTTTCTTAGATGTTTGTTGAGGGTGTGTCTGAGATGAGATTTCATTCTGTAGCTCAGTCTGACCTGAGTGCTGGAATTGCCTGTGCTATCACGGTATCTCAGTGCTTTCTAATGTAAAAGAATGGTTTCCTTCACAGTGCAAGATACTAATGTTAATTATCTTAGTTTTGTGTTTTGTTTATATCTCATTTATTATCAAATATTAGTAACTACTTACCTTGTGTCTTAGCATTCCTTCAGTATTAGAAAAGATTGTGTGAATCAAGACAAGATCTCAGACTTTGTGGGGCTTTTATTCTAATGAGAAGGAGAGTTTGAAGGAGTAAAATAGTATATAATATGTTTGAAGATAACTGTCCCCAGAGGGTTTGCAGCAGGCAGGGTAAGACCGTTTTAAATAGGTAGCCACAAGGTGCAGAGACGGTGACATTTAAATAAAACACGGAGGAAGTAAAGGAGATGGGTGGACAGACATTGCAAGCAAAAGGAAGAGTCAGGGTAGTGTATCCTGTGTGAGGAACATCAAGGAAGCCCCTGGAAATAGGATGTGGAGTAGAGGCAGATGAAGTTGGTGAGGAAAAGAAGAGTGAGATTTTGCGAGATTTGGCTTGGATATTACAGACTTTGGTGTTGTCTTCAAGTAGTTTTTGCAGGATGTTCTGACCAGAAGCCTGGCTGCCTTGTTCTGACATGTTGACAACTTTAGATTTGTAAACCTGAGAGAAAAGGAATTTTGAAGTTTTAAAGTGCTTTATTAACTGGAAGTTGGTGATTTTGTATTCACATTCTGGTCTGAAATATAAACGGTGAACATTGCTGTTCAGAAGTACGGATCCTGAGGCTTCACAGGGTCTGCCCACGGCCTTCCTTGTTGGGGCTCCTCCCCTCTTTTAGCCTTAAAATCTAAGGTCTAGATTTCTTTGATATATTAGCTTCCTCTTGTTTGTCATGTCCTTTCTCTGGTTTTATGTGCCTTCGTTGTTTAATTATTAGAGTACAAGTGAAAGCATATATATATTTTAAAATTACTGTTTTCAACCAGGGGACTGGTAATATACAAATTGGTCTTCCAGTGCAATGGGAAGAAAACTGAATTACTTTTTGGCCTGGTGCTTTTATTTTGTTTTGTTGACCTCATTATTAATAGTAATAATGTCATTTTCGTGAAGTAGAAACAAGGCCTTAAAACTTCAAGCTTAAGATGTATCTCTTGTTAGCAAATAAGAAAAAGATAATTATTTTCCTTATACAAATTGTATGAAAGTATCTTGTCCATGAAACTCCCACTTTGATAGTTACTGGTCTTTTGGAGTTAAAGATTTCTTCTTTGTACCAGGCTTGGACAGGTCACTGTGCTTGAGAACTTGAACAGGGCACATGACTAAAAGGCACCTTGTTCTGGTGGAAGGACAGTATAGGGACATTTGGGTTTTAGTTTCATCTTTCTGATGTAAAAATTGAAGTTATAAATCATGTGACCTCAGTTTCATTTGTAAAATTGGAAATTATAGGATAAATACTATGAGTAATTCTAAAAACGACACTTTAAGTTGTTTTAGAATTTTCAAGTGCTTGTTTGGATAACAAATACTAATATTCTAACTATGTTTTCTATGCAGGTTAATGGTGCAGTGTAAGAAGGCTTTAAAAGTTTCTGATGAAATAGTCCAGCAATATCAAATTAAAAATCAGTATCTTTCAGCAATAGCATCTGATACAGAACAAGAACCTAAAATTGATCCATATGCGTTTGTTGAAGGAGATGAGGAATTCATTTTTACTGATAAAAAAGATAGACAAAATAGTGAGAGAGAAGCTGGAAAGAAACACAAGGTGAGTGGGAGAGATCCTGTCCATCAGTGTGCACACTGCAGTGCACCTGTCCTGTCCATCAGTGTGCACACTGCAGTGCACCTGCATGTTCGATGCCACACGCAGCCACTGTGTGATTTGTTTTTGGTGATATTGGTTATTGAACCTAGGGCCTTGGAATGCTAGGCAAGCACTCTGTATCACTGAGCTGTATGCCCAGCCCCACTCATTTATTCTTTTAGAGTAGAAAGATTGATCATATTTATGTAGATATGTTTATGCTACCATGGGTAAATCAGGTATGTGACACACTTTGACTTAGTTTCTGATGACGGAAAGATTATTGTTGTTGTATTTTCATATTGGATGAAGAGTATATTAACTTTGGTCAGAATTAGAACATTAAGTACACTATTTTGGTGCTAGGTTTATAAAATGTGGGATATTTTTGAATATGTGATTTAGTAAGATTACCTTCTTCTTGAAAGCAAAAACTTTATGAAGTATGGGTAATGAAAATACTCATCTGGGGCTGGTGAGATGGCTCCGTGAGTAAAGACACCTACTGCCTTGCCTGAGAATCTTGAGTTTGATCCCTAGGTCCTACACGATGGAAAGAGACATCTCCTTTAAGTTCTTTGATCTCCACACTCATGGTGTGGCACACACACACACGCACACGCATGCACACACACACACTCAGAGTAATTAAGATTATGCATATGGTTAAAGTTTAACATTAAGCACTCAAGGACCTATTAAGCAATAAATAACTTAAGAGTTTGGCAGTAAATATAAAATATAAGCATTACAAACTAAATGTATTAAAGGATCCAATGTTTACTACAAAACAGTTCATTTCACAGAGTTTTACTTAGTTGTGCTATAATGCCAGTTACTTAGTCTTATCTGTTTGTAAATGTGAAACCAGTAGTATCCACAGTTCAAACTCAACACAGACTTGGGAAATCTGTACTATGTCCAAAGTTCCAGTTCACACTATCAGCCGTGATTCCTGTGTCAGATTCCTTAGCATCCCTGCGAATTAAATGGTTGATCTGTAAGGCTAACACATTAATTATTTACTTTAAGAATTTGTGATAGCTAAATGTAATGGCATACATGTTTAGTCCTAGCGCTCAAGAAGCTGAGAGGCACAAGGATCTCTCTGAATCTGAGACTAGCCTGGTCTACATGGCATCTCATGCCTGGCCAGGCAGAGATCCTGTCTCAAAACAAAAACCCCAAGCCAACCATATTAAACAATTGAAATGAGTGAGAAGCCAAGTATAGTGGTGTGTGCTTTCTAGTCTAGTGTATGGGAAATTGAGGCACGAAAATGACAAATATGAGAGCAAGCCTGATCTACATTAAACCTTGTTCCAAATGCAACTTCCTGAACTCCAAAGCAATACAAGAATTGGTGGTAATGCATTCAATAAGTTTATAAGAATGTTTGACACATAGCTACTCAAAGTTTTTATTGTTGGTTTTTATTGTAGGTTTTTATTGTTGGTAAAATATACAATAGTACTGCCTAATCTATAACACTGTTTCAGGTGGAAGATGGGACATCTGCTGTCACAGTGTTATCGCACGAAGAAGATGCAATGTCACTATTTAGTCCCTCTAAGCAAGGTAAAACTTCTTCCTAATCATGACTTATGCATTCATTCCAGTGATGATTGAGTATGTGATTTAGGAAAACTACCTATTCCTTAAAAATCCAAAGTTTATGAAGTATGGGTAATGAAAATACTCATCTGGGGCTGGTGA
The DNA here is from genome assembly GCA_019843965.1 of Rhynchomys soricoides. Classification (NCBI taxonomy): domain Eukaryota; kingdom Metazoa; phylum Chordata; class Mammalia; order Rodentia; family Muridae; genus Rhynchomys; species Rhynchomys soricoides. Next base: position 2,517,281 of record JADRCH010000054.1, on the reverse strand, counting down.
GATGGCTCCGTGACTAAAGACACCTACTGCCTCGCCTGATGGGATACTGTTGGATTTTTAAATAATCCTTTTTGCACAATTTATATTTCATGGGATGGTTACATTTATTGTTTATCTTGTATTTGAAAAAGCAAGTTCAGATGATAGCATTTTTATTAGAAATTGAGGTGTATAATTTCTTGGTCTTTTGACTTAGACCAAGTATTACTGAGCGTGGTGGTGCATGTCTTTAATCCCAGGACTCTGGAGACAGAGGCAGCCAGATCTCTGAGTTCAAGGCTAACCTGGTCTACAGAGTGAGTTCCAGGACAGCCAGGGCTACGTAGAACTGCTGTCTTGAAAACCCAAACAAAGAAACAAAGAATAAGTTCAAATGTAAATTGTTAGAATGTTTTTCTTTTTTTTTTTACAGCTAGAAATAGGTCAGTTTAGTAAGATAAGATCATTGCCTACAAGTTCTTCTGATCTGAAAACTCAATATTTAAGTTTTGTTTCTTTGGGGGGGGGGTAGATTACCTTTTATTTCAAGACATTTTCTTTTCATGTAGTCCAAGCTGAACTCATTCCTAAGCTCTGGAGCACCTGAGTGTCACTGGGATTACAGGTGTGTGTCACCATACCTGGCCTGAAGAACTCAGTTTTTAAATTAAACTTATAAAATTTTTTGATTCTTCTCATGACTTGAATGTGTAAGAGAATATTTTCTTTTTTCTCCTCTTCCTCTTCTTCCTCCTCTTTCTCTTCTTCTTCCTCTTCTTCCTCCTCCTCCTCCTTTTTTTTAGTTCGTTTAGCTTTGTTTTTAATTTTTTTGGTGACATGATCTCATCTATCATCTGCTGGCTTCTAACACTCTATGTAGTGGAAGCTGCACTTCATTGAACTTCTTGTTCTAATGCATCTACTTCCAAAGTACTGGGATTGCATCATGTGCTCCCATACCCAACCAAGGATTCTTTTTCTGATGCTATTAGTTCAGCTTTTTTGTTTGTTTGTTTTGTTTTGTTTTTTGAAACAGAATTTTTCTGTGTAGCCCTGGCTGGCCTTGAACTCAGAGATCTGCCTCCTGGGATTAAAGGCGTGTGCCACCACTGCTTGGCAGTTGAGCATATTTATGTTCCAGACAGTAGAGCTATAGTAGTCAAGAGTCCTTTGGAAGTATCTGACTGGTGTGAAGAAGGTATCTATAATTTTTAAAATTGATAAACATGATGTATCATATATATCATATATATGTGTATGTATATATATGTATATCATATATGTGTGTGTGTGTATGTATATAATGTATAGTTCGTTGCTTTCTGTGGACATTTTAGAGTGCTAAGTCAAGCTATTTAATGTTTATCATTTCATATACGTACTTTTTTTTTTTTAAATAAAACCACAAAGATTGGTTTGCTTTGTAATTACCAGACATTAAGCATACTATAAACATTAATATGTATAATATACATTAAGTTTTTGAATAGGCACCATTTATCTTTTTTGTGTTTTTTGAAGGCAACATTTTGTTTTAATATTTTGAGAATAAAGAAATGAAAATAAGGAAAAAATTCTGTGTAAAGGAGCAGGTAGTCTTTCATAAGGCAGCGTAGGCTCTAAGGATTGGTGGGTAACATCTTAGATACTGTGATGAAGGGTTCTTTATCAAAATTCTAGTGGCATGTTGCACAGAGATAGAGTGAGTAAAAAAAAAAATATCCTGGACTCCGTATTGAGGCTCAAAAGAACTTCAGTAGCTGGTGAGGTACTGAGCAAAAAGACCAAGGCACTGAGCCAGGTTTTGTGGTATTTGGCTGTAATCACAGCACTCAGGAGTTGACAAAGGAGTTTATGAGTTTGAGATTAGTCAGTACACATAGTCTCTTACTTCCTCTCTCCTCAATAGAAAGCTGTTTATCAGCTGTGTGATGGCACACACCTTTAATCTTACCCAGCACTTGGGAAGCAGTGGCAGGCTCTTTTGAGTTCAAAGCCAGCCTGGTCTATAGAGTGTGTGCCAGGACAGCTGGGGCCACACAGAGAATCCTTGCCCTCCTCATTGGTTTACTATATTGTCTGACTTCAAAATATACTCTACAGCTAATTGTAGTGTAGCACTGGCATTAAGGAAAAAAGACCAAGGCACAGGCCAACAGAACAGAGTGGACGGTCTAGAAGTAAGTCCATGCATTTATGGTCAGGATGTCTGTGCTCTTAACAAAAGAAACATGATTGTGTGTGTGTGGTACAGTATGTTTCACTACATGTATCCGATATACATTAGCCAAATCAGGGTATTTGTATTTAGCTTATTAGGAGCCTTAGAGCTCCTCTTACCTAGGTTGTTTTTTTAAATGTATGATTCTAGATCAAAATAGTTGACTCTGAAGTATAATCACTCCTCTATGCTATAAGCAATAGAACCTGTTCCTTCTGTCTGATTCTATTTTGGAATCTATTCTGTATCCTCTGTTTTCTCTCCTCTGTTCTTCCCAACCACTAAGACTCATACACACAAAAAATGACAATGGAAAAAAGCATGATATCAAGCCTCTAGACAAATACTAATACTCTACTATTATCTGTAAATATTGTGTTTTTTAGCCGATACTTAAAATGTATTCATCGTACATGATTAGTTTGATATTCCTTGATTGTATCATCTTTATTCAGATGCTTACATGCAACCTTGTTTACTTAAATAAATCCGTCTGTTTCAAAATGGAAAGATAAGGCCTGGATAGATGGCTTGGCTTTTAAGTTGTTTTCTGGACAAGCGTAACAATCAGAGTTGGGATCCTCAGTAGCCACATAAATGTTAGGCAAGTGTGATGGGGCCTGCCTGAAATTCTAGCAGAGAGGAGAGGCGGTAGGGCATTCCCAGGGATAGCTGGACTCATTGAATCAGAGAGCTCTAGGTTCAAAGGAGAGACTAGACTTAAATGTGTAAGTTAGGAAGCGACCAAGGCAGATGCCCCATCTCTACCTTTGGCTTTCCATTCTGCATATAATGTGTACACAGGCGCCTGTGCATCGACACATACTCAGTCCCATCACATAACGCACAAAAAAGAAAAAGTGTGTGTTTAAATCTACCATTCTAGTAGCATTTATATTTTTATGATTTATCTACAGAGCTTAACTGTGGTATAGATTATGTAACTTTTGGAGATTCCTAGGGAAAGTAGTATTGTTTATTTACAACTTTATTTCCGAGAAAAGAATTTCAGATTTTAAATAAGAGACTAAGAATGATTCATGTTGCATAGTTGTCGTTATGAACATAAATAAGGCTTTCTGTCTTGTTTAGATGAGTAGATACCACTTGGCTAATAGCTGAGATTTCAGTTTACTTTTTCTGATCATCATATGTAGATGCTCCACGCCCTACTAATCATGCTCGTCCTCCATCAACCAGTTTGATTTATGACTCAGATCTGGCTGTGTCTTATACTGACCTTGATAACCTCTTCAATTCTGATGAAGATGAATTAACAGTGAGTATCCTATTAATGATTAGGATTAAATTAAATTTCATTGATTTCATAACAGTTTAAGTTTTAGAAGTGATTTATTACTTTAGTACTATGTTTTAGCTTTGAATAGTAGGAAATGTTTTATAATAAAACACGATTGATTTTACTCTCATGTTAGAGTCACCGTGACATGGTTTCCTATGAACCTTGATGTGGGTATGTTTGAAAGATAGATAATCAAGTTTCATTGAGCTCTACCATGTAATTTTTTTCTTTCAGTCTTTAGAATGATTTTTCCGTTTTTTGATCCTGTAGTTTGAGAAGCAACTCTGGAATTGAATTAGAAAATGTTAGAACTTTATACCTTACCAATTTAATAAAAAATGCTAGTTCTTCTGAAATTATTTGGCATTACTTCTGTTACTACGAGTCATAAAGTACTACTTTATCATTCACACCTGTTTTCAGAGAAAGTTGAAGATAAAAATAGAAATTTTCAATGGGATTTCCTAGAATGTCAGTTGTCTAGCAGTTAGTGGATTGGGTGCTACAGTAGTGTAAAAGGAATCCCTTTTCCATCCACTTAGAGTAGTTTAGGACCTGACTGGCATGTTTGGTGTTTGTTATCTTATATAATATATCCTGTGAGGATATCTATCACACATATTTGAACATATAGATCTATTACAGATATTGATAATGTCAGATACTATGTGAACACTTACTCTTTACCCTCCAGTGTAGTGTGTACTAGGGCATGCTTCACTGGAAAAAGAACTTTGAATATGGTCCATATAGAAGATCTTGTCTCTGCTAACATGCAGATAGCAGCTGTAGCTTTTTGGAGGTAAAAATTTGTCATATATGTGCTTTACTTACAAAGTATTCAATGTAAGATGTGGAACAAATGTTCCTTCTAAAAACATTGGTAAAAGCTGGATGTGGATGCACATGCCTTTAATCCCCGTTCTTGGGTTATGGAGACTGGAGGGTCAGGAGTTCGAACTCAGCTTTGTCTATATAAAAATGAGAAGCCTACTTAGGTTACACAAGGCCCTACCTATCTCAAAAAACAAACAATCCAACCCACAAAAAATATTGTTGGTGGTGAGAGATGCTAAATCTTATGCTCAGTGTTAGATCTGTAGCAATATTTTTATAAAAATAACTATTAAACCAAAGTGAAAATTAAAGAAGAATTAAGAAGAGTTATTAAGCATATAGGAAATTTTAAGAGACTGATCTTTGAATATCTTTTGCTAAAATGAGTTCTGGTGCTAATTTTACATTTCTTGCCTTTTATTTGGTTTTACATTATTGGTTATTATTGTCTTGCTTTTTTATGTATTTTCTTGAGGATGTTTTTTTCTCTGTTAGTTGCGAGACTTACCAAATACACGTCAGTGATGGATCTACCTATAAACTATCTAGTGTGATATTTGGCTGTGTCATAGATTCAGAAAACCCTTTTTGATGACTAGTATTTATCCTTTAACTTTCAATAAGCGATTAATACTGTATGATCACTTTGGCTTTCAGATTAATATATTTTTTTCCCCTCAGCCTGGATCTAAAAAGTCAGCAAGTGGATCAGATGATAAAGCCAGCTCCAAAGAATCAAAGACAGGAAGTCTGGATCCGTTATCTTGCATAAGTAAGCGTCCCAGATCTGAGCTCTAGCTTGGTTTAAAAACTTACTCCTGACAAAACTCCCTTTGCTTTAACTTCAGGCTTACCTCTTTTAGTTTATGTTAACACGTGTGTTGTATTACCCACAGGCACTGCAGACCTTCACAAAATGTACCCCACACCACCGTCCCTGGAACAGCACATTATGGGCTTCTCTCCAATGAATATGAATAACAAAGAATACGGTAGTGTAGACACAGCGCCTGGAGGAACTGTCCTGGAAGGAAATAACTCTAGTGTAGGAACCCAATTCAGAATTGAGGTTGAGGAAGGATTCTGTAGCCCTAAACCTTCTGAAATCAAAGTAAGTATTTTTCTAGAAAAGTCATTTTCTTCCTGTGTTTTCTTATAAGATTAATTGCTGTGTTCAAGAATCTTTTCACAGTTGATTTTAGTTTTGTGGCTAATAAACATGAGGAGTGAATTGTGGAAACACTATTTAAAATGCATTAAAGAATAGAAACAGAAAATATATACTTTTGTTCATTTAAAGAAGACAGTCACTTTGATTCTGTTTCTTTGTTTTTGTTCCTGGAATATAAGGCACTGAAAGTCCACGTTCTTTATATTGTAGGATTTTTCTTATGTATATAAGCCCGAAAATTGTCAAGTTCTAGTAGGATGTTCCATGTTTGCACCTTTAAAAACTCTACCAAGCCATTGTCTGCCTCCCATCAAATTGCCAGAAGAGTGTGTTTACCGGCAGAGCTGGACTGTTGGGAAATTGGACTTGCTTCCTTCAGGCCCTTCAATGCCATTCATCAAAGAGGGGTATGATTGATGATGTTATTATAATAATGAATGCTTGTATGGGATGTGTGTGCATGTGTTAGAGGGTGGCATTGGAGAATATGCATGCTGACCAGCCACATGTATTGCCCCTTTACTCACTTGAGACACAGCTTCTCATTGGACCTGAAACTTGGTGTTTTGTCTAAGCAGACTGGCCAGCAACCTCCTGGAATATGCCTGTCTTTGCCTTCCAAGTGCTGGATTATAGCTTGTCTAGTTAGGCATGCCCAGCTTCTTCAACATGGGATCTGGGAATTTGAACTTATGTCTTCAGCTTACACAGCAAGCACTTTTACCCATTGAGCCATCTCTGCAGCTCAGATTTTGTTTTTCTTGAAGTACCCGGTGTGCTGGAAATTGAACATTGGTTTTGGAAATTCTAAGTAAATAAACTTGTTTATCATAATGATAGTAGAGATGGATAAACTGTTTGAAACCATAGATCATTTTTTGATTTTAGAGGTACCCTTTCTTTTAACCTGTAATTCCAAATTATTCTCATTTATATACTGCCATTTTACAGTTACTTTACATTGTAATATATAAGGTTTGCATTTTATTATCAGTTGCATTTTTAAAATTACTATTGCCAGCTGGGCTGTGGTGGTGCATGCCTTTAGTCCCAGCACTCAGGAGGCAGAGGCAGATGATCAAGTTTGAGGCCAGTCTTGTCTACAGAGTAAGTTCCAGGAGAGCCAGGTGTGCTGCATAGAGAAACCCTCTCTCAAAAAAACAAAACAAAACACCCACTATTGCCACTTTTTAAACACAAACACCCCAAAAGTCAGAATTTATTTTTTTACTATCAGTAGCAATCAGAGTCAATGAAATATGGATATTTGTAGCATTACAAATTTTAAATAGTAAATATGGTTATCTAGATGTGGATAATACATTTATGATTTTTTTTTTTTTTGGTTTTTCGAGACAGGGTTTCTCTGTGTAGCCCTGGCTGTCCTGGAACTCACTCTGTAGACCAGGCTGGCCTCGAACTCAGAAATCCGCCTGCCTCTGCCTCCCAAGTGCTGGGATTAAAGGCGTGCGCCACCACTGCCCGGCAAATTTATGATTTTTTTAAGACTTAAAATTTTATGTGTGTATCCTTATATGACTTCATGTGCACCACATGTGTGTAGGTACCCACAGAGACCAGAGGACAGCAGATACCCTGGAACAGTTAATAGGCAGTTGTGAGCTGCCTGATACGGATTTTGGGAACCAAACATCTGAACCTATGTCTCCCAAAAATGCAGCAGATATTTTAAACACCAAACCATAGTTCTAGCCACTGCTTCATTTTATAATGTTGAATCTAGTTGGTTCTTATATTTTGATTCTAGTTAGCTCACAAGAATTTCCATAGTGGACACAATAAACCTGAAATAAGTATTATTTATCCCTCTAATCTTGTAATGATTATCATATGGAAATTTTCAGTGTTGTTTAGAAGCATATGGAGGATGCTTTTTTTGTATTCCATATTAATGTGTTCTTTTCTGCATTTGTTCCTTTTTTTACCCCGGTAACAGCAGTGATGGCAGTAATTTGGATCAAGACTATGGCCCCGCCTATACACCGCAAACCCATACTTCTTTTGGGATGCCTCCGAGCAGTGCACCTCCTAGTAATGGTGGCGCAGGAATTCTTCCTTCCCCATCCACCCCTAGGTTTCCTACTCCAAGGACCCCAAGGACTCCTAGGACTCCTCGTGGGGCTGGTGGACCTGCTAGTGCTCAAGGTTCCGTCAAGTACGAGAATTCAGACTTGTATTCACCAGCTTCCACCCCATCTACATGCAGACCCCTCAATTCTGTTGAACCTGCAACTGTTCCCTCCATCCCTGAAGCGCACAGTCTTTACGTAAACCTCATCCTTTCAGAATCAGTAATGAATTTGTTTAAAGACTGTAATTTTGATAGTTGCTGTATTTGTGTCTGCAACATGAATATCAAGGGTGCCGATGTTGGAGTTTACATTCCAGACCCAACGCAGGAAGCACAGTATCGGTGTACCTGCGGCTTCAGTGCTGTCATGAATCGAAAATTTGGGAATAATTCAGGATTATTTCTTGAAGATGAACTTGACATCATAGGACGTAACACAGACTGTGGCAAAGAAGCAGAAAAACGTTTTGAAGCTCTCAGGGCTTCCTCTGTGGAAAATGTTAATGGAGGCCTAAAGGAATCTGAAAAGGTGCCTGATGAGTTGATATTACTGCTACAAGATCAATGCACTAATTTATTTTCACCCTTCGGAGCAGCAGACCAAGATCCTTTTCCCAAAGTGGGTATAAGTAGCAACTGGGTGCGTGTTGAGGAGCGGGACTGTTGTAGTGACTGCTGTCTCGCCTTAGAACATGGACGTCAGTTCATGGATAACATGTCAGGAGGGAAAGTTGATGAAGCACTTGTCAGAAGCTCATGCTTACACCCATGGGCCAAGCAAAATGGTAAGTTTGTGAAAGGAATAGTTCTTCAGGAATTTGACTTTGGCTTCTTTCTCCTTGGGGGGTTTGGGTGGGGGATAGCTTATCAGAAGCATGTAGGCCAGATAGGGATGCTAAAGTTTGGACTTAACCCCCATTTAAAAACAGCTCCATGCTGGATGTGGTGGCTCATGCCTTTAATCTCAGCAGAGGCAGGCAGATCTCTGTGAGTTTGGAAGTCAGCCTTGTCTACATATGGAGTTTCAGGATAACCAAGACTGTAAGAGACCCTGTCTCAGATAAACAAACAAACAAACCAACAAACAAGACTGTTACCTAAAATGAGACTTATTAGCTGTTTAGTTGAGTTTCAGCAGTAAAAATGTTATTGTACATCTTTCATTATATACTTACATAGAAATGTAAAAGGCATGTTGCATGTTAGTTGGCAGAAAATTAGTGATTGTTTCATGCGGTCATCTAATTTGTCTTATGAGGAACCTGCACTCTGCTATCAAGCTATGCCTGGGCTGTCTCAGTAAATACTTACAGAGCACCTTGTTTGTGCTCAGGACTGTTTCATGCTCACTGTTGATCAGTCACAGCAGTCTATGGTTTTGAATTTTTATTTGATTGTTTTGTTTGGTTTTTCTTGTGCTATGTGGGTGCATGATTGCATGTGTGTATGGAGTTCAGATACATAAAAGGACAGCCTTCTGTGTCATTCCTCAGAAGCCATCAACCTTGTGGGCCCTGCCCTCTGTGGATCAGGTTCTTCATTCACAGGGCACTGATTGGCTAGGCTAGAATCCCTTGTCCTTTTGAGCCTATGATTTAGTGGAGGAGACACTTAAATAATAACAACAACAGAAAAATACATACTTGCATTACATATCAGTTACAAGTATGCAGAAGAGAAAGCAGGGCAAAGAAGCATATTTGCATGGAAGGAACCTTATGTGCTGTTTTAGAAACATGGTCAGAGCTGTTAGTGAGGGGAGGAACATTTATAGAAGGGCCTACTTGAAGTGGGAAAAGTGACCTGAGTAGATAACTGGGGGAAGAATGTCACCAGATAGTTTAGTTCTAAGTTCTTGAGGACATAGTTCTCCTGGTAAATTTTAGAAACACCGGTAGTGTTAAGTATGTTGAGTGACGGTCAAACTGGTACACGGGGAAGTATAAGAGGTGTCCCAAACACTTATTTAATTTGTGCGTGAGCACTTCCATGTTTGGGTGCACATGTGTGCTTTGGAGAATGTGTAGAGGTCAGAGGGCACTTTGAGGGAGTTGGTTTAAGGATTCAGCTCAGATTGCAAGACCTGGTAGCAAGTACTTTTATCCTGGTTCTGTGTGTGGGTTTTTAGACCATGCCTTTAGCATTTATTTTAAATGACTTGGGAATGATTCTTAATTGGAAAGTAACATCACTCTTTTTAGGTTTTTTTTTTTTTAAATCACTGGCTATTCCATAAAAAATGTCCTGGGATGAGAAGTGAGGGAAGATGAGAGTAGAAGCAATGTCTGTCCGTAGAAAATAGTCAGTGAAGATGACCGTGTGGAAAAGGCTGGAAGCCATAGAAATAGTAGTAGTAGGTTCTAGATTAGATAAAGACCCACAGAATGTGCTGATCCATTTAAGAAAAGATAAGCGTTAAGCACTGTTTGTGTGTGCGAATGCTGGTACTACTGCAAAGAAAGAAAACGGGGGGGGGGGGGCAGGCACAAATTTGGAGGTTAAATTCAGAAGACTGATGGCTCTGGAAATGGATCTTTTGTATGTGGGCTCTCAGTATTCAATACTATGGAAAGCCAGGTGTGGTGCACATCTGTAATACCAGCACTGAGAAAGAGGAAGTGTAGGAAAGAATCAGAAATTCAAGTAAGTTCAAGGCCACCCTGGAATATATGAGGCCCTTTCTTTTCAAAGCCTGTAGCTGGATGGGAAGTTTTGGGGAAAAGAGGTCAGGCAGGAAAAAATCTGAGGAGGAACTAGGAAGTGAATGATCATGTATGAGAATATTTGAAGGGGAGTAATTTTGTGACTAAATAAACGTACAGTGTGAAAAGACCACTGATGTAACCCCATGAAGGGAACTAGAGACCAAGACGATCAATTCCGGTCAACCTGAGTAGAGTGGGGGTGAGGAAATAAAGAAACAAACTTGAAATTTGGGAGATGTTGGTATAAATAGAGTTTTATATTAGGGTTAGTATATAAGTATATATATAATATATATACCCACATATATATATATGCATACATACACATATATACACATTTGTACATGGAAAGTGATTCTGTCCAGATCAAACATTTGACAATTTCAGATAATTGAGTAAATGTGGTATTTTGCTATATAAATATATGATAGCTTATCTATCACTTTTTTGTAGTGACACTTAAAATCTGTTAGCAATTTTAAAATATACAGTACAGTAATATTAGCTGTGCTTATCATGTTACTGTGCAGACCTCTAGAACATAATCTTCCTACCTAACTGGAAACTCACTCCCCCTCTCCAGTCTAACCTCCTTCTGTGGGAAGAATTACCACAGAACAAAAGGTACCATTGTAGAAGCAGAGTCGTTAAACAAGTAAGGGGTAATAGAATAATTCCAGGTAGAGGAGTATATAGACCTTTGTATACAAACATGTCCATCACAACAGGAAGAAAGGATGGTATTTCTTTGGGCAAGAAGAGGGACAGTGACCATCCTTAGGGATTTATTTTGTAGTTGTGGGTGAGAGCAGAAAGCTGACAAGGTCATTTGATGCTGTTGTCTTAATTCACACACTAGCAGCTTCACACAGTACCACTTGGTTAGAATGCACATTTGCAGATTCTCCCATGATCTTCTAAAGCAAACTCTGGAGATAGGAATCAGTCTTGTCACTCATTACGAATGATGTCTTTGAAAAAGTAATATATTATTTTTATTTCTTTATTTGTAGTGTGTGTGTGTGGGGGGGTTGTTGAACCCAGGTGTTAAAGTAACTTTTATTCTTGTAATGTAATTGTAGTCTCTGAAGCTTACTGTCTCTGTCTACTAACCTAGACCAAATCCTGGAAGCTTCTAGCCTCTGTACAATATTATCTAGACCTAGAATGTTTTCAGCCTCTGGGAATTACTGCTGAATAAACTCACACTTCCTAGTTCTTTCTGAGCTGTGACTGGCTGGTTCAAACTCCTCTCCAAGCTGACTGATTCAATCTGACTTCTCCCTTGGTCTCTAAATTGCTCCCCTTGGTCTCTAAATTGCTCCGCTTGGCCTCAAACTAACTTTGGCAATATGTTCTTATCTTCTGGTTTCTTCTCATTATTGGACTTATTCTGTCTTCACCTGTGTCTGGTTTGCTCTCTCTTCGTCCTGTCTGTGTACAACTCTTCTGGGAAAACTGCCTTCTTTCTCTTTTCTCTCTGGGAAAACTCTCTTCTCTTCAGTTCTTTTTTGAATTGCTCCCTCAAGTAATTTCCTTCCCTGTATCTTCTTGGAAGGGTTGAGCATGTTCTATTCTGTCAAATCGTTCTCTGATTCATCACTTTGTTTGCCACTCAATTAGACTTCACTTTCAAACCTTGGTGCTTCCTTCTACAAACTTTACCTTCATTTTGGGGGATTAAAGATTTGGACTAAGGGTTTATCTGTATTCCAGCCAGAGAAGCCATCCATGTTGCTGGATTAAAATCCCTTTACACCTAGGATCTAGTGTATTCCTGGGCTAGTAGTTTATAACTGAACTATATCCACAACTCACTTTATTTGTACTAATGAAATAAAACTAGCATTTGACTTGATTAGCATTGTAAAGATTTAATGAGTTCATTCAGGTAAATATAATAGATCTTATGTACTCTTTATATAACTTACCAATTCAGCCATTTTCAGACAATGGGCTTTGTATTTGGGAGAGCTATTGAGATAGTCTACATTTCAATTGTTCTCAGCCACTAAGATAACTAAAATTATAATCAGAGAAGTAATAGATAATCCAAATTCTTATTGATAGAAAATCCTATTATTAATTATTGTAATATAGACAGAATATTAACAAGCCCTGAAATTGAAGAAAATTATGTGAATTTGATTGCATAATAGATGAATTATAGATTAATTATAGTAGTTTGAAGGTGAGGTCTATAAAGACTATAGTAACATGTATGTTGTTTTGTGGTTTTTTTTTTTACAATACATTATGTGTATGTTTTCTGTACGTGTGGACATGCGTTCACACAAGCACATGCATGCCATGTTACACATTGAAATCAGAGAGCACTTGCAGGAGTTGCTTATCTTCTATTCACTGAAGTCTTTAAGCTTAGCTGCAAGAGCCTTTACCCTGTGAAACATCTCACCATCGCAGTTAAAGCATTACCTTTAATGTAGTTCTGGAGCAAGCAAAAGGAATGTGTTGTTCATCTGCACATAATGCTCAGGCTGATGGTTGTTTCTTGAGATTTACACATGTATGAAACACAGGGAATAGAACAGGAGGAGGCATTTAATAGACTGTGAGGAAGTGTAACACTTCTTGAACCTGGTGGTGCGTATTTTTTAATTCCAGCACTCAGGAGGCAGAGACAGGTGGATCTCTGAGTTTCAAGACAGCCAGTACTTTCTAGTGAGATTCTGTCTCCTCAAAACCATTGTTTTGGCAATGAGATCATAACTCATAATTATTTTCATCATGATATTAAAAGTAATTTGTGAAATAAAGCAAAAGGCAACTCATGGGCTCATTATTATTCATGACAATATCATGATTCATCTAATTCATTATGCTACAGGGAATAGCCAGTTAAAATAAAGCCAAATCAGTGAGTCCCTGGCACATAGGACCTCCAATGTTACTCCAACAGCAGCAAATAGCTTGAGGGGCACTCTTTATTATTAGGTTATTGGGATAACATCTTTGCCAGGTAAATACTGGTTTTTACTTGGTACACATTTATGCTCTGATTGAAGTATTACGCTGCTGAGTATCATAGGACCTGTGGGTTGTGCCGGCTGCCGTGGATGCCTTTCTCCCTCATATTTAACTTGGGTTGGGTTCTCTCTTGTTTCCTTTAACTCTTGTTAGATGTTATGGTCTGCATTTTTCACAGTATTTGCTTATTTCTTTCTTATGTATACAATAGAATTTATTGATTGATCTCTTATCTCTTAAGTACACCCCATGCAGGTTCTGTGCAACGGTATCAATATTTCCAACACTGAGAATAGTGAATATGAATATTTGTTCAAATTAATTTAAGTCTATGAAGTAGATTGAGAATGTAGCTCTGTGGCAGAGCAATTGACTGACATATATTGTCCTGGGTTTAATCCTTATTACTGTAGAAGAGGGAAAAAAATCTACAAAATAGTTTGTATATTTAAGTGGCAACTTGCTAGAGATAAAAAAAATTTACTCTTAATTTTCCCATTTTCTTTTTCCTTTTTTTCTTTTTTTTAAGATTTATTTATTTTGTGTATGTGAGTGCACTGTAGCTGTCTTCAGACACATCAGAAGAGGGCATCAGATCCCATTACAGATGGTTGTGAGCCACCATGTGGTTGCTGGGAATTGAACTCAGGACCTCTGGAAGAGCAGCCAATGCACTTAACTGCTGAGCCATCTCTCCAGCCCCCAATTTTCCCATTTTCACTGTCCCAGTACCTCCCGATCACATAAGAAAAACTTTTGTAAATACACCATATAATTCATCTATATAAAATGTACAGTCAAAAATTTAATATTTACAGTTATTATAAGCATTTGTACAAACAATTTTGGAACATTTGTGTCACTCCACAAGTAATAACCTATACTTAGTAGTTATTTGCTATTTTTACCGATCCCTTTCTTGTAGCTGTAAGCAACCAATAATTAGCCTAGTTAGGGTTCTGTCTATATAGATGGGCATTTGGGGACATTATATATAAATTGAATAGTACAATATCTGGGATTCTCTGACTTCCTTTAAAAAATTTTTTTTAGTTTATTTTTATTGGTGTTTTGCCCTCATATATGTCTGTGTGAGGGTGTTGAGTCATCTAGAAGTGGAGTAACAGACAGTTGTCAGCTGCCATGTGTGTTCTGGGAATAAAACCTGAGTTCTCTGGAAAAGCAGCCAGTGCTGTTAGTTTGTGAGCCATGTCTTCAGCCCCTGACTTTTTTTCCCTTTCACTTAGGTTGTTTTCAGGGTTCTTAAGCATGTTCTTTAATGACACAGTATTCCATTGTCATCCGTTTTCAAAGTCTCCAGATTGGACATTTGAATTGAGTGCACTTTGGCTTTTGTGAATATGTATGCACGATTTTATGTATGCCTGTGCTTCCATCATACTTAGATAGATTCCCTGGGTCATGTAACTCATATTTTTCAAAGCATCTGCACTACTTTCAATTGTAACATTAGATGGTTCCCCTTTCTTCAAAACCACGCCAATACTTGCAATCTATTTTTTATTGAAGACATCCTGGTGGTTATGAAGTGGTTTCTTGTGGTTTGGCTTTGAATTCCCCTAATAATGAATGATGTTCAGTGTCTTTTCATAGATACCATTTGTGTGTCTTAGGTGAAATGCTTCTTAAGATCCTTGCTTTTCTGGGGAGTGGGGCTGAAGGGATGAGTGTGAGGAGGAAGTATCTCATCCCTCAGCCCTGCCTGGGGCTTATGAGCGAGCCTTCAGCTTCAACAGTTTTTAAAATTTGACTTTTTGGTTTTTTTAGACCTGTATTTCATTCTTGTTCTTAAATTATTGATCTGTAAGAGTTCTTTATGAACTGTGGATGAAAATTCTCTGTTGGTTTTGTGGTTTGAAAATATTTTCATAGCCAGGCATTGGTGTTGCATGCCATCAATCCCAGTACTTGGGAGGAAGAGGCAGGTGGATCTTGCTCTGTAGATCAGGCTGGCCTCAAACTCAGGAGATCCCACCTGCCTCTGCCTGCCCACCAGCCCTCCCTTTCCTTTTTCTCCCAATCAATCAATCAATCAATCAATCAATCAGTCAGTCAGTCAGTTTGTCTGTCTGTATGAATTCAGGGATTATAGATATGTACCACTACATCTGACTTCTGAAAGATTTTATATAGTTTCCTGTGTATGCAGATGCTTAGATTTCTTTATAATGAACAGTTAAAATATCTCAGATGTATTTCTTTTTAACTCTAAAGTTTGTGCCATCAAAAAGCAATTACTATTCACTTTTTTTTTTTTTTTAAATAATTGTAGATGTGAGTGTGCAGTGTTCACAGGATATACTTCGGATGCTCCTTTCTCTTCAGCCAGTTCTTCAAGATGCTATTCAGAAAAAAAGAACAGTGAGGCCTTGGGGGGTTCAAGGTCCTCTCACATGGCAACAATTTCATAAAATGGCTGGCCGAGGCTCTTATGGTAAGTTGTGTATTGTAGTAGATAATGACTGATTTATGTCTGTTCTCAGGTATGTGCCCAACTTGAATAAGTACATTAGTTCTCAAATATTTTAGGATGCTGTGGTCCAGTTCTAATTTCCTTTCTACATTTGTAGCAGTTAGTTTTCCTGGGTTCTTTAATCTCATGTCATCATGAGTAGCTGCACTATCTGTACATGCTCGACGTCCAGTATGATTTTATCTGAAGGAAGGGTGGTGATTTTTGTAAAATCCCCAAATGACTTCAGTTCTAAAGTGAATGAGATGAAAGATTACGGACAAATAATACAGGCTATTACTTTTTTAAAGACATAAGATTTTCCACCTAAAATGTTTGGACAAACAGAAATTTGCAGGTATGACAAAAGCAGTCATTGAACATTTAGTAAGTATATGTTGACTTGTGCTCACCTATAAGGAGATGACTCTCAGATGGTTGCTCTTAAGTATATTTGGACGATAGCTGACTTTGTTTTCTATAGTGTTGGGATTGAACCAGAGCCTCACGCACAATAGGCAACTACCAGCTCTGGAATAATAGAGGTTAGCATTAAAAGTTCTCTGTGGTTTCAGAATGCATTGTATACAGTAGTAGACTCCTTGTATTTTTCTGTTTTATTAATTCTGTTTTATTAACATTTATATAATGATTTAAATGTCATATAAATTGATAATCTATGGAAAGTTCAAGTTATTGATACTCTTTAGTAAAAACTTTACATTTTTCTCAAAACCAGAACAGATTTATTTCTGCACCTAATTTTGAAGATTATTTCTGTATGTATTTTACCAATATATTATCTATAGACATACAAAGTATTTCTGTCATTATTCATCATTTCATCCATATTCCATCATTCCAACTATTTTCAGTGATTTGTTTATGATGGCATAAATCATATGTGTAGTTTAAAATTTGTATTGCTGAATTATACTCAGCAGTATCAATTTAAACTCAGTCAGATAAATATTTACTATCTCAGACTTGCCAGTAGATTATCAGGTAGTTGAATGAAAGAGCATTTATTTCACTATAACTTGAGAGGCTGAGAGTGAGTTTCCTGGGTTCAGATTCTTACAGTGACTTCTTTTATAATGCTGGAAAAGTTGTTTACCTTTTCCATTCCTGTTTCTTATGTTTAAAATGAGTTTAATAATAGTGTCTGCCAATATTTGGTGCTTGTGAAAATTAGTATGGACAGTACTTAGAATGTAGTGCTGCAATTATATCCTAGTATTCAGATTACTTTCTTTTAAGAGATCAAAAATTTTTTTTTGTCTTTGTTCATGTGCTTTACTCATTTTAAAATAAGGAAATTTGTCTTTTTTTTTCCCTAATAATATATTGTGGTAAGAACATTTAACCTGACATCTTTTAATTCAGTTTTAAGTAATAAAATATAGTATTGTTGATTTCTGTATAATGTTGTACAGTATATCTGATGATTTTCTCAAAGATTTATGAGTCTCTTTTTATGGTAAATAAATTAACTTCATCATATCAATTATAAATTTGTTTACTATTAAATTAAGTCAGTTCATGCCAGGTGTGGTGACTCATGCTTAGAATTCGAGCATTTAACAGGCTAAGGAAAGGAAGATTGTTACAAGTTCAAGACCAGACTGGGCTATAGAACAAAAACCCATCTCAAATAAAATTAAAGTGACCACTTAAGGATATTTTTAATTCTGAAAATATGTCATTGCTTGCTTTTCATGTTTCTGTCTTTAATACTTTCTTTATTAACTTTGGAAATAAAGAGGATAACATAAACTGCCTTCTTTATTACTCAGGAACTGATGAATCTCCGGAACCACTGCCGATTCCCACGTTTTTGTTGGGTTATGATTATGATTTTCTGGTGCTTTCTCCATTTGCTCTCCCTTACTGGGAGAAACTTATGCTGGAACCTTACGGATCTCAAAGAGATATAGCCTACGTCGTACTCTGTCCAGAGAATGAAGCTTTGTTAAATGGAGCCAGAAGCTTTTTTAGAGATCTCACTGCAATATACGAGGTAGGTATTTTATAATTTATACTTTCATATTTAAAATGCACTGGGGGGATTCTACTGGTTGATGAAGAATGCTAATGTTGACAGTATTCCTAGTAATGAATTATATTCCTGCTACATTATTGCTAGTCTTTGTTAGGTATGTGTGTCATGGGTCATAGTGAATCATAGTTTTCGAAGGATATATCAAGGGCATCAATGTGTTCCGTTTAAAGTAACCTTTAGTATGTTGGGTAAGGTTGTGCATATCTATAACTCATATGTACTTGGGTAGCTGAATCAGGAGAGTCTCCAGGACAGCCTGGATTATACTGTGCGACTACGTCTTGGATAAAAAAGTATTACCAGGGGTGGTGGCATATGCTGGTAGTCCCAACATTTGAGAAGTATAGGTAGGAGGATCAGAAATTCATCCTTCAGCTACCTAACAGGTTTGAGGCTGGCTTGGGTTACCTGAGACCCTGTGTCCAAAATCAAATCAAATCAAATCAAAGGGCAGCTGGAAATTTCTAAAGGAAAACAACCAGTGTCTTTATAGTTACCCATGCTATTTTAACTCAGTTGTTGGTTATAAGTGATAAGGCTTGTTTTAAATGGCTCAAGTGCTTAGATTTTCTAATCTGTATCAAATAGTACAGCAAATTCACCGATTCTGCCTTTTGTATATATATTTGTAGTCCTGTCGATTGGGCCAACACAGACCTCTTTCTCGACTGTTGACGGATGGGATCATGAAAGTGGGAGCTACTGCATCAAAGAAACTTTCAGAAAAGTTTGTAACAGAATGGTTTTCTCAGGCAGCTGATGGTAACAATGAAGCATTTTCTAAATTGAAGCTGTATGCACAAGTCTGCAGATACGATTTAGGTATTATATTTGTATTCATCCTACAAGAGCAATGTGAGCAGTATGGGTTGGTTCATCATCTAATTTTGTAAATAAAGTCTTAGTGTCATGTAGCCATCTCCATTTTTCAAACACTGTCTCTGCCTGCTTTTGTCCTGCAAAGTCAGAACTGAGTAGATGAGGCAAAGGCTGTGGTTTCAAACTTACATATGTACTGTCTGACTGTCTATAGAAAGTCTGCTAGCGCCGTAGATGGGCATGCTACCTACCAAGTAGACATTATTGGTTCCAAAATATTTTCTGCTGCTTCTGTGGAGTCTGATGTTTTCTGCAATTGATCCCAGCATTGCGGAGGTAGAGTCTGGAGGATCTCTGTGAGTTTGAGGCCAGTGTGGCCTACAGAGCAAGTTCCTGGACAACAGGGCTACGCATATAGTAAGACCCTGTCTTTAAAAAAAATTTTTTTGAATCGTTAATAATTAACATACAAATAATTTCTAAGTAACCTTCTGCAACACCAAAAAAAGTCTAACTGTAGCTTAGAGTATAGCTGTTACTTAAATCTCTTTTGTTATTCTCTTAAATGTCACTGACATCCAAAGAGATGCAATACCAAATTACTGAACCTAATTAGACATTTCTGAAAATTGAGCCCTCCATTTTGTATTTTAACTGGCTATTGATCTAGTATTTCTTCAGCTTGTGATTTAACAATAGTTGCAGTGGTTTTATGAAAAATTGCTACATATTGATACACATTTGTTGATTTATTCTAATTTTTTCTTACACTTACTACTTGTGTGGGGATATATGCCACTGTGCATCAGTGGGAATCAGTACTACTTGGCAAGGTTGGTTTTCTCTCTGCCTTGTGGTTTCTGGGGATCAATTTAATCACCGAGCTATCTTGTCAGCTTTTGTTTACATTTAATTTTGCCCAGTCAATAGAATTTTCTGACATTTTCATACTGACTATAATTTGAATGAAAGTATGGGTTTATTTTTATAGTTAAATTTTATACTTTTTTCTTTTTTAAAGTTTCTGGGAGAAAGTAGAAAGTTAGTTCACGCTGCACTGTTAGTAAAGCAGTTAAGGAAGATGATTGCCATAAAAGTTTCAGCTACATTGTTATTTCTATTGTAGAATAAAACTGAGTCAGTGAAATCAAGAATTAAATACCCGTTTTTGTTCTTTAGGTCCATATCTTGCTTCTCAGCCGTTGGACAGCTCTCTGCTCTCCCAACCAAATTTAGTTGCCCCTCCAAATCAGTCTTTGGTTACTGCACCTCAGATGACAAATACTGGAAACGCTAATGCTCCATCTGCCACCTTAGCATCTGCGGCAAGTAGCACTATGACAATGACTTCAGGTGTTGCCATATCTACTTCAGTTGCCACAGCTAATTCAACTCTGACCACAACTTCATCTTCATCATCTTCCAGTATGAGTAGTGGAGTGTCAGCAAATAAGCTGCCTTCGTTTCCACCCTTTGGCAGTATCAACACTAGTGGTACAGGACCCATGTCTGCACAAGCAAGTACGGTTCAGAGTGGCCAGCTAGGAGGACAGCAGTCATCGTCTCTGCAGGCAGCCGGAATGTCAGGGGAGTCGGCTTCACTTCCCACTCAGCCACATCCTGATGTGTCTGAAAGGTACTGTTAAAGATTGGGATACTTTGGGTTGAACGATAGTTAAGTAGTAAATAGTGCATGTGTTTAGCTTGAAACCTTCTGTACAATGGATGAGTAAGTATAAACTAGGTTTGTAGAAATACAGAATCTATGGTTTCTTTATTTAAGTAAACAGTTGTAGCTGGGGAGTGGTGGTGCACGCCTTTAATCCCAGCACTTGGGAGGCAGAGACAGGTGAATTTCTGAGTTCGAGGCCAGCCTGATCTAACAGAGTGAGTTCCAAGACAGCCAGGGCTACACAGAGAAACCCTATCTCGAAAAACCAAAAAACCAAAAAACAAAAAACAGTTGTAGTAAGTATAAAGTACTTCTTGATCTTGTTGTGGAATTTAGTTTAATCATTTTAATTATTTTATGTATAAAATTATAATAAAGATTGTTTTTAAAATTTTCATCATAGAATCACAGGGTTGGTGTTAAGATCTTAAAAACTCTATTCAATTCCAGATATTCCTATGATTGAGTCTGGCTGTCTCATAAGCATATGTAATTGTTTATGCATATTACACAAATGGTTGACAAATCACTTTGGAGCCTGCCCTCCCTACCGTGTGTGTGTGTGTGTGTGTGTGTGTGTGTGTGTGTGTGTGTGTGTGCGCGCACGCGCGCGCGCGCGCCAGAAAAACACCCTGGAGCTTGCATATGCTAGGCAAAGCAACCTCTCACTGCACTGTAGTTCCGCTCTGGTTTGGAGGCTTTAGATTCTTAACAATACTGAATTTCTGCTGTCTTTTACTTTGTGATAAGGGGAAGGTCTGACTTCTGTTAGTGTTGTATCCATATCTGTGGTATGGAAGCGATAGGGCGTGGTGAGCAGGAATTGCGTCAGTGGTGATGGATCTCATTGTCTTTATATATAAAAGTCCTGGAGAGATTTCCTTATGTTATGGTTCAGCCAGGCTGATGCTCATTGTTTCCCAGCCACAGCCACATGCTAGAATGCAGTTGTTCCCAAAGTCATACTCATAAATATGGATAAAAATAAACTATTACCTAAACAGGAAAACTTGGCTTCTTTATTGACTAGCTCTGTTTCTAGGCAGGCTCATGAGCGTGGCCAGTTATTGAGGTACCTGTCACAGAGACCTTTAGTCTCTTACTGTTAAGCTGTTTGAGAAGTCTACTCTTACTTTTAAAAGCAAAAAGGCTTTTATTTGATGGGATTTCATATGGCGTGAAGTGTAAGTATCCTGATTATCAGAGAGGTTTTCTGATGCCTTGTACCAATAAAAGAGGGCTGTAGGATTTGCTTTGGTGCTGCACCAGGCAGACATAATACAACTTTGTTCTATTTCTACCTCAATTTTTAGCACAATGGATCGGGATAAAGTGGGGATTCCCACAGATGGTGATTCACATGCAATTACCTACCCACCTGCAATTGTTGTTTATATAATTGATCCATTTACATACGAAAATAAAGATGAGAGCACTAACTCTTCTAATGTATGGACTTTGGGGCTCCTTCGATGCTTCTTGGAAATGGTCCAGACTCTTCCTCCTCATATCAAGAGTACTGTTTCTGTCCAGGTAAGGATTTGATGTTTTAGAGTTTCACAGTCATTTTTCTGTATTCAAAATAATTTTGTTAAAAGACAGGTTGTATTGATTTTACTTAAATATTATAATAGGAATTTTAAGAGAGTTTATAAAAGATAAACTTCATAGTCCTGGGGCTTATTAGATGGCTTAGCAGTGAAGTGCTTGCTGCTCTTCCAGAGGACCCAAGTTTAGTTCTTTCCATTCACATCTGGTGGCTCGCAGCTGTCAGTAATATTAGCAACAGGGGATCTGTTCTGCGGGTATTGTCATATACATGGAATACACACACAGAGAGAGACAGACAGATACATGTAAATCTTTAAAAAAAAAAAAACTTTATTGTCATTCTACAATCATGAGAAATACGATTATGTTGGCTGTAGATGGTGGTGTGTGTTTCTAATTCCAGGAAGCTGAGGCAGTAGGACCAGAAGTTAGAGGCCAGCATCAGTACATAGTTTCAGGCTAGCCTGGGCTATGTAATAAGACATTTATTTGTTAACCCCCTAATCCCCCACTCAAAGATTATATTGAGTATATTGCTTCTCCTGTGTTACTTGTAGGCACAGTTATGAAGTAGAGCCTACATAGAAAAATAATGCCTGTGTTCTATGTGTTAATTTTAATTGAGACAGATTCACAGTAAAAGTAGAAGAAAATTAAAGAAATTTTGATTTCTTTAATTTGTAGATTATAGTAGACTCCAGGGAACTATATTTAATTAGTATAACTGCTATGTATAGAAATTTTAAAAGATTTCTAGGTGGTCCTTTAGTTCAGGACCCATATATATTAAAAAAATGAAACAGAGGCAGGCAGGTGAGATGGCTCAATGGTTAGGAGCACTACCTGTTTTTCAGAAGACTTGTATTCAGTTGCTGGCACTCATAAGGCATTTGATAGCCACCCATAACTCTAGTCCTAATGAATCCCACTGCTTTCTCTAGGCTCCACAGGTGGTAATGTGTAAGTGTATGTGTGTATGTGCAGGTGCTGTGTATGTGT
>JADRCH010000054.1:2438553-2494399 GCA_019843965.1 Rhynchomys soricoides | reverse complement strand
CAGGTGCTGTGTATGTGTATGTGTGTATGTGCAGGTGCTGTGTATGTATATGTGTGTATGTGCAGGCAGAATACTCATGCACATACCATATAAATTACATACATTATGTGATAGAAACCAGTGTCTTTCCATTAGATGTATCTGAAGTTTGTCTGAAGGGATCTCTCTTACTGTTGCAGGTTACTCTGTTAATACTTGTAATACTCACCTTTCTCTGTAGATTGTTCCTTGTCAGTACTTGTTACAACCTGTGAAACACGATGACAGACAAATCTACTCCCAGCATTTAAAATCTTTGGCTTTTTCGGTGTTTACCCAGTGTCGGAGACCACTTCCAACATCAACCAATGTAAAAACATTGACTGGGTTCGGTCCAGGCTTAGCTATGGAAACTGCTCTTAAAAGTCCTGACGTAAGTAGTATACGTATGTTTCCCATGAAAGCTATCATGATGACTTACATTTTAAAATTTTATATAAAACTAAATTGCTGGGCAGTGGTGGTATGCTCTTTTAATACCAGCACTCCGGGAGGCAGAGGTAGACAAATCTCTGAGTTTGAGGCCAGCCTGGTCTACAGAGCCAGTTCAGGACAGCCAGGGCTACACAGAGAAACCCTGTCTCCAAAAACCAAATTTTGTTTTAGTCTAATTTCCAGTTATAATTGGGTAAATAGGAAATATTTTCCTAAGATTGCATAGTTCTATAGTACTTTGATGTTTTCTTTTACAGAGACCAGAGTGTATTCGACTTTATACACCACCTTTTATTCTGGCTCCCGTGAAGGACAAACAAACAGAGCTAGGAGAGACCTTTGGAGAAGCTGGACAGAAATACAATGTTCTTTTTGTGGGCTACTGTCTATCACATGATCAAAGGTGGATTCTTGCATCTTGCACAGATCTATATGGAGAACTTCTAGAAACATGTATCATTAACATTGATGTTCCAAACAGGTACTTATTTCCTTAACCGTGGTTATCCCAACCTAGAATGTTGTTATATGCAAAATGCACAAACATACTGTTTCATTTTATTAAGTAAATAACCATTTGATGTGTGTGTGTATAAATTGTTGAGATTCTGGGTATACTTTTATCTACATTTTATAGTTACTGCTTATAATGTATAATTAGATAATGAAAAACAATTTTAGACAGGTATATGTCTTTAATCTCAGCTCTTGGAAGATGGAGAGAAGTGAATCTCTGAGTTCAAGGTCAGCCAGGACTACATAGTAAGATGATCTCTCAAAAACAAATGCTCCCTCTCCTTGTTAATCTGTTACACAGATAAAAAAGATTAAGGTCCTTAACTTTTATGTTATAATGTTTGTAACAATAATTTTGGATGAAGAATTTGAAACTTTAGGGCCTAGCAGTTAAGAGTATTTGTTCATCTTCCTATAGGGGCTGGACTTGTTGCTTGACATCCGCATCTGGTGGCTCCCAGGTCCTGGGGGCTTCCATAGGCACCTGCACTCATGGACCCTCCTCCCAATACACATAATTGAAAAATTAATACAAATCAAATACAGTTGTTTAAACATTATCTTAGAAAAGCCCTTCTACTCGTGAAGGTTGATCTGCTAAGCAGAGAGTAGAGGTGCACCTTCAATTTCAGTACTTTGGAGGCCTAGGCAGGCAGATCTCTAAGTTCCGGAATAGCCAGGGCTTTAAAAAAAAAAATCCAAAAACCAAAAATATAAATACATATTTAACTGCTTGTAGCATAAATTCTACAATGGCGATCTGTCTCCCTCCCTCCCTCCCTGAGAGAACACAGGCATTATTTTCCTATTAGGTTCTACAACTGTTTACAAAGTAACACAGGAGAAACAGTATACACAGTAAAACCTTTGGGGGTCAGGAACCTGTCCCTCTTCCCCTCCCTCTGCCCCCTTTCATTATTATTATTTTTTTGGACAGGCAATGCCAGTGTAACTGTGCTGGTTCCCTTTGTAGACCAGACTGGCCTAGAACTCACAGACCTCTGCCAGTCTCTGCCTCTGCTTAGATTTAAGGCATGCACCACCACTCCTGGTTGTGTGTTTTAAAATCTAATTCTTTCTGTTTGTTTTTTGAGACAGGGTTTCTTTGTATAGCCTTGGAATTCCTGGAATGTGCTATGTAGACCAGGCTAGTCTCGAACTCACAGGCTGGATTAAAGGTGTGCACCACCAATGCCTGGCTCAAACGTAATTTTCTTTAAATACATTTTTTTTTAGTGAGATAGTTGCATTAGTTATGAGCTAATTTGGACAGAGTATGCTTCTCTGTGAAGGAAGAGAACAGATGCCATCACTGTCAGGCTCAGGTTACCATTGATAGGCAAGAAGGCTCAGTGGGTAAAGATGCTTGCCTTTAAGCCTGACAACATAAATTTGATTCCTCTTAACCACATGATGGAGAGAGCCATCTCCCAAAAGTTGTCCTTTGATCTTTGTACCTATGCCATGGAATGTGTATCCCCACACAAAATGAGTTAAAATATAATAATAATAGTTATTATAAGATGTAATTAGACCTGTTTTCAGATACCACCCCTTCCTGGTTTCTCACAGGTTATATGATATTGGGAAAATCAGGCAGCTGAGCTACAGCTTATTGATCTGTAAAGTCTGTAGAGTAGTTGTCTCTGCTTAATCAGTGTGTTAGGATGAAATGAGTGTTGTGTGTCCAGTCCCTAGGCTGTGGAGTATGTGCTAGCAAATGCCTGCTAGCTGTTGTTACTCATTTGGAAAGTGCTGTGTTATAAGCTTGCCTACCCAATGAAGCACCTGAATTAGAAAACATGCAACAATGTTATTTGGTGTGAGAAATGTAGTTTGTGTTGGACATTCTGTACCTTTTAAGGTATGGAGATTGGTTTAGTACAAATTGTTGGCCAAAATTGGACGATAAATCATTTTTTTCAGTTCTTTACCATGGGATTGTTGTTCATGCAGCAGCTGCAATAGTGACTGTTGCTGATAGTTTGTAAAGCTTGAAGTATTGAACTTTAACAAAATTTTTTGCTGGAATAGACAGACAGTATTTATGG
This sequence comes from Rhynchomys soricoides, assembly GCA_019843965.1. Taxonomy (NCBI): domain Eukaryota; kingdom Metazoa; phylum Chordata; class Mammalia; order Rodentia; family Muridae; genus Rhynchomys; species Rhynchomys soricoides. The sequence goes on along the minus strand of JADRCH010000054.1, from coordinate 2,491,358 downwards.
TAAATTTAGGCTCTTAGTAGGTAAACTGAAAAAATTCTATTAGGCTAAGTGTATATCAAACTATATTTTAAAAGCTTATTTATGGGTGTTCATGGAAGTCAAGGACAACCTTCAGTATCATTTTTCAGGAGATTTCTATCCTTCCTCTTTTTTGACACAGTCTCTAGTCTGGACTTTGCCAAGTAGGATAGGCTGATTGGCTAGTACGGACAAGGGATTGAGCTGTCTGTCTGTCTTCTTCTCTAGCTTGAGATTAAAGCTACACATTTATTTTCTTAGGTTCTGGAAATTTAACTCCGGTCCTAATGCTTGCAAGTAAAACATGTTAACTAATTAGCTGTTTCTTCAGGCCCATAATATATTAAAAACAAAAACAAACTTCAACCCGAATATGATATCATCTATCTATGCTTCGTGCAACTAAAGCAGAAACAGTAGGATGAATTATTTGAATTTATGAATTGAAAACCAGCTTGCTCAAAATGTAAAGAGATCCCATATCAAAAACTTAGGATCTTGAGTGGTAAATCTATATCATTGGGATTTATTTTTGTAAAGGTTTGAGGCATTAAAATTAAGTAAAGAACAAGGAATTGTGGGTATATCCCCCTAATGGAAGTACATGCATATCATAAACAAGCCCTGCTTCCAGTCTATAAAAGAGAATAAAATAAAATTGACGAACCAGTTTGTCCCACATTTGAGCTGTCTTATAAAATTTCACCATGTGAATTTTTGAAATATTTACAACCATTTCATTCAATAGGGCCCGTCGGAAAAAGGGTTCTGCTAGAAGATTTGGTCTACAGAAACTTTGGGAGTGGTGCTTAGGACTAGTTCAGATGAGCTCTTTACCATGGAGAGTTGTGATTGGGCGCCTGGGTAGGATTGGACACGGAGAATTGAAAGGTAAATTGTGCTTTTATCAAATTTTTTTTTAAACTTTGTTTTATGTTGAGGTATATTTGGTTCAGAGCACATTAAATAACATGTTGAATAAAATGCTAAAGGGCTCAGCATCTTCTAGAGGATGCTGGGCTTTCTGTCTAGTGTTCACCTAGTGCTTTACAACTGTCTGTAACTCACATTTCAGGGGATCTGAGGCCCTCTTTTAGCCTCTTCAAGCACTGCACACATGTGGTATACAGGCATATATGCAGGCAAAATACTCATACATATGAAAATAAGGCTTAAAATGCTAAGGATTATTAGTAAAAGTTTTTGTTTTAAACAAGGAACTGTATATATAATACAATAGATATAACTATGTATTACATAATTATATAAGTTATGTATAACTGTAAATATGTAAATATATATAACAATTTTATAAACATATAATTATATAATATATTTTATACACACACATACACACTGACTTGATACTGAAGGTAAGGGGATAAGAGATGTCAAATACCATCAGGTATAAGAGTTTTAACTTGATGACCTCTATATTAGGAATACACTAATTTAAAAGCAGTTATATATTTCTCTTTCATCGTAACCTTGAGTTAATCTCATAACAGAGCACTAACTTAAGTACTGTTCTCTTCTGTTGCTGTCCACAGATTGGAGTTGTTTGCTGAGTCGTCGAAACTTGCAGTCTCTAAGCAAAAGGCTCAAAGACATGTGTAGGATGTGTGGCATATCTGCTGCGGACTCTCCGAGTATCCTTAGTGCTTGTTTGGTTGCAATGGAACCCCAAGGTTCTTTTGTTATCATGCCAGGTTAGTTATGTTCAGTGTATGTCAGATTTAATTATTATTGTATGTTTAACTTAAGTGTTACATAAAATTCTGTACTTACAAAAAAGGAAAAATTCATTTCTCTTTAGATTCTGTGTCAACTGGTTCTGTTTTTGGAAGAAGCACCACTCTAAATATGCAGACGCCTCAGCTAAACACCCCACAAGACACATCCTGTACTCATATACTTGTATTCCCTACTTCTGCTTCTGTGCAAGTAGCTTCAGCTACTTACACCACTGAAAATTTGGATTTAGCTTTCAATCCCAACAATGGTGAGTTAATTGAACCTTAAAATTTTTATTTTGTTTGTTTTGAAGCCATGGCCTTGCTATACAGCCCTGTTTGGCCCGGTACTTGCTATTTAGCCTAGGTTTGGTCTTGAGCTTCCAGCAATCCTCCTGCTTTAGTTTAAAAGTGCTGGGTTTATAGGCGTGTATCACTGGCCCTGTTTCTTTGGTGTTTTGTTTTAGAGACAGGGTCTTGCTGTGTTGTTCAGGTTGGGGTAGAATTTTCCATGCTCAAGCCACCCTCCTGCTTCCGTCTTCCAAATACACAGGCACACACCATTGTGCCTAGGCTCCAGGTTGTTTTTTAAAAGAAAAACATTGAGAATTTTAGTGGGCTGAATAGCATGCCCTGAAATTTACCTTAGTAAGAAAAAAAAAGTTTGAAGATAGAGTTAAGTATATTGAGATGGAGAATTTTATCATGTATTATGCAGGTGGGACTTAAAAGCAATAGTATGTGTCTTACAACGAGGAAGCAAAGAGAAAGCTCAGGATTTACCCAATAGGAAAAAGCTGTTTGATGGAAGAAAAGGATGCAAAGTCAAAGAGAAAGGCTGTGAGCCAAAGCATACAGTTCAAGTCACTGGAAAAGGAAACAGAATATTAAGGCTTTTGCCTCCCAAACATAAATGAAAATATATGTGTTTTCTTATTCCAATAAATGCATGGTAATTTGTAAAATGGCTCCAGGTAATGACTATACCATTTTATACTGTATCAGAATTGGTTATTGTTATGAATTCTGTAAATCTTATTTTGAGGAGTTACCGATCATAAATTTCTGTATATTTATGCTGTGCTTTTGAGCTTCATGTATTTCTCCATATATCCACAGTTTTATCCCTGTCCCTTTTGTCTTATTACAGATTAAACCTCGGGCTTTTTGAGTACGAGACAAGGTGTACCTACCACCTAGCTGTATCCCTGGCCCTTCTTTATAGTCTGTTTGCTAAAATAAGGCTTTATATAAACTGCTAGAATATAAATGTAATTTGGTGAACTTTTTAGGTTGTGTTTAATAGAAGATAAAAAATAGTGTTTATTGTTACTGGATACTTTTTTTGAAAATGTTAGATCTTCAAAGATGAACATATATTTTAATAATTATTATTATTTTGTTTTTCAAGGCAGTGTTTCTCTGTGTGGCCCTGGCTGTCCTAGAACTCACTCTGTAGACCAGGCTGGCCTCAAACTCAGAGATCCTCCTGTCTCTACCTCCCATGTGCTGGGATTAAGGGTGTATACCTCCAGCACCTGGCATACCTCATCATTTTATTCTTTTATTATGTAATAACTTGAACATTTTACTTTTTAAAAGAATAGTGCCCTTTTAAACACATTTGCATTTCTTGCTATCTTTGCTTTTTACTTGTTGCTTTTATAACATTATTAACTCAGTGGCTTAAGAAAACAGGAGTTTTTTATATTGTAATGCTCAAAGTCATTCTCATGAGTTAGTCAGGGTTTCTTGTTGATTCCCTCTAGTGTCTCAGATAGCCTCTGTTCCCTAGCCTCCTAGAAACCACGATAGTCTTTGGCCCCTGGCCTTTCTCTCCATTTTGAATGACAGCAGTACTTCCTTCTTTGTTGCCCACTCCTCTCCTTCCTTCATATCTAGTACTCCTGGAGCTGGGGTTAACTGAGTGGGGTAGTGCTTACCTGTTACTTGTATGGCTCTTGGGTCAGTCTGTGGGACCACATTTAAGAAAAAAAGAAAATGACTTCTATGATTATAGGGCACACTGGAAAGTCTAGAATAATCTACATAAAGGTCTCTTTAGATTGACTACTACTGCAAAATTCTTTATGGCTTTTGGCACAATACTTGGCACATGGTTAATGCTCAGTAAATGTTGGTCTTATTAACTCATTTTGCTTTAAGATTTTTTTGGTTGGTTTTGTTTTTTGAGGCAGGGTCTCACTATGTAGCACTGACTAGCCTGGAGCTCACAGTAATTCTCCTGCCTCTGCCTCTGAGTGTTGAGATTAAAACAACATACCCTGGCTGTTGTTTTGAGATAGGCTCTCACTGCTTGTAAAGCGCAGGCTGGCCTAGAGCTTACTTTATAGACCGCGTTGGCCTTGAACTCCTAGCAGTCCTCCTCGTCATCCAGACTTCTAAGTCGTAGCGTTATGGGCATGAGTAACCATCCTTTGCCAGTCCCGTTTTGATTAACATTTATTTTAATACTTTAATGTCAATTATCATAGTATACATAAAATAAAATATTAATTTCTTTTTGCTGTACAGATGGAGCAGATGGAATGGGTATCTTTGACTTATTAGACACAGGAGATGATCTTGATCCTGATATCATCAATATCCTTCCTGCATCTCCAACTGCATCTCCTGTACATTCTCCAGGCTCTCATTACCCCCATGGAGGTGATGCTGGCAAGGTAATTCTGTTAACAAAAGTTTTAGTGTATGGAAATGCCATCCGTCAGTCCATCCTTCCATCCCTCCATCCAGGGATTATTATATGAAATAGAACACCTTTTCCCTTTGCAATTAGCAAGAGATGAGTATCATTTGAGTTCATGTACTTTTGTTTAGCCATTAAAACTTTTCTTGTGCAATGATCTTCATGCTTCTACCTCAGAAGCGCTGCAGTCACAGGCCTGTGCTGTCCAAGGCCCCCCCCTTTTTTTTAAAGGTATTTTATTTCTTTAATTTCTTTTTTAGTCATAGGTATTTTTAAGTATACAGCTCAATGATGTTAAATTATCCTCTCACTGTTGGGCAGTCAGTCTCTGGAACAACTTCTTTCTGCAAATCTGTAATTCACTTTATTTATTTATTATTTATTTATTTAAATTTTTTAATTTTTCCTACTTTATTTACATTTCATATGTTTTCCCCCTTTCCAGATCTCCCCTTTGGAGCCTCCCCATTTCCTCCCCCCCCCCCCCCCCCCCTCCCCCCTTCCGAGGCCTTTTTCCTGTGTGTGGTTTTTTTGTTTTGTTTTGTTTTGTTTTTTTGAGTTGGGATCTTTGTATGCAGCTTGGGGTGGCTTCTAACTTGTGAGCCTCCTCTGTGCTGGAATTGCACCAATGTCTGGTTCTTTTTTCTTCTTGCCTTTTTTTAAACATTGGAAGCACCACTGATTCTATGATCAAAGCACATTATATGAGATTCTCAAAGGACTAATGAAAACGTGTGGGGAAAGCCGGTTTTACTGTCTTTATCACAGTCGGACAGTAATGGTGCTTGAGGTACTGATGTACTGAATATTTTTATTATGTGTTTTATTTTTCTTTCATCCATTATGCTGAGAAATTTGTTGGCCAGTTCAAAGGGTTAAAGTCCATGGTACTATAATGTCTTCCTAACACTGCTGAAATGAATGACATTTTATAGATAGTGTTATGAGAACAGAGAATGGAAGCTGCCTTCAAATTGGGGCGAGGGATTAGCTGAGCAAGTATTAGGACAGAAAAGGCAGCTCTATTGAACAATTTGTGCTTTGTAATCAGCTCAACCCGTAGACATCCCCATTTTGTTTCACAGTTTTCATAACACACTGTTTTCATGATATTACTACATTTAGTTAGTTATTAGTCTTGGAATTAAATTTAAATGTCACACATGTTAAGACAGGTGTGCTGCTGTGGGCCTATATCCTCAGCCCTCTTTATTTTGAGACAGTCTAGCTAAGTTGTCCAGTCTAACCTTGAATTTACTTTGTAGCCCAAGCAGGCCTTTATTAACTTCTTTTGATCCTCCTGCTTCAGCCTCTGAATAGTAGATATTATTGACTTGTTACCATGTTAGATGCAGTACTAATTGAAACTCTTAAGTATGTAACTATTTATAATTTTTAATATTTTATGTGGTTTATTGAGATAGTAATATGAGATTATTAATTGTTGCAAGTCATTTGTATTTATATTTGTTGTCTAGAGATGTACTGAATGAACTAATAATACTCTGTCTTTTTTAGGGTCAGGGTACTGATCGGCTACTTTCAACAGAATCGCATGATGAAGTAACTAATATTCTTCAACAACCATTGGCCCTTGGATACTTTGTATCAACTGCCAAAGCGGGTCCATTACCTGACTGGTTCTGGTCAGCATGTCCTCAAGCACAATATCAATGCCCCCTTTTTCTTAAGGTATTATTATTTCTGTGCCAATTCCTAACAAATCCTAATTGATATAATTTTTAGTCCTAAGAATTACTGAAGTGGCATTTTAAAGTTTTATAGCTCATCTGAATTCCAAGTTCTTAAATGCTTTGTGGTTTGTATTTCTGTAAATGGTGTCATAAAGGAAATTATCTAATATGAAACACATAATTATAAAAAACTTATATGAAGATTGACTGCTATTCTTAAGTCAGGCTCCTGGAACTCTTGCTTTTAAATTGTATTTTCAATGCAGTATAGAAACTTAGAGCCTAGAAACACGCCCTGTCTCTTTCTGTTCTTATCCTCCATCTAAATATATTGTAATTTTGGAAACTCACTCATCTAAAGTCATAACTTTGTAGTAGACATCAGGAGTAAAACCTGGATCTTTAGTGATGGTTATGTTACTTGAATGGAATCATACGACACTCCTAATTTATCTTATTATTTTGAGGATTAAAAAATTTAGCAACTTTGTAATACTTGGTTTTAGTTTAATTTACCTACTCTAAAAAGTTTCCTTTGTACAAATTACTTTTGAGTAGGATGAGTGTGATAGCCTGTGCTTTTAATCCCAGCATCTGGGAACCAAGAGGCAGGAAGATTTCTGTAAGCTTTAGGCTATCCTGGTATACATAGGGAGTTCCAGGCCAGCTAGAGATACATGGTGAGACTTCTGTCTTAGAAACAAGCAAATAAACAACTAGTAGAGTAGGTTGGGCATGGTGACTTGGGAGGCATAGGCAAGAAGTTTACCTAGGAGTTGAAGGCCCACTTGGTTTATAATGAGTTCCAGGTGAGCTAGTGGGACATAGCTAGACCTTATCAAAACATAAACTGGTGAGTAGATTTTAAGAAGTGAGATTCTCAGACCTATAGATACTTATTTTTTCAACCTTCATTTTATAGTCTAAATTATCAGATGGTGAAATAAAATGAGTCATGAAAGCACTCTGTGTTTGATTGTTAAAGTTGCTACTACCATTACAAAATAATAAATGAAGATCTGACTCACAATGTAGAAACCACTGTAAGTGGGCTCTTCACGGTTCAGGTCATATAACACTTTAATTTCTTGAGATTATATTTTAGTAGTTTCTTGAGATTGTATTTCATAATTTCATAATGGAATATACTCTGGATGTATATTCCATTCTGTGAAAGCCATTTGTGATTAAACAATGGGCTTCTGTAGCACACTTATAAAGACTATTAACTGTAGTTCATAATCTGAGTGATTTTTTCCCCCTCTTTGAATGTGAATTAACTATGCTAGGCAAATATTCTGAGCTCTCCCTGCCCTTGAATTGACTATTAATAAAAATAATAGTTTATCCTGTGACTTTTATTCCTCTCCCAGATGTTCATTGGTCTATCATAATCTCATTTACATGAACATCTCCCCAAGGGGTTTTCTGCAGAATAGTCGGATGGAGTCTCCACTAAGCAGAGTTCCTTGGTCCTTTGGGGAGCGCTGCCCATGCTGTCCCCTCCCACTACAGTCACAGAGCCTGTGTGTACACTGAAGTTCTCATAATAGCAGTAAATAACTTTGCTTATGTAGCGTTTTCCAAATTTAGTGTAATACCTATTTGTAGTATGACCTTAGTGTTTCAGGGCACACTTTTGTTTAGTAAACACTTTTATGAAAAGTCCAAGGGACTATCCAGATTCTTTTCTACTCAATATTTATTTACAGAGAGGATAGTGTAAAGTGAGCATTCACCCTCAGATACAGTGTAACAAGATTAGGACTTCTGGTTCTGAATCACAGGTAAGGCATAACTTAACGTAATTTTGTTCGCCTTTTTTTTTCTTTCGTGTATCCCATTTTAGTTCTGTATTGTAGTCAACAGAACCACGCTGTGCATTTCTTTGTACTAGAGAAACCAGTGGGTTCTAGATGGTTAAAAATATGTTTTATTTTAAGAATTAAATCAGCATTCATTTACTTTGTAATGATTGGACCAGTGAGACTTATTCATAATTTGTAAATCCAGAATTTATAAACAGTTCAATCATACCTATTTTTGGCTCTATTTCTGTATATACTTTATAAGAGCTTATACATGTATGCAGATGTGATGGAGAATGCAGATGGGTACAAAGAAGCACCTTTAAAGGGTGTAGAAGAAGACTTTGTGAAGGGTTGTCTGTGGTGATCACCCCCACTGTATCGTGGGGTTAATACTATTATATAACTTACATACTAGATGATTAATTTTACTTAATTGAAATAAGAAAAGCAGTACTACATTCCTTCTTCCCACTGCTCATTGCTATCTCTAAATGTGTGTGAACTTGTTTATAAGCCTCTGTTAATTAATGCGTTGCACAAGCAAGCATGTGTGCATTGATTGATTGTTACGTGTTCATCCAGAAGCAATTTTGTTAAAGCTACAGCTTTGCAAAAACAGAATAAGCGTGCAGGATTACTCCCTTGACCTATTTTCTTTCTTTTTTCTTTTCAGCACTTAGGTCCTAAGTGTGACTGCGTGGTCTCAATTTTGTTTAACCCAGGGACAGAGGGTACACTCAGGCCTGTTGGCTCAGGGTTTCCTTAATCATTTACTTTATATACTTGGGCAAATTAGATTTAGACAATAACTGTAAAGCTTTTTTTTTTTTTCCTCCCCAAGGATTGCTATATGATATTAAAAACAATAAAGCTGAAGTAAAAATTGTAGAGGGATATAATGTAAGTTTTATACCTTAAAGTTTCCATCAAAACCATGAATTTTTATAGTTGCTCCCACAGATAACACTGTCATAAGATCAGTTTCATCAAGATAATACATTGGGAGAACACAGTGAAATTAAATGATGATTTCCCTCCATGGCTGACTGATTACCTTCCCTTTCAGGCCTCTTTGCACCTCCACGTGCCTTCAGTGCAATCTGATGAACTGCTTCACAGCAAACACTCCCACCCACTCGACTCAAATCAGACTTCAGATGTCCTCAGGTACCGTTCATGATGTTAAACGTTCTCTGTTTCAACTTGAGGAAAATAGAATGTTTATTAAATATATTTATTCCTTTGGGTAAGGGTTCACAGTGTTTTGTTTTTGAGTCATTAGATTAATTTGTACTTTTAAATGACTTTTTTCCCTTTTTTTCCCCCCCTTTCTTGGCAAATTGCTCTCTCTCTGAGCTAAACCCCATTTTATTATTATTTTTTAAAAATAATAAATAAAAGAATATTTCCTTTATTCTTTTTATGGTAATATGTATGGGTCTTTTACCTGCATACATGTTCATTGCACTATGTGCGTGCAGTGCTAGTTGAAGCCAGAAGACATCAGCTACCCTGGAACTGGAGTTCTAGACTGTGGTTAAGCAGCCATGTGGGTGCTGGGATTGAATCCTGGTTCTCTGGAAGAGTAGTGCTCTTAATTAAGTATGAGTCATCTCTCCAGCCCCGACCTCCTTAAATTATTGAGAATGAATGCTTTTCTAACATGAATACGTTTTTGAGATTCCCCCCACCCCATCATTTATTGAAAAAGGGGTCTTATCTCAGGCGAGCTTCAAACTTACTATGTGGTGAAATCTCCTCCTTATCTGTTACTCTTTTTATTGTATGTCTTTTGCGACAGGGTCTCACTGTACTGCTTTGGGCTGCCTGGAGCCAGGCTTTCCTTGCACTTAAGAGAACTTGATCTACTCTGTCACTGCACCCATATGCTTCTTTATTTTTTCTTTTGAGATGGTTCTGATTATCATGGATGCAGAATAGGCTAGCCTTGGACACAGATCCACCAGCCTTGTCTCTTGGGTGCCAGGATTAAAGGCATGTACTGCCATGTCTGGCTCTGCTGCTCTTTTTAAGAAAATGATTGTATTTGGTGGTCATATCTATAATCTCAAAATTTGGGAGGGTTAGACAGGAGAATCGTTACAAGTTGAAAGTAGCCCATCTTAAAAAAACAAAAACAAACCCAAAAGCACAAACAAGAAATGGAACTAAACAACAAATAAAGTGACTTTGGCCAGGCATGACGCCATTCAGGAAGCCAAAGCAGAAGGATTACCATGAGTTTGAGGCTAGCCTGTGCTACAGTGTGAAATTCTTAGCAAAGAGTTTCTGTAGTTGTGGTATTGATGTGGTCTCATTGTTTTGGCCTCGAAGGGGCAAAGCTCTCCCCCCTGCCTCTACCACTTTAAATTTTAAAAGTACTACCAAAGTCTATATTGAAAGAGATGGATTTACACAGTTTATTTGCTTTCAGGTTTGTTTTGGAACAGTACAATGCACTCTCGTGGCTAACCTGTGACCCTGCAATCCAGGACAGACGCTCATGTCTCCCAATTCATTTTGTGGTGCTGAATCAGTTATATAACTTTATCATGAATATGCTGTGATCTTCGTTTGATGGAATTACGCAAGGAAAGAACAGGAAGAAAGGATATTTTGCTGCAAGATTAAGTTACAGTTCTCAGTGGAAGTCATTTGTGATGGGGTCTAATTCTTATTACTTCAACAAATATTGTTTTGACTTGGGGGGGGTGGGGCTATAACCCTATTTTTCATTGACTTTACTGAGCTCTTTAGGATGATGACTGATTATTCAAAACGTATTATAACACTTTCGTAGCAAAAATTAACCTTTTTTTCCAGTCACAGTATTTGTGAAAAGTAATGAGCCATAGTACCCATTAATGTTAAAGAATATTAAAAGCATGGAGAGGAAACATGAGGAACAATGAATTTCAACATATGGCTTTAGAACATCAAGATGTTCTTGTATTGGATATAGTATCTAGTATTCAAAAATGCCTGCATCTCTTATTTATTGTAAGTTTTTAAATGTATAAATTGTCTTATATTTCTTAACCTCTTTTATAAAAATTTTCCTAGAAGGTTTATACTGCCTTCTTGCTTTAAAGCAATTGGTCTAAAATATATGTAATCGTCTTAATTAAAAAGTTGCAGTAGGGTTGCTTTTAGAGTATTATTTTTTTGTAAGGGGGTGGGTTGGACAGTAAATTTGTATTGTCTCAATGTACAGTTTAACAGGGATAGAGGGGAAATAATGTCCATACCATTGTGTGTGGAAGATTTACAGCTAAGCTGTAGTTGCAGAGTACATGTACAGTAATGAAGTTCACTGTGTTTATAAACTGAAAAGGTACCGGGTCTTACAGCATTTTATATATCACACCTTTACAGAATAACATGACGGCAATATACATACGTGATATTGTTAGGTGGAATAACTTAGAATAAAATGAGAATTCTTCAGTTATATTTTGTACTATGGTTTAGGGCTATGACTAATATTTCAGGCCATTTCCAGTGAAAGAATCTTAGTTTTACAAGAAAAACATTTGCTACTGAATGCTTAAACTAATTTTGGTGTTTAATGTTACATGCTTAAATTTTTTTTTCAGTTTTCACAGTGGCACATTTAGGCATGGGGATAATACTAATTATGAAATTTTTCTGCAGGATCTGTTATAAGGTTGAAATTTAGCCCAGCTCTAGGCATTTTACACATTATTTTAAGAGCAGTCACTCTTAATTGTTTTACTTTTTATTTTTAAATTAAAGATTGGGAATGCGTGTGAGAGTATGCATATGCATGGGAGAGAGAGAGGCAGACAGAGAGAGACAGAGAGAGAGAGAGACAGAGAGAGAGAGAGAGAGAGAGAGAGAGAGAGAGAGAGAGAGTGTGTGTGTGCAATCAAACTGTGGTGTAAATAGACCCTCAGTGAATTCTGGTATTCAGACTCTGTTCCACTGGTGAACGAACCATTTTCTAAGCGTTTCCCTTTTGACTTTTTTATTTATTGAATTTTCTTGGTTTGGAGATGGCAGTCCCAAACACCAGAGTCTGTACTTTTCTATGACACAGCTCAAATTAAAGTAGGGCACATGCCAAGGAGGTTCTCACCTCCCTAAAGAAGGGACTTGAATTTTAGGGACTTTAATTCACCCCTTCCTTCCATCCAGCTTCCCCCTTTCTTGTTTGCACATGCCAAGATAACTGCTTTGATGCAGGCTTTACCCCTGAAAATCTCCTTTCTACAGTGCTGCTCACGCGCCCAGCCAGTCTCCTGCCTGCATTGCTGACTTGAACTCACAGTCGCCAAGTCTACCTATCTTTCTTGGAAGCAGTCTTTCGAAATTCCTACTTGTATATTCATTAATTGTTGATAAGGACAAAATCAGTTGTATTTACAAAACTCTAACTCAGTATGTTTTTGTTTTTTTTTTAACTGAAACCTGTTTTGTAAATAGTATACATTTAATGTTGCTTAGCATAAAAAACACTTTCTTACAGTTATCTTCTTTAAATTGGGTATATGAAAACATTACCAACTCTTGTTTTTCTATAAGAAAACACAGTTAATAACAAGTTTTCAAATTATTCCTTCAACATTAATGGAACAATCCAAATGTTGAGCATATTTTGATATTAAACTAAAGATCACATCTCTGTTTTTAAATTGTGCTAACACCACCACAGATTATGTTGACGTATTTTGTTCTGTATTTTCTTGGTGGGACTTAAGATTTGAGGGAAAAGATGCTTATTTGGAATTTCTATTAAAAACTATGGTTGTTATTTTCTTAGCTCAATAATGACTCAAGAAAAATAAAAGATGATAATCTCAGTTTAAGATTACTAATGCATGACAACCATACTTCAGTTTAAAATAGATTTAACCAGATTATGCCCTGACATTTTCTTCCATGTAGCCATAAACAGGGACCCAGCATACAGTTCTTCTTACCTGGGAATCAGGAACTAGTCCCAAATATACAGGACTGATTCAGGGCTTGCTTTGTTTTCCTTTTTCTTTCTTTCTCCCCTTCACACATCAGTTTTTGCTCAAATAGGAGGTTACTAAGTAGCCATTAGAGGAAGAGATGAAGCCTTTCGTGCAGGATGATAGATCGAACTGATTAATGTACTGTTACATTAATCGGCTTGAGTAGGTAAACAAAATTGCACACTTTTTCCCAGTGAATTCCCAACACCCTGACGTCCTCGTTTCAGTGCTAATGACCTGTTGTGTGTGCAGTTACCCATTCTGACCTGTTGTGTGTGCAGTTACCCGTTCTGACCTGTTGTGTGTGCAGTTACCCGTTCTAACCTGTTGTGTGTGCAGTTACCCGTTCTGAAGCAGGTGAAAGGCCAGTATCTTAGCATTTTACAAGGTGAGTTATATAATGTCTGCTTCCAGCCAGTTTGCAACATCTAGCCATACCTTTCTTACGCAAGCCATTCAGTTATCAGGACTGTGAATTAACACTGTATGAATACATTTCTGTACACCTTATTGTTTGGCCAGAGGGCCACCAAGTGTACTTATATGTAGTCCTTAAATTTTAAACTAGCTTGTGATTTTTAAATATTTCTAAACTTTTCTTAAACCACTAAAATTAAGCTCTTCCTACTTAGTCAGCTCCCCTCGGCTGTATTTGTCCTTGATTGTCAGTATGGCACAGATCACTGTATTAAAATGCTCTCTTTTGTCTTCATAGTTACTTCTGAGGTCATTGTTTAACTTAATGTGTTACTACAAAGATTTGCAGATCTTTAATCAAGCACTATGTTAATACTGTAATACCAAAATATCATGTCACATTATTTCCAATGTTCAGATTGAATAGGGTGAAAGAAAGTCTTTAAATGCTATAGCATCCTAGAGCCTGTTTCTGCCTACTGTGACATTGCACAGTAGTCTGTTGAGACATTCATTGTTGCTTGACTGACATTTTGGTCTGGGTTTCCTTTTAATATTTTAGTTTAATTAAAATTCGGCAAAAATGTGCTCAACAATTTTTTTTTTTTGTCCCATCCTCTCCTAATCAGTGGGAAAGGCTTACCTTTGGTATTTCTCAGCGTTTCCATGGGCCCAGAACTGTGGTTTTTATATGTATTCTCACTCTCATATTCATTCATATTCATTCATTTTCATATTCTCTCTCTCTCTCTCTCTCTCTCTCTCTCTCTCTCTCTCTTTTGTGGAGTATAAATTAGAAAACTGGATTTGGGACCTAAAATACTCCTCAGGTTGAGATATTCTTGAAGTTTTAAAATAGCTTTAGTTTTTAAAGTAAACTGGATTTGTGGACCTTAAAGTTACTGAGTTTAAACTACAAATTGTAACATCGTTACTGGACATGTCAGCATCAACCCTCTCAGAATAGCTTGGTCACTTTATGAAGGGGCGTTTTTAAGTTGTTGTTCAGCAGTGACATTTAATACGGTCCAATTGTTTTCTTTTTAACATGACAAAAAATTTTAAAAAAGAATAAGGAACGAACACTATTGCTGCCGAATGCCGTAACACTGAGCTGTACAAATTGTGATTGAGGAAATGAAAAAAGTTTATACTTTTTAAAAAAAAAAAACAAAAAACAAAACTTCAAATGGAATAAATTATTCATGAAGCCTTCATTGTGGTGTCTCATTCTGTTGAAAAAGTATATCCATCTTAAAACTTTTCCATAGTTAGGAGCAGGATTTTTTTGTGTGTCATTTGTCAAGAGAAGCAGCTCAACTAGGTACTGATGAGTAGGTTGGTGGCGGTCGGGGGGTTGGTTTGAGACAGGGTCTTGCTATGTAGACCAGGTTGGTCTTGAACTCAGCGATTTCCTTGCTTGTGCCTTTCAAGTTCTGGGACTAAAGGACCATATGCACCACTAATCTCAGCTCTGAATAAATTTTAAAAGAGAATGCTGATTCTCCACATCCAGTATTTATGTGTGTATGTGTGTACACATACCAGCTCCTTTTTGTCTAACCAGTTTGGTGTTAATTATTTAGTCAAAATAGTTATGTTGAAATAATAATACTTAGTGTTGTCATTTGTGTCTTGTGTGTGTATGTATGATCACATAATCATGTTCGAAACATGAGGAAAATGCTAAATATTAAAATACGAATAATGCATTAAAGTAGCTGTGCATGAGTCCTGTAAGCAGTGGTATAAAATGCTTTGTTCAGATTTAAGCTAAATATATACCTCAAAGTTGTTGTCATTTAAAAAATTTCTGCCAACAATTTCAAAAACTTTCATAAATGATGGTATATGGCATTGAAATTTGTACCTCAAATTATTTCTTCTCATAATTTTCCTCTGATTCATTTCTACCTTGTTATTACTATTATATATGAGCCATGCAAATCAAGCATTTTTACAAGGAAGGGTATTCATTGTTTCGACAACTGCATGCATCTTTTCAGTTGTGGTTTACAGTACTCAAAGCCAATCTTTGGGCACTGTAACTTACCTCATTGGTGGAGCACTTGCTTAACTGCAAGACCTTGGGCTCAGTCCCCAGCAGTGCAAACAATGTCTCAGAGTAACTACTGGGCAGTTTCAAAGGAAATGCTTTTTTTCTTTCATTAACTATGTGTATAAGGTGTTGATACTTATTACTAACAATCCCAGTTGTTTAGAGAGATCTCTGTTGCTCACCCCTAGGCAGACACTGTGTCTATACTGGAGCAGTGTGACCCATGATTTTGTCTTAAGCCAAGACCGAAGTCTAAGAATGGTAGTTGGTTCCCTTCTTGAGTATTTTCTTTTGAAAAATTTCCTGTCAGAGCTCTCCATATGAATTTCTTTAATGAATACAGGGAGTTAAAAGCATGTGAAAGATAGCAGACATTTTCAAGGAGCAGATAACTTACTCATGGACCTTGTTTTGATCCTTTGGTGTCAGTAGCACACTGTTGATATCCACAAATGTATTTGTTGGATTTGTGAGGTGAACTGAAATAATACTATTTTTCTCTACCAAGTGTTAATAAATTGTTAAGAAATGGTTGGAGTATACTATGTAGTCATTGAAAATAATTTGAGAAATCTATTTGAAGAAAATCCAGTTTAGTTTAAACGAAACAATTTGAATTGTACTCAATCCATTATGTATAAATAACTTATAATAGCATTTGAGAATCATGGCCATTTGTTAGTGGGAATCACAATTTATTAATCATGATAAGTACAAATGCCTAGGCTTTGCTTAACAAGGTAATAGGGGTTTGTGTTTTGTTAACAGCAAGTTCCGATGAGGGTTTGGCCATGGTGGTGTATGCTTTTTGTTTTTTCAGTTGTTTTTGTTTGTTTGTTTGTTTTTTTCGAGACAGGGTTTCTCTGTGTAGCCCTGGCTGTCCTGGAACTCACTCTGTAGACCAGGCTGACCTTGAACTCAGAAATCTGCCTGCCTCTGCCCCCTGAGTGCTGGGATTAAAGGCATGCGCCACCAGTGCCGGGCCTTTTCTTTTTTTTTTTTGAGACAGGGTTTTTCTGTGTAGGAGAGCTTTGGCTGTCCTGGACTTGTTTGTAGACCAGGCTGGCCTCCAACTCACAGAGGTCCACCTTCCTCTGCCTCCCAAACACTGGGGTAAAAGGCATGCACCACTATGCCTAGTGAACACTTCATCTCAGAGAAAATTTGTCTTAAAACAGAAAAAAGAAAAGAAAAAAAAGAATGGTTTGACCTTCTGGAAATTTTCTCTTTTCTTTGTTTCTTTCTTTGTTTCTTTCTCTTTTTAATCGAGGCAGGGTTTCTCTATGCAGCACTGGCCTTCCTAGAGGTCTCTCTGTAAAGCAGGCTGGCCTCAAACTTGGACATCTTCCTGCCTCTGCCATGCTAGGATTAAAGGAATGCACCACCACTACCAGCTTTTTGTTTGTTTTTAACAATGTAAGAAGAAAATTTTGTTTTTGGCTCATGGCGAAGTTTTTTTTAAGTGTCTCAAATGTGTGTATTCCTGAGCTACTCACCACTCTCTTGCTATCCTAGTTTTCAGGGTATGCTGTAGGAGGGTGCCAATCCTGGTCCAAAGATTCAAGACCTCTTGGGTATGGGTGCAAACAGAAATTCTGCATGATCAAAAAAGAACCGGGTTTGTTATGTGTGTATGGGTGTGTTCAGGCTAACACGTGTGGAGGCCAGAGGAAGGGTTGGTGGTTGTTTCTAAAGTGCTGTCTGTCCAGTTTTGTTTGAGGCATGCTCTCTCCTGGGCCCTGGTGCTTACAGCATTCCCGTGATTCTTCTGCCTTTCTTCCTCAGTGCTGGTAAACTGTTCATCCCCACATGTGGCTTTTTAACGTGGGTCCTGGGGTCCAACTCATGCTCGTATGGCAACCCCTTTCCTGATGGAGCTCTCCCCAGCCCAGAAGGAGGGTTTTTAAAAAGTGCTTTTTTGTTTTTTTTTCACCAATATTGGCCCACTGGAACTCCATTAAAGAATGACTTTTTGTATATTTAAAAGCCAAAGACTTCCTTATTTTGCCCCAACCTACTTTTATATAAGGGTGAAAAAACAGAAATTTACAGCTCTCAAAACTTGTAGTGTTTCTAGACTTGTGTTCAGAATGCCTAACTGTAGGCCTTGGCTGTTTGAATCTTTTGTTCTGAGAAAGTCTTTATAGCAGGAATTATCCGCAAAATCCATCTGGTTCTCATAGTGTTTTTTGTTACTGTGAAAGAGACTACCATCTGTCAGGTTGTATAGAACATAAGAGTCTCTTCTTTGTAGCCAATTGCTAGTTGTTTACAAGGACATGGAGATGCCAGTCTGCAATCCCAGTGAAGGCAAGGGGATGGCAGTTTCAGTCCAGTCTGGGCTATGTAGCAAGATTGTCTCAAAAAACACAAAGGGAAACAATAGCTGGGGATTGTTAGGAGTTAGGAAGCTAAGCTGGGCATTGGGTTTGAGGCCAGACTGAACTAAATGGCAAGACCTTGTCTGGAAAACAAAATCCCAAATAATCGTAATTATTTGGCTGGAGATTATTGGCCGGTGTATTGACTAGCAAATGTTTGTATCTTTTTACATAAGCATACCAAGTATAAGGTAAACTGCTTTATCTGAGTTGGTCATTAAGATACAATTATTTTGAGACATAGTCTCAAATCTCTTGTTATAGCCCTGGCTGACCCTGAGTAGCCATATACTTTCCTCAGTGAGGATCACAAGCACGCACTACCAATGCTAGCCTGCAGTATACGCTTAACCTGGTCTTTCTCCTCCTGTAGTTTTGGTCACCAAAATCCCTTTATTGGCATCTTGATATCAGGAAGAAAACCAATATCAAGCCTTATTTGCTTCTGTAACGTCACAAAGGATCCCCGGTCTCCTCCTAGCCTTTTTAGCATCTGAGTTCATGTCTACATATACCTCAGATCAAGTTCCGTAGTCATAGTCCTATTTAACACCCTATGTGCGTCTGTTACACTGCTTCCCGGTTTGTACTGTATGATTATTTGTCTCCACCAAAAACCTCCAGAAAGGCAAGAAATTGGTTTAATTGGGTAACCATTGTTACAGATAGAATGTAGCATGTAATCTTTTACTAAGTGTTTAACTATTCTTGAACACTTTGGACCTTTTATTATAACCCAAGACTTAGCTGAAATGTGAGTTTTGCCTATAAAGTTCTAATATTGTAGTTACTTTGAATTCTTACTTGCAGATTGCAAAGCTTTTAAGAAAGAGATGTTAAAGGTGTCTGAAAGGACTTTTAAATAATTCCTAGCAAAAACAAACAAAATGTAGTACCTATCCAGCTTTCCCTCCTCCATTCCTCTACCCACTCTGGCAACAGGATGAGCCTGAATAGGTATCAGGCTAAGACATGAAACAACACACAGTGGAAAGCAAAGAAACATTTCCTTCAATTACCTCCTGGGTGGCGGACAGACAAGGGTCTAGGAAATCTGTGTAAAATGCAAAGTAAGGAAAGAGTGGAAACTGTTGCTTTCCTAGTTTTTAAGATTTTAGGCAAAACATTCAAAATCAAATCAATCTAAGAAGTGTTTAATATTTTACAAAGTAGTTTCCAGAAACCAGCATCCAGTGAACTGTTAGGGAGCATTGATAAATTGACAGGTTGTTGGAGTGAACATGAATGTAGAAGGGTGGGGATTTACTGTTTTTGAGACTTTTTTTTTTTTTTTTTTTTCCCGAAGCAGGGTTTCTCTGTGTAGCCCTGGCTGTCCTTGAACTCACTCTGTAGACCAGGCTGGCCTGGAACACAGAAATCTGCCTGCCTCTGCCTCCCAAGCGCTGGGATTAAAGGCGTGTGCCTCCGCTGCCCAGCGAGACATTCTTGCTAGAGCTGCAAGCTAGCTGTGATCTCTGCCCTCCAGTCTCAACTTTCCGAGAGATGAAATAACAGGCTTGTGTTAACCATTTTCCATTGTGAGAGATGTCTTCTAAGATCCTTGTATTTCTGAAACTGTCTCCCAAGAGTACTGACCCTCCTTTAAGAAGTTCAATCTTTAATTTCTTGAAGTGTCACTTGTAGCACCCGCTTTTGTTTTGTTTATTCAATCATAGAACACAGAGAAAGTAAATCATAGCTAGCCAGTCAAAAGAATGCTCTCTATATCTGGGAAAACCTTCTCTTGACTTAAACAAAAATGTAGGAACTAATAATGTCTCATCTAATCTAAGCCATCAATAATTATGACAACTTTGCATCCCACTAAGGAAAAATTTTACCAAATAAAACTCTCCTGATTATAATAAGCCTGACTCAGAGATGTTAAAATTTAAAAGAGATGCCATCACAGAATTTATAAAGTATTGTTGTGGTTGGACATGGTATGGGCTTTGTACTACGGTAGTCATTACAAGAGATTGTTTCTTCAATCTTGTATGATAATCAAATTTGAGATAGTCAGAATTGTAGCTTATAAACAAGTAGACTTACTCCTACTTTAAAGGACTACTCACTATTTGTGAAGGTAACCTAGTTAAAATTTTGGACTATAAGGTATTTGTAAAAGCTTATTTTAGTTTCCTTAAGGAGTTAAACTATGAGGAGACAGAATTAAGACTCCAAACTTAGCCAGGCAGTGGTGGCACATGCCTTTAATCCCAGCACTTGAGAGGCAGAGGCAGGCGGATTTCTGCGTTCAAGGCCAGCCTGGTCTACAGAGTGAGTTCCAGGACAGCCAAGGCTACACAGAGAAACCCTGTCTCGAAAAAAAGACTCCAAACTTGATGGCTTAAGTGTTTTTTCAATAGAGGGGCCAAATTTTGTATCATTTCCCAAATAGTTTATCAAGCATTGTTTCAATGATTTGAAAGGCTTCAATCAAGTTGGTAAGAAGAGAGTACAGTCTACTTCCACATTTCTGGCCTAAATTCAAGCTGTGCTCATAGTGACTGAAAGAAAAAAGCAAGGGGGCAATGAGAAAGGGACATTTCTGCGCTTACTTCTGAGTCATTCAGGCTGGGCTCATTCACTGTTCTGTAGCTAGAGGTGGGAGTTCTTGGCCGACCTCTTCTTATTGATCCCTCAGACCAGTGCTTGAACCCTCTTTCTCTTTTCCTATGAAATGGCTACAGGGGAAGTTTAAATTGCTTAATCTTCCAGTTCTGACCCTCCCAGCTCATGAGACAGTCATTATGAAGCTCAGCCTGTGTGTGCTGAAATTACAAATTAGTATTGTCTGTCTGTCTGTCTCTTTTGTCCTGTCTCTGAACTCACAGAGATCCTGCCTGTGCCTCCCAAGTGTTGGGTTTAAAGGCACATGCCACCATACTCAGCCAATAATTGTATGCTTTTAATTCCATTAACACTTGTGAAATCTATTTCAATTACAGTTTTAAAAATATGCAGAATTTGGCTTGATGGTGCACATCTCTAATTCCAAGAAGGAAGCTGAGCAGGTAGGATCCTGAGTGCTAAGGCTTCACATATAGCAAGACCATGTCTCACTATTCCTCCTTCCAATAGGAAATATATCAAGTATTATGTGTATTTGATGAGACATTTGTTACCATCTAAATTTTGGCACATTGGATGTCTATGGCATATAAGTGTATATGATAGATAACAGTTACAAATAATTGCATATATTTTGGTCACAGAACTAAAGGTATTACTCTGAATCAAATGGGAAAATTTGAGAAACACTATTACATTTGCTGATTTTCTACCCTGAAAGCTGAGTTTATTTTCTGAGATTTTTCCCTCTATGAGAACCTTAGAGTTTTTTGTTTTTGTTTTTTTGGTAAGCTGGGTGGTGGTGGCACACGGGGCTTTTATTAGTCAGGGCTGCATAGAGAACTACTGTCTTGAAGAAAACAAAAAACTAAAACAAAAACAAAAACAAAAAAAGAATAGAAACGATCAATCAAGCTGGGTGGGAGAGGCACCCTTCTTTAATCCCAGCACTTGGGAGGCAGAGAAGGTGGGGCTCTGGGAGTTAAAGGGCAGCCTGATCCTCAGAGTGAGTTTCAGGACAGCTAGGGCTACACGCAGAAGTCCTGTCTCAGTGATTAATTGAGGAATGCTCAATTCTTTTTAGTTTTTAAAGGTTCATTTATTTTCTTTTTCTGAGTGTAGGTGTTTTGCCTACATATTCTGTGTACAATATGTTTTCAGTGCCCATAGTGTTCCAGTCTTCTGGAAATGGAGTTCGATACTGCTGTCAGCTGCCTTGTGGACTCTGGTCCTCTGGAAGACCAGCTAGTGCTCTTAACCACTAAGCCATCTCTCTGCCTCCAGAAATGCTTTATAAGCAAGCAAGCAAACAAACAAACAAAAAAACTATTGTGTGTGTGCCCTGTACAGGCCAGAAGAGAGTGTCAAACCCCTTGGAGTCTTGGAGCCACCGATGTAGGTCCTGGGAACTGAACTCAGGTCCTCTGAAGAGCCCCATTTTTAATAAAATACTTAAGGGGCTTGACGGATGATGGCTCCGTGTGTCAGGTGATGGTTGCTGAACCTGATGCCCTGAATTCAAGTATTCAAGTCCTAGGGCATACATGGTGGAAGAGGAAAACGGACTTCCATGAGTTATTCTTCACATGCACAACAAATGTCACACATATGCGTACGTGTACGCGTACACACACACACACACACACACACAATGTGATTTGTATCCCTAACACATATACTTGAAACAAGGTAATGTATACCTTGGCAACAATAACAAAACATGAGCTGGTCAAGGTGGTACAATCCTGAAATTCCACAACTTGGAAGGCTGATGCAGGAGTTCAGAGCAGCCTGGGCTACATAGTGTGGCGCTGTCTCCCAGAAACATTTATTATGAGATACATAGACTTGCAATTTTCAAGACGGTGAGACTCTTTAGAAGTTGTTGAAAGTTTTGAATTTCTTTCACGAAGTGCCAGATACAATATGAGGTTACACAGAATTCATTCCTAAAATCCACACTCCTCAATAGGATTTTTGTAGCCTCAAGAACCGAGAAAGCAACCAAACATGGAGGCTCCAGTATGAGCACTGGGGAGACAGGGATTGTGTCAAGTTCCAGATCATCCTTGTCTATATAATGAACTCCAGGCCAACCAGGACTATATACACCGTGACTGAAAAACAAACCTCGAATGCAAGCCAGAAGTGGTAGCACGCGCTTGTAATTTGGGGTACACATCACAAAACTAAAAGCTCCGAAGCAAGATATTTGCTACACTTTGGCTGTTGTGTAGGTTTAGGATTACATTACTTTTAAAATTCCCCTGCACACAGGTCTTGGGATTCTAGAACTTTGGTGATGAGACGGCACCGGCAGGGGTTTAAAAAAGGCTACAATCGGGTTCCATTAGGAAAGTTTCTGTGCAGGAATAGAGGGGACAACTTTTGCCATTTAATACATTATTGTTATTTAAATGTCGCGATAGTCCCGGGGAGGGGGGCGGGATTTAGCTCTGACAGTTTAGGGACTCATCTGACAGGTCCCAAAAGGAAAGCCCTGGAAAACACGTAAAAGTCACACTCCGTGGGCCAGTGGTGGAGCACGCCTTTAATCCCAGCACTCGGGAAGCGGAGGCAGGTGGATTTCTGAGTTCGAGGCCAGCCTGGTCTACAGAGTGAGTTCCAGGACAGCCAGGACTACACAGAGAAACCCTGTCTTGAAAAACAAAAACAAAACAAAACAAAACAAAAAAGTAACCCTCCACACTTTCGGAAGCGGGGAGGGCGGTGACGGAGGAAGGGGCGGGCACGCGCACGCGCAGAGTGGCGTCGGTCCCTCAAGCTGGCTTTTCTCCTTGCCGCCGACATCCTCTCAGTGCCGTACGGTGGCCGGCGCGGGCCAGAAGCTTTGGATGAATGGAGGTGCAGGGTGCAGGTTGAAATAAGTCTCTGCTTCCCCCTCTCTCCCGGCTGCTTCTGCCTTTTCCCCCTTTTCTTTCTTTTGCAGTGTCCCCATTCTGATCCCCGCTCTGTCGACGACCCGGTTGGTCCCAACGTCAGAGTTCTTGGTGCCCGAGTCGACCCCGGGCATAACTGGGGTTTGGGGATCGGGATAATCGCCTAGGCCCAACTTCGGACCGCGCTCTCGATTTCTGTCTCGTCCGGCGCTCGGACGCGGAATCCGAGTGGGTCCCTTGAGGCTAGAGGGTTGATCTTAAGGTATGAAGCGTCGGCTTCTCGGGCCCAAGTGCCGCTTTGTCTGAGTCCGCGTGACTCTTCTCAGCCCGGGGCACTCGGTTCTCATTGCTACCTGGTAGAGACCCCTGAGCCACAGGTCTTGTCACCTCTGTCTCGACCTTACTCTACTGTTAAAAGACCAGCGCTTACTACTGAAAACAGCAACATTTCTTCCCACGACTCTTTGTCCACAGCTCTGCTAGTGAGTAGGTCTTAAGACTGGGTGGTCTCTGTTAACTGTTCATTTCACCCCTCTTTTCTTGTACCTTTTAAACATTTACTCAAGACGACAAGTGCCCAAGTGAGACTCTTTTCCTCCCTCAGCTGATTGTACCTACACATCTACTCCTGTAACAATAGGGGTACAGAACAGTGTTGCAGCTTTCAGAACCTTGAATCTGACATTACTTTTGACCCGTGAGATGATTTACCAGTGTTTCCATCTAGTTGGGAGTTGGAAAGAGAAGTTCAACTGTTATTTATAAATATCTGATAGGCTTGTAAAACTAACGAGATCTGGATGCAGTCATTCATTTTCTCTCTATATTTCAGGGAGCACATCTAACTGGCGTAATGAGGAAAGTCTTGGACTGTGTAGGATAGAAGAGTTCAGCCTGAAATTTTCCCACCAAGTATTTCCACAAAGTATTAGTGCAAACGATCCCTAAATTGGGAAGAAACAATGTGCAGTTGTCCTTCTTATCTTCCAGATGTCAGTAGAAATATAGAGACAGAAACCTGGGCTTTAATTGTGCCAACAACATTGACAATGCAAGGACCTACTAAACATTTAGTACACTTTTTCAGATTTTTGAGAAGGTTTTCATGCATGTGGAAAGTAGATACCTACTTTCATTTTGTTGTTTTTTGATCCCTTAGGATCAAGAGAGATGATGCCTGAGTGTACAAGCCTTCAGTTTGTCAGCCCTTTTGCTTTTGAAGCCATGCAGAAGGTGGATGTTGTTCGCCTGGCATCTTTAAGTGATCCAGAATTAAGACTTCTCTTGCCCTGCCTGGTGAGGATGGCGCTTTGTGCTCCTGCTGACCAGAGCCAAAGCTGGGCTCAGGATAAAAAACTTATACTTCGCCTTCTGTCTGGAGTGGAAGCTGTCAACTCCATTGTTGCACTGTTGTCTGTGGACTTCCACGCTCTAGAACAAGATGCCAGCAAAGAACAGCAGCTTAGGTAAAGTTCACTTGTGTGTGACTTGGGATTTACTTGATATTCCAAAGGAGGGGATGGAATGTTGTTCAGAGCTCCTCCAGAAAAGAGTGAAATGTTAAGTTCTAAAAAACACTTGACAGAGGTCTTTTCTGTTCATGGTTAAGTTCCTAAGCTGTTTTCTGTCATAAAATGTTGCTTAGAGAAGATTAGCTACGTATTAGATCCGTTACTCTTGGTGGGGACTGAGTAGGCTAAGGTCTCTAGGGTTGAGTGTTTTATGGGAATCACTGAGACTCCAGGCTGGCTTTGTATCCTTCCTGCCCCTTGTGTTATCTGTAAGAAAGCCATTGTTGTTACTGAAGTCAGTGGCAATTACTAATTTACAGGTTGTGAGCTCTTGGAATACATAGACAAACAAATGTTTCAGAGGAAGTGGAAACCATTTACAATGAGTGGATTATTGCAGGATTGCCTTGCCAGTGTCTTAACGTGTTTCCTGTGTTTGGACTTCATTAGGCATAAACTTGGAGGAGGCAGTGGAGAGAGCATCCTGGTATCACAGCTTCAGCATGGACTGACACTAGAATTTGAACACAGTGATTCCCCTCGTCGATTGCGGCTTGTGCTGAGTGAATTGTTGGCAATTATGAACAAGGTGCTTAAAAAAAAAAAACCTTTTCTTTTCAGCTCAAAGTATTCATGATTGATATCTACATCTAGAAAATAGTGAAATATCAGCAGGAAGGCAGGCAGGTTATATGTTCTGCTAGTATTTCTGTTCTTTCAAAGACTGAAGTTAATTTTTTTTTTTTGGAAATAAGGTTTCTCTGTGTAGACCTGACTTTCCTGTAGACAACGTTGGCCGGATCCACTTGCCTCTGCTATCCTGTACTGGGAATAAAGGCGTGTGCCACCACACCCAACTGTTCTGTATTCATTAGGATTTTTGTGTGTGTGTGTCTGTGTGTATGGAATTGATATAATTGTTTTTAGTATCTTCAAAATAATTTTTAATTTTCTATTTACTTTATGTACACGAGTGTTTTGCTTGTATATATGTCTGTGTACTCTATGATTGCCTGGGGTCTGCAGAGCTTAGAAGTGAGTATAGGATTCCTTGGAACTGGAGTTCTTGATTATGAGCTGTGATGTGGGTGCTAGGACCCACACCCAGATCCTCTGTAAGAGGTAGGAGTGCTTTTAACCACTGAGCCATGTTGTCTCTCCAGCCCGGTAACATTTGTTAAAAAGAAACTTAACTTGTAGAAATTGCTAAGTTTGATAGCACCTTTTTGTTTTTCTTGACTTTGAATCTCTAGAACCCATATACGACTTGTGAGATGGTGCACGTCTGTAGTCTAGTGGGCCATGGTGAGATGGGAGACAGGAGACTCCTTAGAAGCTCAAGGGCCAGGTAGCCTGGTTTACACACCAAGCAACAGAAAGAGGGACCCTTTGAGTTGGAGAGATGGTTTATCAGTTAACAGTACTAATTGTCTTACAGAGGACTCAGGTGTGGTTTCCAGTGCCAACATACCATCATCCATGACTCATATAGGCGATGCACAGACAAATATAGGCAAAACACCAATGAGAGCGAAGGAGAGGGTGGGGGTGGGGGAGAGGGACTGACTGTCTCAAGCAAGGTGAAAGCTGAGAACCAACTGAATATTTTCCCATAATCTCCACTTACACGAATACATGTACACACACACACACACACACACACACACACACACGAAGGTAACTTAAGTCATGGATTTTTGGCTAATGGTTAATTGAAACTTTCCCACACTTAAATTTTCCTGTATATCTTGTAAATACATCCTGGGTGTGATAAGACATTTTCTTCTGTGGTGATTTTAATGTCTAACATGGCTTTGTTATATTACCATAGGAAATTTAAGGAACGTAGAGGTTATTTTGTTGATTTTTTTTTTTTTTTTGGTTTTCTCCTTCAAGTCTCTGCCCCCTCCCCCTTTGAGTCCTAGCTTCCTCTTTGCTCAGGACCACTTCAGACTTCTGATCTTTTCTTGTCTCAGTTTTCTTTGTGCTAAGATTGCTGGGATATACTGCTGTGCCAGGCTCGAAGTTGTCATTCCTTGTGGGTGTTTTGTTTGTTTGATTGCTATTTTGTTTTTTTACGTTGTCTCTATTGGTCACTAGAATGAATTTATTTTGTTATACTGCTTAAACAGTTTAAAAAATGACTGTACGTTTATTCTTGTGAGTGCAGGTGTGCTGTATGTGTTGGCACGAGTGTAGAGGTCAGAGGTCACCTTTCAGGAGTTCTTTCTGGGCTTCCTTCTACTGTAGGTTCTGGGAGTCACACTCAGTTTATCCGGCTTGTGTGGCACAGTGCTGAGGCATCTTGCGGGCCAATATTGGGTTTTTAATCAATGGTTATACATACAACATTCCTACCCTGTTTCTGGCCTTGTCTTTTCCTTTACTTTTAATTATCTCTAAAGATGTAGATTGGAATCAGTTACCCCTATACACACACACACACACACCCCCGTCTCTGTCCCTCTCTTCTTTTTTTGGGGGGGGGAGGGTTGGTGCAGAGTCTTGCTAGGTGCCAGGGTGGCCTTGTAACGAGACTTTTCTATCTCAGCCTCTCAAATGCTGGGATTATAAGCAGTAGCCAGGGTGCAGTTCTGAGACTTCTGCTACCATGTTTGGGTAATAATTATAGTTAAACTGTTAAAAACTGTTAGTGTCCCACAGACTTTGCCTCAGTGTGTTAGTCACATTATAAGTGGTGACTTGAGGCTGGTACAGGAGAGCACACTCTCAATCCCAGCAGGAGAGAAGCAAGGACAAAGTCGTGTGTTTTATGCCATCTTAGATCAATAGATTAAAGGCTAGCCTGGTCTATGTATTGAGTTTATGCCATCTTAGGTCAATAGATTAAAGGGTAGCCTGGTCTATGTACTGAGTTCGGACCAGCCATAGCTACATAGTGAGACCCTATCTCAACTGCAGCATAAACTCATGATTTTTGAGCTGAAAAACTAAACAAAACAATTACAATTTACTTAAACTTAATTGTCCTTTCTTCCTTGTTCCCCTCTTCTCACTAAGGTGTCAGAGTGCAGTGGAGAGTTTTTTTTCAAGTCTTCTGAGCTCTTCGAGAGTGCAGTGTACTTGGAGGAGGCTGCAGATGTACTTTGTATCTTACAAGCAGGTACTTTATTGACTGCCAAGATGCATCTCAGATACAGATCGAGTGTCTAGGGCAGTGTCACTGTGCGACTTCTCAGCCTGCAGAGCTATGTGTCTGGGTGTGCACTGGATGTCCTGAGACTGGAGGTACAGGCAATTGTAAGCTGCCCGGCTGATGGGGATGCTGGGGCTCAGGTCCTCTGCAAGTGCAGTATTATCTTTCCAGCCTCAAGTTGGGTATTTTAAAGATTATCAAAACGGGGTGTGGACCAGCATTTGGGACGCTAAGCCAGGAGTATTGTGTCAAAATCCAGACTGTCTTGGTCTACAGAGTGAGATGATGTCTCAAATAACACCACTCCCCCCAAAAAAACTTTAAAAAGTTATTTACTAAAAATACGTCTCAAACTTTTAAATTAAAGGGTTGGAGAGATGGGTCAGCAGCTAAGAGTGCTTGCTGCTCTGCCAGAGGACCTACCTGTGGTTCAAGTGACTCCCAAGACTGTAACTCCAGTTCCTTGGGATCTAATAGCTTCACATAGACCATCACATGTGCATCACTTTTAAAAAGGTTTAAATTAAGAATGGATGACTAGCATTCGAACAAAGACTCAGTGACTTCTGCTATTTGTATAGTATGCCATGTTATATACACGTTAGTAGTGTATATTTGATTTAATGATTTATAACTTTAGTGAGTTCATAAGTGTTCATGATATGTTGGGTCAAAAGCAAAGGGCAGAGGGGATAAATAAAATCTCTGTTTTAGTTAATATTAAAACTATTAATGAGGGGATTAAAATTAGACATTAAATATACTTACTATTACAAATATATTAAATACATATATATTATTAGAGCTAACATATATTTTTTCCTATGTACCTTTTCTTTTGCTTGTCCAGATTCTTTTCAGTAGGTATATATGGTAAAATAAAAACAAGAAAATATAGAAATGTAAAGATTTTTATTAAAATCACTTTTTAGACCAGTGCTATTCAGGGAAACATCTGCTGTATATCGGGGTGTGCTGTCCAGTTAGTAGCCCCTCCCCTTGCCTCACGTGGCTGTGGGTTAGCTGAAGTGTTGCTAATGCGACTGATGAGCTAGTATTTAAGTGAGTTGCATTTTGGTGACATCTTTGAAATGTCTGGCTATTGAATAGTACACTATGGGGGTCATGCCTCAATAGTGACAGTGGCTGTTTTTCTTCCAGAGCTCCCCTCCTTGCTTCCCATAGTCGATGTAGCTGAAGCCTTGCTACATGTTAGAAACGGTGCCTGGTTCTTGTGTCTCTTGGTAGCCAATGTTCCTGATAGTTTTAATGAAGGTAAATATAATTTAAGAATGAAACATTGGAGAACTTTGATTTGGCCTATTTGGGCCTTTTTTTTTTTTTGACAGTCTTGCCCTGTTATCTATCCCCTCTGTCCTTGAACCTGTGATCCTTCGGGTAGGCCTTTTGAGTGGGGCTGGTGTTACAGGTGCACGGCACCATTCTTAGTGCTATGCTTCCCTTCCCTTCCCTTCCAGGCCAGCGTGAACCCAGTGCCTAACCTGCACCCTGGACCAGTCGGTCTTTTAATTGAAGTGTGCAGTTAATTTATATTAGCCATTTAATGCAATTATCATGGGTCCTGTGGTAGGGCGTGGTGGTAAGCATCTTGGTTTGCTGAACCACTTCACCCACACCCTTTTCTGATTTTTTTTTTTGGCAAGGTCTCACTGTGTACCCTGGGTGACCTTAAACGTTATCTTCCTTCCTCTTCATTCCCAGTGTTGGTATTACACGTGTGTGCTGCGGTGCCCAGATGATTTTAAAGTCCTTTTTAAACTGCTCGGAAAAGGCTTTATCTGCATACTTAGTGTTTTTGGTGCTCTTCATTGAATTACCTTAGTTTCTTGTACTGTACATTTATTTTTTATTTTGTTTTTATTTATGTGTTTTTGGGATTGAACCCAGAGCTACTTGCTCTGCAAATGAGCTGTCCCTTGAGCTTTGAAGGGTAGATTTCTGGGCAACAATTTTCCCCAGGATTTTGTCAGGAAAAAACTTTTATTTTGATAAAATTTATTTTAAAAGTAAAATAACTTTTATTTTGAGTAGCTCTCTTCCACATTTTTTGATAGGGTTATTTGGATCTCTGGAGTCTAACTTCTTGAGTTCTTTGTATATATTGGATATTAGCCCTCTATTGGACATAGGATTGGTAAAGGTCCTTTCCCAATCTGTTGGTTGCTGTTTTGTCCTATTTACAGTGGTTGATTTTCAAGAATGAAGAAATGGTTTATAACACCTTACTTAAAAAGCTTGACAAGGCTTAAAATAATAGAGGCTCTTAAATAATAGTTTGTAGGGGCCTGATCAAAAATGGAGAACGGCAGGATGAAGAAAGTCTCGGAGGGAGGCGCAGGACAGACGCCTTACGCTTCTTGTGCAGAATGAATCCTTCTCAGGCCCTGAAGGTCCGGGGCATGGTGGTAAGAGAGTCTTTTGTCTTTTTGTGACAGCACTTTTTATAGTAGTATTTTTCTCAAGATTGTTTGAGAGTCCTTTAGAAATTTGGAATTTTATTCATATGCTGAATGAGCTGCCTTCCCTCTTGTGTCTTATGTTTTATGAGTTCCCTTTCTGTGAACTTGAGGTGCATTAAATTTCAAAATGTCCTAGATCTTTTCCTTATTGTATTGAGTTTAACTTATTTTTCTCTGATGTATTAGGTGGAAGAATGTCACTTGCCAGGCCTTGGAGTAGCTTTGACATTGGATCATACTAAAACTGAAGCTTGTGAAGATGGAGTGAGTGACTTGGTTTGCTTTGTTAGTGGTTTGCTTCTTGGAACAAATGCAAAAGTCAGGACTTGGTTCGGAACCTTCATTCGAAATGGACAACAGGTGAGAGTCAAGCATGCATAGGTAAGACTCGTTCCTCAGGGTCAGTTATTCAGAGTGAACAAACTCCTTAGAAGGATCTTGTTAGCTAGGCCTGGTGGCTCATACCATAATCCTTGTACTTGGAAGGCTAGGCAGGAGGATTGCTATGATTTCAAGGCTAAAAGCCATGGGAGCCAGGCATGGTGGCACACACCTTTAACCCAGGACCCTGCAGTAGGAGACAAGTGGATCTCTCTGAATTTGAGGCCAGCCTGGTCTACATATCAACTTCCAGGCCAGTCAAGGCTGTAAAGAGAGACTGTGTCTATAAAACAAACAAACAAACAAACAAACAAAAGCCATGTTGGGAAGGGGGAAGCAAAGGACAGAAAAGGTACCCTTAGACCAGTAGTTGTTAGACTTAATTTTAGAAACCTCCTTACATTAAACAAATAAATAAATAAGTGATATGAAAGCCATATGTTTATATGGCTTTTGTCTTTTGATATTTTCCAATTAGAAATTAAAAATTTTGAAATACTCAGTTTATTAAAAAAAAAGCTCAATTAAATATAAACATGAAGTAAGTGTGTGTGTGTGTGTGTGTGTGTGTGTGTGTGTGGTATTTAGTCAAGGTTGGCCCTCAATTCTTCCTTAGATTTGTGCCTAAGCCTCCTGATTACAAAGATCATAGGAATATCCCACCATTCTTATTAAACATTACATAAAAAAAAGAAAAACCAAGTATTTACAAAAACTAGTGAAGTAGTAGTACTATTGTACGTTTTTAAAATCTCTTCAAAGTCTAGTTTAGCAGAAGTCTTTGGAGAATGTACTGTACCCTAGTAAGAATGGGAGGGACATGGCACTGTCTCAATATTGTGAAGAGGCATTTGTACTTTCTGGACCCCTGAAAGAATTTGGGGTTGCTCTAGGTTCCTATGCTAGGCTTTTGAGAACTATTACAGTAGATCATCAAAGTCAGTTATATTCTGTTATTTAATATATGTGTGTCTGTGTGTGGTAAAATATATATCAAAGTTTACCTTTATTAATTTTTTAGATACAGTTCAGAACATTCACAGGGCTGGAGACTCAGTGGGTAAAATGCTTACTATAACTATACAAACATAAGGGCTTGACTTTAGAACTCTAGTAGCCATGCCAAAGCAGAGTGGTAGCAGTGTCTGTGATTCCCGTGTTGGGGGAGCTGATACGTATGTGTCCTGGAGGCTTCCTGGTCAGCCGGTGTAGCTGGAATGTCTGTCATGTTTCAGGTTCAGTCTAAAAACATAAAGTGGGGCAGCTGAAAGGGTGGCCCAGCGCTTAGGAGTACTTCCTGCTTTTCTGGAGTTCTATTCCCAGCACCCACTGTGGGCAGCTCACAGCCATCTGTAACTCTGCTTCCAGAGGATCTGATGCCCTCTGCAGCCTCCCTTTCCTATGTGCACATATGTACATACAGGCAAATAAATAAAAGATAAATGCATCTTTAAAAATAAAGAAAGTGGTGAGTTGGAAGACACCCAGCATTTGTTTCTGAGCTGTACATATGTAGAGCTTGTGTGTATGTGCGCGACTGTACACACAGACACACAGAGAGAGAGAGAGAGAGAGAGAGAGAGAGAGAGAGAGAGAGAGAAGGAACCTTGGCAGTGTTATTCATATATAAACATTATCTACTTGTAGGATTTTGTTTTCTTTTTTTGAGGTCTGTGCTTTATACTTGTTGGGTAAGCACTCTGAGTTCTATCCTGTGTGCTCTAGAGACTCTGAACCCATTCAACTGCCGGCTCCTCCTTTTTCCTGTAAACTGGTGATGGTGGTTCTGTGTTGTTCTGTGTGAATTTTGGGTGCCTTTTAAGTACCTCATATAAGTCACATTACAGGGTACTTGTATGTTATTTCCTTTTTTTTTTTTTTTTAAAAAAGATTTATCTATTTTATATGAGTACACTGTAGCTGTCTTCAGATACACCAGAAGAGGGCATTAGATCCTATTACAGATGGTTATGAGTCACCATGTGGTTGCTGGGAATTGAACTCAGGACCTCAGGAAGAGCAGGCAGTGCTCTTAACCACTGAGCCATCTCATCAGCTTGTATATTATTTCTTTACTATAAAGGTTCATTCTTGCAGCATGTGTCAGAATTTTTTTAGCCAGGTATAACACATAGTAGCTAGAAGCAGGATTATGGGATAGATACATATCACATTCTCTGCCAGCTGGGCTACATCCTGAAAGCCCCTCCACCATGTAGAAAACACTCCTGCAAAGGAATTTCCTTCCTTTTTAAGGTTGAATAATGTTCTATTGTGTGTACATATCATTTTGCTTTTCTATTTACCTTTTGATATATATCATATATTTTATGGTACATAATAGTAAATAATTGAATAAACAAAGTGATGCATTATGTTTTGTGGCCCTGGGATTGAATCCAGAGCCTCTCATATATGGGTTAAGCACTCTCCCACTGAGCTACTAAGTCTCACTAAGTTGCCAAGATTGTCCTTGAACTTGGCTTCTTCCTTTAACCTGAGCAGTTGAGGTTACAGGTGTGCTAGCATGACTGGTCTGTGAGTTGTGTCCTGCAGCAGGTTTATTCGTTTTGTGTATGTGTCTGTGTGTTTGATATAGGCTCTTCCTTTGTTGCCTAGGCTGTTCTGGAGTGTGGTAGCCCAGGCTGACCCAGTCTGAGTCTAAGGGAATCCTTATGAGTGTTGGCATGGCCTCCATTGCCAACATTTTTCCCTGTTTTGTTTTGTTTTATGTTTTCTTTTTTTCCTATTTATTTATTGTCTGTTGGTTGGTTTGTTTGTTGAGACAGTGTTTCTCTCTGTGGTCCTAGCTGTCCTAGAACTCACTCTGTAGACTAGGCTGGCTTTGACTCACATAGGTCTTCCTGCCTTTGTCTCCCGAGTGCTGGGATTAAAGGTGTGCACCACCATCCCCCAGCTCCACCATTTTTATCTTTGCAGAATACTTTAGTTTTTGTAGAACACTTTTTTTAGTGCTTCTGAGTAGAATTTGCTAGTGCAGACTGACTTTAACAGTCAGGTTGTGTATTGGTTAGAAACGAGTTTTGTGCCAAGGTATCACATCATTCTACATTCAAGACTTAACTTTTATAGCCTATTGCTTTGCATGTGCACATGTATTGTGTTGACTGGTGTACGGCTGTGTGCTGAGCAGTCAGTATGCTCTTCCTGTTCCTCCTAGTCCTTTGTGCACCACACATATTTCTTCTTGGAATTTAACATTGCTGTTCAGGCAGTTTTCTTGGCAGCAGTCTTAAGAATAATAAGGACTGCTTAAAGTTATCTGCTGCCATACCTGGCTAAGGAAATGTCTCTCCTTTTGTAGTTTAGCATTTCATTCTTGTGTATGATCTTGCTTTGTTTGTTGATTTCCTAGTAAGCATTGAGTGCTTGCCATTTGTCAAGTACAGAGTTAGACTTGAAGAGTGAATGACGACTAAAATATCCCTGCCTGGAGAGCTGGGTTGGGGTGCTGCCTCTAGAGGTACAGACTCTTCAGTCATGGCATCTCTAAAGGCACATAATACTACTGTTGATTTCCTTGTCAAGAAGGAACTGGGGTTCAGAG
The DNA here is from genome assembly GCA_019843965.1 of Rhynchomys soricoides. Taxonomy (NCBI): domain Eukaryota; kingdom Metazoa; phylum Chordata; class Mammalia; order Rodentia; family Muridae; genus Rhynchomys; species Rhynchomys soricoides. The sequence continues at coordinate 2,456,982 of JADRCH010000054.1, read as the reverse complement.
AGGTTAACTAATGTTCTGTGAAGCGCATGATTAGTGCTAGAGTTTAGGACTGGGGTTTTCAGATTCTCCAACCGTGTGGTGTGCTTGATGTTGTACTGCCGTAGGGATTGGAAGTACGGTGTGGGTGCTGGGGATTGAACCCAAGTCCTCTGCAAGAGCTGCAGCTGCACTGACTTAACCCTTGATCCATCTGGCAAGCCCTACTTTGAGTTTTTTAAACAAGTTTTTGTTCTATAGCCCTGTCTGTACTGGAACTTGCCATGTACACTGGCCTGGTCTCCAGCAGCTCTCCTGCCTTTCTCCAGAGTGATGAGATTTACAGGAGTGGACTGCCACACTTAGCTAAAGTACCATTTAATTACTATTCACAACCGAATTTGCATTAATTTAGCTTTTCCTCTGCAATCGGTGCGAACTGGGATGAGTAGATAAGTAAATTTTGAGTTTTCTTGATTTGTTAAAATAGAACTGCTGTTACAGTAGCTCCTCGTGTTGGGTCGACTGTAAGTGCTCATGTGACGAGGTCTGCTCAGCTCCCTTTTAACATAGTAACTGCTCCATGCTCTCTTCCTTTGCCGATTCACACTTCTTACAGAGAAAAAGGGAGACCAGTGGTTCCGTGCTCTGGCAGATGAGAAGGCAGCTTCTTCTGGAGTTGATGGGCATTCTTCCTACAGTGAGGAGTACCCGTATTGTGGAGGAAGCGGATGTGGAGATGGAGCCTACTGTGTCGGTGTACTCGGGGCTGAAGGAAGAGCATGTCGTGAAAGCCAGCGCACTCTTACGTCTGTACTGTGCCTTGATGGGGATTGCTGGACTCAAGTACTCAGTCTGATATTTCCTTCTTTATCTTTTTTTTTCTTGGTTCTAATCTCAGAGAAGTGGACCAAAGGCTTTTATTAAGAGGGTTCAGGTCTTAATTTTAGCTTGTATCAAGATTGGAGTTATTAAAGCCAACTGTCATTAAGGAATATTTTGATCTAATGTGGTCTTGTTACAAATAGAATTATGCAAATATCAGAGGGACATGAGCAGTTTCTAAGGTTTTTGTTTTTTAAAGAATTATTTATTTATTTAATGTATATGAGTACACTGTCACAGTCTTCAGACCCACCAGAAGAGGGCATCAGATCCCATTACAGATGGTTGTGAGCCACCATGTGGTTGCTGGGAATTGAACTCGGGACCTCTGGAAGAGCAGGCAATGCTCTTAACCACTGAGCCATCTCTCCAGCCCCCCACCCCCCACCCCCCACCCCCTGTTTCTAAGTTTTAATCCCAGTGTAAAGGTCCGGTGATTTTACCACGCTTGAGAAGATATCACCGAGTGACCTGTGAGTGATCCACGACTGTACCATACCTGGGCCCCAGGTGAAGGAAATCCTTTAAAATTGACAGGATGTGCTTTGTGAACACAGGGTTTCTAAGTTATTGTACCAAATCCTTTTGAAAAATGTCCTCAGCTGGTATCTGAACATTCTTGTGTGTGTCTTCAGCTCATGTGCCATTCAGGGCTGACAGTTTAGTTAAGCAAATACTGGCCCATCAGTTTGGTTCAAATTTAAGTCATTACAATCCATTAACCTCATAATTGTATAAAGTACAAACTGCTGTGAGCTCTTTAGGACACATATGACTACACGTAAGTAATATGTGCTTGCCATGTCTATGACCTCTGCTATTACTTCCTTGGAGTCTGTTGGTTACAGAGCCCTGTTTATTTGTTACTTGTTTTTTTCACATACAACAAAGTGATTTGACTTCCCATTCTCTGTGGTAAATCATATGCCATTTAAAAAGGAGACAATTGAAAAGCGAGAATTGGCCAATAAAGATGAAGGGATTGGGGTTGGGTAATGGCTCTAGGTTAAGAATGCTCGCTCTACGACCATGATGGGCTTGAGTTTAAATCTCCAGCACTCATCTAAAAAGCTGAGTGTGGTTGAACACGTCCGTGACATCACCTCATGCGAATGTGAAGCAGGGATGCGCACGTCCTAGGAGCTTGTGGTTAGCCAGCCTAGTGGGAGCAGCTAGCCTTAGGCAGTAAGACAGAGCATGGTCCTCTGCCCCTGCATGTATGCCTAGTCATGAACACCCATGCATTCATGTGCACTACTCACCCAGCAACAACACATGTCCGTGCACGGGCACACACACACAAAGTAAGTAATTGGATGGAGATTTTTTAAAGTGAGGCTGAAAAGTTTGTACTTGAAGGGTCAAAATGTTGGAAAATTTGCTTGTTTCCTTACTGAAGTAAAAAAAAAAAACCAAACAAACAAATTTTGTTTGCTGTTTTAGACCAACTGAAGAAGAAGCTGAGCAGCTGCTGCAGCTCATGACCAGCCGTCCACCCGCCACACCAGCTGGGGTTCGCTTTGTTTCCCTTTCCTTCTGTATGCTGCTGGCCTTCTCCACACTTGTCAGGTACCGTGCTGCACAAGTCACTCCGCCTTCTCAAAATGTGCTTTTATCTACGTATCAAAATGTTCGTATAGGGGCGAGTATGTAGTGTAGGTAGCATGTTCACCCAGCATGGGTGATGCTATCAGAAAGGGTATAACATGTTGTTGAAAGTTTACCACAGAAACTGGCTAATAAAAGGGTGTCTACTGGATGTTAGCCATTTTATTAGTCTTTGTCAAAGTTTTTTCTGAACATTGTTAAAAGCTAGTAATTCTTTCTCTACGTTTTCCTTCCTTGGAGGGAATATCTTTTAGTTTTCAAGTTGTTTTGAGTTTTACTAGTACTTTTAAAAACTTTAAAAAAATTTATTATTTATTTCTTTATTAGTTTATTTTATTATTTGTTTAGTTAGTACATTATTTGCTGTGTGGTGTGTGAGTGTGTGTGTGTGTTTATACGCACGTGCACACGCATGCGGGCCCGTGCACACGCTTGTGTGCTGTGGTGCATGTGTGGAGGTCAAAGAACAACTTGCAGGACTCATTTCTTCTGCCATGTGGGCTTCAAGGATTGAACTCTGGTGTCAGGTTTGGCTGAAGTTTTGTTTTAAAATTTCTTGGTGTTCTGTGTCATAATAATTCCAAACTGCAAAACTAAGTCTTGCTGGTTTTGGTGGTTCATGCCTCTAATCCCAACCCACAGGAGACCAAGGCAAGAGGATTGCCATATGTTTGAGGCTAGCCTAGGCTACATAGTAAGACCCTGTCTCAAAATACCAAGAAAACCACTGACACACAAAACCCAACAACAGAGAGACAAGATGTATCTCCTCTGGACCGTTCTGACTCATTAGACAGTCTATTGGTTTAATCTTTTTCAGAAATCTTGTCCAGAGCAGTGTCGTCTGCTCCGGTCTTGGCTAGGTGCCTTGGTACCTAGAGTTCTACAGCTGTACACAGGAGTAGATTTTCATTTGCATCTTTAGAAAGCAGTCACGTGGGAGGTAAATTCTTCAGAGGAGGGGTGGAGCTCTGAAAATAACTTCCTTCTGACACTCCGCTAAAGGTTTGCTGGCTGTAGAATCCTAAGCAGGAAAGAGTTTCTTTTGAGGATTTTGAGAATGTGTGTCTGTTCCATTGTCTTCTAACTTCCCGCTTTGTTGTCAGTGTCTAAAGTCATTCCAATTCCTTGTCCTTTTGTGTGGCCTCTCCTGTCACTGTGCAAACATGTAGCTTGGCTCCTTCTCTCATGGTTTCTGCACGTTGTACATCGTGTTTGGTCTCTTTTTGTTGTTTGTTTGTTTGTTTGTTTGAGACAGTCTTTCTGGCTGGCCTGGAATTCACAGCAGTCCTCTTGCCATAGCCCTCCGGTGCTGGGGTTACACCGCATTATCTTATCCTGCCTGAGTTCCTATTGACCTCTCATTGGAGCACCCAGAAGCCGACGCCCTTCAGTTGTAGACAGTGTCCTTGCACTGCTGTGTTGTTAGTGTTTTCCCCTGGGGTCTCCTTGTCTCAGTCCTCCTGTGTGAATCTTTCAGAGGCAACCAGCTCTTGGATTTTCTTATCCCGTGCTTTCCCCTGTGTTTTGCTCCTTTTTGGAAAACTACCATCAAACCCACCAGAAAATGTTCTTGTCCACTTTGGTGTAGCTCAGTCTTCTTAGCGTTTTAGCAGTTAATCCCGCCATGGCCACGATCCCTTACAGGTGTTCTCACGGCCCGCAGACACCATCTGCTCTCAGGCTCCGTCTTCACTGCAGGCTTAATTCCCAAGAGCTCTCTTTTTGTTCTTTTATTCCCTTCCTTCCTTAATTTTTTGTTGTTGTTTTTTTAATTTTTGTAGATAATCTTGTCTGGAACTTCCTGCATTGTTAAGATTGTCCTTCAGCTCCTAGTTTTCCTCCTTACACCTCCCAAGTTTTAGGATTGTGTTTGTTGACTGATAACTGATACTAAACGTGCTTTGTTATAGTAGCCTTTGCTTCATTGAAGGCTACTGATTTCCTTTAAGGCCTTTTGTTAAAGAGTTTTTATTGCATTTATTTATTGTGTGTGCACATGTATATGTTTGTGGGTAACGTATGTGCCTTGTATGTGTGTAGCGTTCTGGGAGCAACTTGTGGGAGTCAGTTCTTCCCTCATTTGGGTCCCAGGGATCAAACTCAGGTGCTTTTTTTTACCATCTGAACCTTTGCACCAACCTAGACATTTCTTTTAATGAAATTTTAGTGCTGTTCAGGAAAGTATAATGTTAATAAAATTAAATATAAGAAGTGATAGCTATATGCTTCAGGGTTCCCCTCCAGACCCTTTGTAATCATTACCGCTAGTCCTCATGCTGAGGAGCCATGTGTATTTGGTAGGGGGGCTACAGTTCAGAGGGGTGAACTTAGGTTTCAGATCACACCGCAGTGACTGCAGAGGCGGGGTATTATTATGTATAGGTATAAATGGCCTTTTAGATTTTCTTAGCTTGGAGTAGTGAGAAAAGCACACCGTTGAGTTATTTTCCGTTTTACCTTCTTTGAGGTGGAGGAGAGCCATGACATTTTTGCACAGGCCAAAGTGCCTTTTAGTTTTAAGTGTAATGATGGTTCCAAAGAAGTTATTACTGCTGTTGGTTCAGCGAGATGACTTCGTGGGTTAAAGCACTGGCAACCAAGCCTCATAACCCGAGTTGGATGCCCTGGACTTACACGGTGTAGGAGAGAGCTGATTCCTGCAAGTTGTCTTCTGACCTCTACACACATGTCATGCTATACACACCCTCACAAAATAAATGGAGAAACCTTAAAAATAGTTATCACTGCTACAGTTTATAACCATTTTAAATATGGTGAGCTCATATTCTTAGTTTTTGTGATTAGTAATAATTTCTGTCTAAAATTTAAAATTCTACCCAAAATATTTCCATAAATTAAATTTGAATTAAAAGATGCACTAAATTGTTAGATTTTAGAACTTGGTTTCTGACTTTTTGATGCTTATGGAGTAGTTTGTTTGTTTGTTTTTGTTCTTTTGAGACAGGGTCTTACCACGTAGACCAGGCTAGCCTTGAATTCACAGAGATCTGCCTTCCTCTGTCTTTGAAGAGCTGGGATTAAAGGTTGAACCACCAAATTTGATGCTTACGTTTTAACGTTAGGTTTTGAAAACATTTTCCTGTAGGAAGTAACTGGTTAGTTCTTAATATAGTGCTTTTAACATTTTAATCCCAGAGACCTTTGTTTTTCCAAGGAATAAGAGGGAATGTCACTCTCTCCGACTTACAAATATACAGTTACTAAGAATTGAGGAGGTTGTGACAGTTCAGGCTGATGAAGACAAAGCCTCCAGCTTTTGAGTTCTCATCTCATTTATAACTAATGGTCCAATTCAGCAAACCATTAATTTGAGTTGGTATTTCAACATAGAGAAAAAAACCTCCTATGAAAAATAATTTCAGTACTGGAGATATGGCTTAAGGGTAAATAACACTTTGTGCTCTTGCAGAGGACCTGTGTTCAGTTCCCAGCACCAGCACAGTGGCTCAGAACCATCTGAAACTCTAGTTCCAGGGGATCTGAGGGTACCAGGCATGCACATGATACAAACAGAATCCTTACACATATAAAATAAGAATAAATAAATCTTTAAAAATAAGGAAAAGATTCTTTAGATTATTTTCTTCATTGTTCTCTGGCTTATATGGTGACATGGTGTTTTCTGCAGCACACCGGAGCAGGAACAGCTGATGGTCGTGTGGCTCAGCTGGATGATCAAAGAAGAAGCTTACTTTGAGAGGTAAGGCAAGCAGCCATTTGTTTCTCTTAGTTGAGAAAGCATTTCTTATTTATTTCCTCCGTGAAATTCATAGTTTTTCTTCTGTTTTAACAGTACATCAGGTGTCTCTGCTTCTTTTGGGGAGATGTTGTTGTTGGTGGCCATGTATTTCCATAGCAACCAGCTTAGTGCTATCATTGACTTAGTCTGCTCCACTTTGGGGATGAAGGTAATTGTTAATTATCTTTTTTCTGAAAGAAAGTGTGTCTAAGCTAGTTATAGTATATAACTATATAACTATATAACTACATATATGTATATATATAAAACTAGTATATGTATAATCTATTATAGTATAAAATAAATACATTGTGTTCATTTAAGTAGTTTTAGTTGTTTGCTAGTTTGAAATTTTATTCAGGAATTTCTAGAAAAATAGGAATTACATTTATTCAAATTTTGTGCATGTATGTATGTCTGTGTGGGTGTATGTACATGTGTGTAGTTGCCCACAGAAGCCAGAAGAGGAAGTGGGAGCCTCAGGTCCCAGAGTTTGCATAACCTGACCTGGATGTTAGGAACCAAATTAGAGTCCTCTGCAAGAGCAGCCCAGCCTGGCCTAGAACCCATGCTGGTCTCAATGTTTTGTTTTCTTTTTAATCTCCTATGTAGATTTTCTAATTTATTCTAAAGCTTAGATGAATAAACTCATATAAATATTAAACACAGGCAGTCACACATCTGTATCCACATATACTTTACAGTCTATTCAAGATAAAACTGTGGCAAGCAGCTACTAAGTAAGTGTGAGTCTGCCAAAGCGTGCACATGATACAAACAGAATCCTTATACATATAAAATAAGAATAAATAAATCTTTAAAAATAAGAAAAAGATTCTTTCAGATTGTTCTCTGGCTTATGTGGTGACATTGTGAGTGCTATCAGATTATTTTTCATAGAGATGCTTCCAGTTTCATTGTTCATATTAATGCGTCAGAGCCCTGGGTTTCCTAAAGTCTCACCATGCCTAGACAGCCCCATTCTTTGTAACTTTTGCTTTTTAATTTATTCATATATTTATTTATTGAGACAAGGTCTCCCTATATAACGCTGGCTATCCTGGAATTTGATATGTAGACCAGGCTGACTTCAAACCCATAGAGATCTGTCTGCCTCTGCCTCGTGAAAGCTAGGATTAAAAGCATGTACCACCATGCCTGGCCTGCAAATTTGATTGGTGAAGAACAGTTCCTCTTTTTTTTTATATTTTATTGATTATTAGTAAAACTAGTTCTTCTGTTCTTTTGTTTGTTTGTTTGTTTGTTTTTGTTTTGTTTCTTTTAGGCAGGGTCTTGCTTTGTAGCCTAGAGTGGTTCAAACTTTTATGTGATTCCCCTGCCTTTTCACAGGAGTGCTGGGTTATAGGTGTGAGTCATCACACTCAGTTTAACAAATTTTATTCTAGTTTATGTGGCTTTATGCTTTGCATTGAATTTTTTTTCTCAGTACTGAAGAACAAACATAGCGCTTCACTTATACCAGGCAAGTGCCTTTCCACATGTGCAGTGCATGTGTGTGACAGTGTGCGTGCGTGCGTGTGTGTATGAAATTTTTTTGGTCTCCATTTATTGGAGAAACCTTTTTTCTATCCACTATCTTAAGAAGCCAGTAGTTAGTACAATTTATCCAGTAATTTTAAAGTATGTTTTATTTTTAATTTTGAAAAGAGGTCTCACTATATTGCCCAGGTTGCTCCTGATCCCTGGGTTCTAGAGACCCACCAGCCTCAGCCTCCCAAGTACCTGAGACTACCGGCATGCACACGTGTGCACTGCTTTTACTAAGTATGTTTTATGTTGGTTCTGCTTTTGTGTCTTTTAATGTCAGGCTTGAGAAGTCACTTATGAGAGGAAAAAAATTAACTTTTCAACATTAATATTGTGCATCATATCCATTTTGGGTACTAAATTCATGAGAATAAATGTACTTCATACAGTTTCACATGCTATGGAAATTCTTTTAACTATTTTAGATTGTGATTAAGCCAAGCTCCTTGAGCAGGATGAAGACCATCTTCACACAGGAAATCTTTACAGAGCAGGTACTTCCTTCTGTCCTTAGGTCCTCACTAAAACTACTTGAAAGAATTCCAATTTGTAATGATAATTTATTTCCTCATTAAACTATCTGAATGATTCATTTACCTCACTTCAAAACAGTATATTTTGAATTTATAGATTCTTGAAAACTTTGAGTGGTTACTTAAAAGTATGGTTGTAGATATTGGTAATGTACTCATATGGGTTAATCATTTGATATTGGTAATGTACTCATATGGGTTAATCATTGGCTGGCTCTGAGAAAACAGAGCCCTCGTTAAGTCTTTAGGTTGTACAGTATTGGCAGTTATATTACAAACTAGTTTCTGGTTCTTTTGCTTACATTTATTTGGCTTCAGTACCCTAGACTCTGGGTAAATTCAAGAATATAAGAATATTTTTCTTTTTAGTAAAGTGATCCTAAAAGTAAAAATTAATTCTCAAATTCATTAGCCAATATATATATATATATATATATATATATATATATATTTCCTCCTGAGACAAGGTCTCACTCTATATCTCTGGCCGGACTGGAATTTAATATACAGACAAACCTCCTGTAAATTCTCTGAACTGTCTGCAGTCCTGTCTCAGCTTCTTGAGTGCTGGCTCAGCTCATATAACTACTGGGAAAAAATTTAGTACCCACAGCCACTCTTCAAGAGAAGTAAGATTATAATCTTTTATTTTATACATGTAAAAATAGATTTAAAAGGTAGAGAGGCTTATCGAGAGCCAATTAGCACAAATAATACATTTTATATTTTTTAGCACTTCTCATGTGTGTTTGTTTACTTATTTATTTTTATTTTAGTTGTTTTTTGGTGGTGGTGGTGGACATTGTATGTTACACTGCTGCTGTACACCTTGAGCCTTTTATGTGTGTATGTGTAAAATAAACAGAAAGTTAGAGATCTCTACCAGTTCCTAGGTATATACTCCTTTTTTTCCTATTTTCTTTTTCTTTTCTAAACTGTACTAGAGATTGAACTCAGGAATTTGCACATGCTAGACAAGCATCTTAACCCTGAGTTGTATTTCTGGCCTTAGTGGCTCAAAAAGGCTCACTAAGCTGTTCAAGATGGCTTTGGACTTGTGAATCTTGTGTTTCGTCCTTTCTTATAGCTGAGACTACAGATGACACACCTAATTTACCTGTCACTTAGACATTATAAAAATGTTCAGGCCCAGGTCTACAACCCTATCACTCCGGACAAAGAGATAGGAGGAGCAGGAGTTCAGGGTCAGCTTTAGCAATATTGAGTTCAGGGCCAGCCTGATCCACATAAGACCTTGTCTTAGAACAAAACTTGTACCAGTTGGTTCTCATTGTTCATCCTCATGGACTGCATTTAAGTGTTGATGGTCTATTTACATTGGTAGTCTATACATTATACCTTTTTTCAAGCTAATTCTGCATTTGTTATGTGTTTTAATGCTATTTTTCCATTTTAGGTTGTCACAGCCCATGCAGTTCGAGTTCCTGTCACCAGCAACCTGAGTGCCAACATTACTGGGTTTTTGCCTATTCATTGTATTTACCAACTTCTCAGGAGTCGATCGTTTACCAAGCACAAAGTGTCAATAAAAGTATGACTTTACATTTAGATTTTAAGTTGTAACTCAGTTCTCTCTCACTAGTTTTTGGTTTGTTTACTGTAGTTCTTTCCTGTGGTTTGTTTATATATATGGATGCCAGCATCCACATGGCAGCTCACAACTGTGTATAACTCCCAGATCTGACACCCTCACACAGACATACATGCAGGCAAAAAACCAGTGAATATTTTAAAAAAACAAACAAAAAACCCAACTTCAAATTTTTAAAACAATGTTATAACTTATAATGTTTAGTGGTAAACTAAATTACTAGGTAGTAAGTTAAATTACTACTATAAGTAGCTAGTTATTAGTTATTTATATTTAATTGTTTTTAAGAACCGAACTTCAAGTTCAGGGCTGGAGAGATGGCTCAGTGGTTAAGAGCACTGGCTGCTCTTCCAGAGAACCTGGATTCAATTCCCAGCATTCAGATGGCAGCTCACAACTATGTGTAACTCCAAGATCTGACACCCTCACGAAGATACATGCAGGCAAAACAAACAAACAAGCAGAAAACCCAACTTCAAATTTTTAAAGCAATAACTTTTTTAACAAAATGTATAGTATTATGTTTCCACTTAAATTCTTAAGTAGCATGTTTTTACATTTTTTGTTTGATGCAAAATGTATCTAATGAACCCAAGCTGGTGTTGAACTTTATTTGTAGCTGAGGCTCACCTTGAATTCTTGGTCATCTGCTTTCCCCTCCTAAGTGCTAGGGTAATAGGTGCGCACTAATATGTCTGGCCCATTTTCTAAATTTTACTATTGTTCACCAGCTCTACTGTTGCTATTTGCAAATTTGTCACCAACATAGCCAGTGCCTAACTTATGTTTTCAGTTTTTTATATTTGGTTATATTAAAGAGTTAAAAGGTCTCCCTTAGAGAAGTCAGAAATACAAGAGGTAAATAAATGTTTCTTGAACCTTTTATGAAAGCCTTTTTTACTTACAAAGAGCAATGAACAGTTTATATGTGGCATATCATCTGGTGCCCTTGCTTTGATGATTTAGTGACATTATTAATTCTTAGCCACGTTGCATCTTTTGCTTCTTTTTGTGCTTTTATTGAGTAACACGGCTATGGATTAAAAGAGTCCATATACACACCTCAAGGCTTTGCATGTCTGTTCACCAGTAGGTAAGTGGTAGTCCTATATTAATTCTTTTCTTGTCCACTTTCTTAATCAGAGTGTTTCTCTGAAGAAATAATCCCCTGCTACAGTCCCCCTCTGCTGGGAAATCTCCCATGACACAGAGAGCTCCAAATAGAGTCAGAGTGGGGGATGTTCAAAAAAACATTAAACCAACACCAGGCTGCTCGCCATCTTAGGCGTATCTTTCAGTAGACAGTGTTTTTGGTTAAATGATAGACTAATTAGGACAAGAGTTAGTATATTTTAGCTCCTAAGACTACTGGTGAGTACACCGATCAGAGAAACGTAGAAAGCTATACATGTTGTGTTAAAGCTATACGTGCTCTACAGTGTTGATTTTTAAGTTACTTGATTTAATATCTTTTTCTTGTAGGACTGGATTTATAGACAGCTGTGTGAAACTTCCACTCCACTCCACCCTCAGCTCCTTCCTCTGATTGATGTGTATATAAATTCTATACTTACTCCTGCATCTAAATCTAACCCTGAAGCCACAAATCAGCCAGTCACTGAACAGGAGATACTCAGCATTTTCCAGGAAGTCATTGGGGTAAATGAAATAATGGTTCTTGTACATCTGTTACATCTGGCGGGTCCATCTTTTTTTCCTTAGAAGTCTTATAGGTAATTCTGATTTCAAAATAAGATTAATATGTGGGTATTCACATTTGCACATAAGCATACATAAATGAGATTAAATTTTATTAGCTTACTAATAAAAATTTTATAATTAATTCCAAGTAATTTGTCAAATAGCACTTTTTGAAGAATATGTGTGTGTGTGTGTGTGTGTATAATTTTTAAAAATTATCATATATATATTCCTAAATATATAGTTTTTGAGAGAGTATCTCACTTTGTAGCCTGGGTAGTCTTAAACTCATCATCTTGCTGACTCAGCCTCCTGAGAACTGGAATACAGGCTTACCCCACCATGTGTAGCACAAGGAGTTGTTTTGAAGCCTCCTGTTAATGTTTGATGGGTACCTTGAAGATAGGTATTTGCTAAAGGACTGTGGGATATTTCACCACATCCAGTGTGCTGCTGTTTAGCTTCTTGGAAATTGAAGATACACCTGGGTTCAATTATGGAAAGTTTGATGAAAATCTCTTCCCTTATTTTGTTAGGAAAAAGTCGCAGTTTGCACAGACACATACACAGGATCTTTTTTATGAATTGTTTTCTTCATAGTAATTTCATATAGCACTTTGATTCCTGCAAGTCTTTCAGAAGCAGCCTGGTGGGCGTACTATTGAGAAGTGGTAGCTGAAGTCTTGTGACATTCCCCTCATCTGAAAGTCAAGGCTAGGATGTCTCCTTCAAGGTTCAGTGGAACATGAAGTTGTCTCAGTCTGCTGTGAACCCAGCAGTCCTCTTCTCGGTCTAGTATGCTTGACTCAGCAGCACCGGATAATCTGTTTTATGCACTTGCTGTTCAGTATTTTAACAGTTTTTGTATCACTCACCTCAGGGTGACAGCGTCCGCCTTAACCAGCGCTTCAGTATCACAGCGCAGCTTCTGGTGCTTTATTATATCCTGTCTTATGAGGAAGCTCTCCTGGCAAACACAAAGACACTAGGTAAGTTGCACAGAGCTGAGCCTATCGGGTAGCTTCTTTATAGTGGGTCAGAACCCATCCATGGAAATCCAATGAACAGGCAGCAGTGAGATGCTTTGAACTTTTTAAGGCTAGATTTCAGATGATTTGCATCGTATCATGGGACTAAGATACTCCTTTAGTGAATCAAACTTGAGAGAGAGGAAGGTTATCTTAGAGGCTTTGGACAGTTGCATAGAGCAGAACGGTTAGTTGAAATAAAAGAACCCAGGGGTCCTAGGTTAGGTTTGTGGCAGGTCAGCTGTTCCATTTTGGATATATATAGGTATCTGTTCTTTGATGTGAGGACAGTGCTGAGGCAGCTGTGTATAGTAGATATCCGGATTGGATATTTTTGCATATATGTAGTGTTTAAAATTATGACATTAGATAAGTTCCCTGCACTGGAGTATAGAGGAAATCCAGGAGATATGGGTTCTAGGTGCCAAAGGAAGTTTCAAAGAGGACTTAGTGAGGTCTTCTGTCTGAGCTCTGCTCGATGATCCTAAATGAGGAAGTAAAATGGGGACTAGAGTTCAGCCAAGGGCTGCATGTAGCATGTGGAGGTCGGTTTGCTGTAGAATGGTAAGATGAAGACCAAATGTAATGAATTCAGAAGGGGGCTGGAGGACCCAGTGCTGTAGATCATGAGAAGAGACTGCTTTGGGGAGTTGCCAAGGGAGAGAGAAGTGATGCGAGTGAATAAGGTCAGGAAGCGACTTTAAAATTATCTGTGTGTGTGTGTGTGAGTGCCTTGTATGTAAGTAGATCACAGGTACAGTGACCACTGATCTTCTGGAATTAAGAATGCAGGCGGTTGTGAGTCACTTGGGTGCTGGTGCTCCCAACCACCTAGCCATCTCCAGCCCTGACTTTTTAAGATGAAAAGGAGACATTTTATTCTGTTGCTGTTGAGAGGTGTGTCCTGTAGAGAGGGGAGGGGTTGTTGAAGCCAGTCTCTGCAGTTACATCCTGGATGAATGGGAAGAGGTGAGAGAGAAGACCTTTTCCTGGCAGAACTTCCCCTGGTTAGGGGGTTTTCTCCAGTCTAGTTTTTGTCTTCCAAGGCTGTAAAGAACTTCATGCCAGTGTTGAGAGAGGTTTTAGTCAGTAGCCAAAAGATTATTTGCCTCAAATATATTTGTACCTGTGATAATGTGCTGCAATCTCAGCACTTCACATTTAGTTTAATTCTTATAAGAAACATTCGCGTGCTGGAGAGATGGCTCAGCGGTTAAGAGCACTGACTGCTCTTCCAGAGGTCCTGAGTTCAATTCCCACCAACCACATGGTGGCTCACAACCATCTGTAATGGGATCTGATGCCCTCTTCTGGTGTATCTGAAGATAGCGATAGTGTACTCATATACATAAATAAATAAATCTTTAAAAAAACAAAAAAAAAGAATCACTAGCAGCAACCTGCTAGATACAGAAGCTCAGATAGGAACTCTGAAATCTGAGGTAGAATCAAGTATTGGAATGTTGTAGCTGTTAAAATACATGGGTGTGTATTTATTATTTAAAAGTACTTATGCACATGTGTATATTAATGCACATGGGTATGTATATTGATTCTAGTTAAATGCTCATTTGTAAATATTTTAGAATTAAAATTGTACATATTTATAGGATACCATTGAACTAAGTATCTATCTTAAAGAAGCTGCAGGGTAAATGAAGAATAAGTTCCTGTGTACTTACTACTTAGTTAAAATGTGAATATTCCTTGTATATTTTAAATATTTGTACCTAAAACACTGTGCTATTAGCTGGGCATAGCACTGCACACTTGTATCAAAATTACCTCAGAACAAACTGCTTTCCTAGTGTAAAGTTTCAAGCGTACAATTTTTATTTGTTTTTTGTTTTTGAGTCTCTTGTAAAGGCTGGTCTTGGCCCCTCTGTCCAGCTGAAGTCTGCTAGAACTCCCGGTCCTCTTGCCTCTGCCTCCCCAGTGAGTGCTGGAGTACAGGTGTGAGCGCCCGTGCCTGGCCACACTCTCACTCCTCAGGAGCTTAAAGTACTGGAGGCTGCTTAACTCACCCAGAATCATGGCACCTAAAAGAAATTCTCACCATTTTCTACTCTGTCCTGTTAGATGTAAAATGTCCTTCTTGGTCACCAACAGAACAAGATTCATTGTTTCATTGTCTGGTACTTGGTAAACTAGTGGTTGGGTACCATCATGCCCACCCAGTGAGACAATTTCAAGTGGCTAGGATTACAGTTGTATGCCACCATGCCTGACATTTTATTTATTTATTTGTTCTTAAAATTGTTTAATGATTTATTTTTATTTTATGTACATTGATGTTTTGCCTACATGTGTGTTTGTGTGAGTGTGTCAGATCCCGTAGAACTAGAGTTAGATACAGTTGTGAGCTGCCATATGGGTGCTAGGAATTGAACCCCTGTCCTCTGGAAGAATAGCCAGTGCTCTTAATAGCTGAACCATTTCTCCAGCCCCTTTTTCTTATCCCATGGTGTTGTATAATTTACACTGGGATCGTTAAGCTCTAAGTCTGTGTTCATGACTTCTTCAGACTTCCTAAATGGATGTGGAAAAATCTCCACTGAGTTTTTTCTGTGAATTCCTCTTAGTACTAAAACCTACCATGGTTCTGTTCCTGTCCAGGGCATTTTCTAGGTCTTGCCTTTGGTTTTCCTTTATAGCCACTGGCTTGGTAGTTAATCTTCATCTGTTACGCTTTCATATATCAAGGGAATTTGAAGTACTTTCACAGTGTCTTTATTTCCATTAGTTTTGAAAGTTAAGATTTGTTTTTGATATTCTTTTATGTTACACTTTTTTGTCTTTACTGACAGCTTCTATGCAAAGGAAACCCAAATCATATTCTTCGTCTTTAATGGACCAGATTCCTATCAAGTTTCTTATTCGGCAGGCTCAAGGACTGCAGCAGGAGTTGGGAGGTATTTGTGCTTTTCATTTGTCTTTGCTAAATATTATTGATATAAAATGTTACTGCTTATGCTATACTTTGTAGTAAGTATTCATTGTTATAAATGTAAACAATTGAAGAGTGAAAATGCCTTTTGTTCTCTCTAAATCCATTACCTCATTACCACTCCCTAGAAAATCCCAGTTGTTTTTAGTTTGACACTCATTTTAATTTTAAGTCATTTAATTTCATGTTGGGTGACCCAAATATGATGGCTGATTTGAGTGTTAGGGTGCAGCTTGGTAGTAGAGTTGCCTGCCTGGCATGTGTGATGCCCTGGGTTTATTCCCAGCACCACATACACGACACATGGATGCCCACCAGTACATACTTCTGATTTCCTTCATCCTATTAGGATGTTATTTGAATATAACCCTATTGTAAGCTTCACTATGTCAAGTTCAAAATGCATTTGTGGTCAGGTATGGTGGCTTAGCCTTTAATCACAGCAGTTGATGGTCTGTAGGAGTCTGGTCTACATAGTAAGTTCCAGGACAGCCAGAGCTACATAGTGAGACCCTGTTTCATAAACAGAACAAAACAAAATAAAAAATAAAATTATTTGCCCCATCTAAGCTACAGAATACTGAAGCTCAGCAGTACAGTGCACCTCAGCATGGAGCATGTTTTCCTTTGCGATTGTACAGCTGGCTCACTAGGAGTTGCCCACTGTTGCTGCCTGGCATAACAGGAGAGTATGTCTCATATTGCCAGCCTTGTAACGCGTTCAGAGTGAAGTTTACCATATGTACATCACTTCCATGACACTGTAAAGCTAAGAACTCATCAATCCAACTGTCTAAAGCTGAAGACTCTCTTTGACCTAAAGAACAACAATTTCATATGGTTGAAATTAATAGAAGCTCACATAATATTTTAAAAAGGCGGATGATATCATACACGACCTCCTTTCTCTCGTGTTTCTTTTTTCATTGAGATTTGCACTCAGGGCCGTATGTGAATTAAGCTAGTACTGTAACACTGCCTCTGCCTCTGCTGAGATATCAGCCCATGTAGATCCACTGTATTGTTGAAACGGTTCTATAATATCCCATGATATGCTAATATGTAGATGACAGCTCGGTTGTAAGTATTGGTAAATAGACTGTGGGAGTTTAGAAACCTGATGTTTCTTAATAGCCACCTTTCGTGTTTTGGGGTGGTTTCCCTCTCTTTGAAGTAACGGTTTTTCTTCATTCTTTGCTGTGGTTGGTTTGGAAGAGGAACATGAGCCTTCATTGGACATGGTTAGCCAGATGGCTACATTTGTTATAGCTTTACATAGTCTGTTTCTTAAAAAAAAAATATAGTATTTGGCAGTACTGGCCAATTAACATGTTTTACTGAAAAGAGTAGAGTATGTAGATTGGATTGCACTTCTCTGTGTCTGTTGGGAGTAGTTTTAGTTGTACATATGTTTAGAGATTTAAAGTTGAGTAGCACTTTTGATTGTTACAATGCCTTTTTGAATGTAGAAACATCAATTTTCAGCAGTCTTGATGGTCAGGCATAGTGGCACATGACAATCTGAGCACTTGAGAAGCTTTATTTTCTTTCCTGAACTCACTCCTGAAGGATTGCTGTGTTTAATAGCTTTCACGATGAGAGTCAAACAGTGGGCTGAAGTAGAGAGAAGCTGAGGAAGATTTGCTGCAAGGAGTCATTCTTGACATACTGTGAATTAGTTTTCTTGAGGACTTTTACTTAAAGTGCTATGCAGATTTTTTTTTTTCTTCTTAAATTAAAAAAATTTTTTTTTCCAGCTACTGGTATTGAACTTAGGCCCCCACACACATGAGGCAAGTCGTCTGTCATTGAACCCTCAGTCTTTGTTTTGAGGTAATGGCTCACTAAGTTGTCCAGGTTGGCCCTGAGCTCAGCGTGTAGCTGAAACAAGACCTTGAATTTAGGATTGTACAGCCTCAACCTTCTGAAAAGCTAGGATTCAACGCTAGGCCTGGCTAGAACTTCTTAAAATGTGGTATACACTTGTAGAAGTGGACATGGCTAGAGCTGGGGTCACAGTTTAGCTCTAGCTGGGGCATGGCATCTCCACTATGCATGTACAGCAAGTTCTTTAGCCCCTGATGCTAGTGGGTGGACCAGTGAAGTGAGAACCACTGTTAGTACACACCTCTGCTCCTTATGGCTGCTGACTGCAGGGAAGATTCTGTTTTGAGAACTGAGAGTCCAGTTAACTTCCTGTTTTGTTTTTTAGGACTGCATTCAGCTTTACTACGTCTTCTAGCAACTAATTACCCACATTTGTGTATCGTGGATGACTGGATCTGTGAGGAGGAGATCACAGGGACTGATGCGCTGTTAAGGCGGATGCTCCTGACTAGTAATGCCAAAGCCCACTCTCCGAAACAGCTGCAAGAAGGTACAGTAACTACCCATTCTCCCTCCCACTACTGCTGTACAGAGAGGCTGGGCTGACTGGAATCCTAGACTGTAAGCAGGTGTCTTTGGATAAGAATTTTTAACCATCTCTTTGCTATGCTAGAAATTTAGTTGACCTGTTTATAACATTTTTGTATTTTGTGTTATAATCACTAAAAAGATTTAGAAAATTCCCCCAAACTGGTTAGAAATAACTTCAGTAGATCAAGGCAGTGTACTTGCTATTAATGGGTAATGTTCCAGAGTAGTATCCCCCAAATAGTGCAGATAGTGCGGGCTACATATTAACAGTGCATTAGCTGTATTAGAAAGTTCCAGTCCATAAGCCTTCTGAGTACAAGGACACAGTCAGTGTAAAGGTTGTCCTTGTACGGTCTTAACTCATCCTTACAGTGACAGCCTTACAGTGACGGCCTTACAGTGTGTCCTTA
>JADRCH010000054.1:2401887-2438543 GCA_019843965.1 Rhynchomys soricoides | reverse complement strand
ACAGTGTGTCCTTACAGTGACAGCCTTACAGTGACGGCCTTACAGTGATGGCCTTACAGTGACGGCCTTACAGTGTGTCCTTACAGTGATGGCCCAGCCTTGGTGCTCCACCCAAACCCAACCTGAATTTTTGTTGCTGTTGCTCTTGAATTCTTTAGCTGTTATTTCTAAGTCTTTTTCTCTTTTCCCTTTGGAGCTGCAGACTGAACTCTGGGCCTTTTGTGCGTTCTGGGCCTGTGCTCTGCTACTCAGCTCTACCCCCAGCTCTTGAGGTCATTGTCTTTTTGTTTTCTCTACACAGCTGAAGGAATTGTGAGCCAATTGTCTTTGACATGTGGATTTTGAACCCAGATACAAAGTGACACACTGTTCTTATTAGCTTTGGCTAGTCTTCTCCACATTTCTTTCAGGTTCTGTTGGTTTTCTAGGGTGAAGTACATACATGACTATCTGTTACCCTTGAAGTGGTTGGTTGGTCATGAACGGCTAGGTATAGCTAGATCCAGTGTTGTTCATGATGGCAACAAAAAGAATTAGTTTCCCCATTTGTTAGTTATTTTATGCTTGCTAGCCAGATGTAATAGTGACCACTCTAGTGGAGGGATAATTCTAGATATTTAATAACATCAATCTGCTGGATGCTAATCTCCTATAATGGGACACCTAGAGGAAATTAACAAGGAGTCTGAAACTTCCAAGCTAATAAGCTACAGAAGCAGTTACCCAAAGAAATGAGGTTCGCTATTGTGTCACTAATTTTTAAAATGAACTTTATGAAATAGCATGTACTTTTATGGATTTTCATTTATTTTTATTACATTCTAATTTATTTGTTTAGTATATATTTGTGTGGGGTCTTGCACATGCCATACTGCACACATGGAAAGTCAGAGGACAACCTGAGGGAGCTGATTCTGTCCTTCACGTGTGCTGCGGGGATGGAACTCGGGCTGTCAGCTTCACTTGCTCTAACCTCTGGGCCATCTCACCTGCCAACCATGATGTTTTGTAATGGCTTTAATATTAGCTTCAGTGAAAATGTAGCTGTGAGTGGAAGTTTTGCTTTAACTGTTGCTTTCTTGATTTGTTTGGCCCCTACTTTTAAGAAAGCAGTATTTATTTCTACTTGGTAAACATTACAGAATTTAGGAATGATTGCAAAATTTTGCTTTTAGCATTTTCAGCTGTCCCTGTAAGTCACACACAAGTGATGCAGATTATGGAACACTTGACTCTCCTTTCTGCCGGTGAACTTATACCATATGCAGAAGTATTAACGTCCAATATGAACCAGCTGCTGAATTCTGGGGTTCCACGGAGAATTCTTCAAACTGTCAATAAGTTATGGATGGTTCTTAATACTGTGATGCCAAGAAGGTAAACTCTGTCTACTGCCGTACGGGCTAGAGAAGGGTATAGAGAAGGGTAATGCACAGGGAGCGTAGTTGTTAGACCACTCTCATTAGTGGTTTTGAGTATGTAACAATAATTCCTTTCTGAAGATGACTAAAGATACTACATTGGGGTGTACTGGTGCTTATCTTAATCTCAGCATGGATTTGGGAGGAAAAACAGGCAGAGCTAAGTTTGAGGAAGGCCCAGTCTGTATAGTAAGACTTGTCTCAAAAAAAGAAAAAAAAAAGTTACATTTTAAAGAAAAAAATATACTTTAAGAAATAAAAACTATTAACAATTTGAGAAAGTGTTTGAAGGTATTTTCCTCTGTATAGTTATTTGTGGCTGACTTGGATCATCGTGTCTTACATCACAGGTTCCAAATTCTGGTGCACCCTGAGCCATTTGGACTGGCTTTAAAACCCTTCTCCCCAGGCTGCAATCTATGTAGTTGAACCTGATTGTGTGCAGCAGGATCGAGACATAAGTTTTAAAAACAGATCCTTCTGGTGCAGCAGAGTTTGGAGAACAGGGTGTGCTTTCATTGTGGTTATCAGTTAGCTGGTGCTGGCTCATAGATTGTATGAGTACAGCCAGGCCAGTCTGGAAACCAGAACACTGCTCTGACTTCCCTGAGAGCTTCGTTTAGTAGTTCTGGGAACTAGGCATAGATAGTTGGTCTTTCTAAATTCAAGTTTTTTTGTTGGTGTTGGTTCTTTTTTGTTTGATTGTTTGGTTTGGTTTTTCAAAACAGGGTTTCTCTGTGTGACCCTGGCTGTCCTGGAACTCAGTCTGTAGACCAGGCTGGCCTCGAACTCAAAGATTTTACTGCCTCTGCCTCTCAAGTGCTGGGATTAAAGGCATGTGCTGCCACCACCTGGCCTAAATTTAAATTTTACTTTACATCAAATCAATAAATACACATATTAATACTTCACACTTTTCCATTTTAGAGTCTGGTTACCCAGAAAAAACCATTATTCAGCTTTAAAAAAATTCTAGCATTTCATTTTCTTCATTATAGCTCAGGAATAGGCTTATAACAAATATGGCTTCCTGGTTTTCTAACTTGGACATGCTTGTGAAGTTTAGCAGTCTGACTTGCTTCCTTTCTGTCTTCCCTTTTTTTCTGATATAGTTGTATTGTTTAGCTAAAGCAATATTTAGTGTTCATCTTATGATTATGTATTTACAGTTGAACTGTGCAGTATATTGCAATATTCTTTGATTATCTTCTCTCTCTCTCTCTCTCTCTCTGGAAGGGAATCACACTAAGGCTGTGAGCATGCTAGTCAAGCATGCTGTCCCTGAACTACACTTCATAATGGCTTCTTTCTTATACACGAGTGCCATTCTCCATACTTGGCATTGCCCTAATACCTGCCTTGCTTCCATTTGTTATGCTGTCAATAACTAATACATAGTTCATCCTAAACTCTCTGTTAAGACTGGGCATACTTAATAGGAATTACAACACTAACTAATCTATCAGTAACATGATTTTCATAGGACATCTCTTTCAGAGCTTCTCATCTTAAATTCCCCCTGGGACCTGCACAGCTGTCCTAGAGTTGCTGGTGTCGCTCTGCTTTGCTGGGATTCCTGTTTTCTTTCTTGGTTTCTGTCCACATAGAGCACACACTAACTGCAGCACTTCCCTAGAAAGGCTGAATGGGCTGGTAGAGGCTCGGGTGTTATGTGTGTGACTTTGGAGCTTGCTTTCTTCTCACATGTGGTTGCTGTTTTGCTTAAGTGCGGTCATACATTTGAGGACACAGTTCAGAGCTGGACCTCCCACTGGCTGTTAGTGATCCGGTGTGTTGCCATTTTCCAGAACTTTGTACATAGCCATTAGTTTCTTCACTCATGAAAGGCTTTCCCCCTTTGTGTTCTAGAATTTACTAACTATGTGTTTTGATGTGGGACTTTTTTTCTTTCATAGTGTTGGGTACTTGATTGATTTTTGTTTGTTTGTTTGTTTTTTAATTCTGCTGAGCAGTGTCTTGATTTTTAGAACTTTTTCTTTCTGGAATAAATTGAATTATGTGCATTTTTGTGTTGGTATATATGTGAGTAAAGATGTCTGAAGAGGCCAGAGATAGTGTATCTTTGTGGGAGAGTTACCCACCAGACTTGGGTTCTGGGAGCTGAATTCCTGTCCTCTTAACAATGCTCTTAACTTCTGAACCATCCTTCAACACACAAAAAAACCCACTCATGGTGGTACATTCTTGTGAGTCTTGGGAGGGGTATGCAGGAAAAATCAAAAGCCAGGTCGTCCTTAGCTATATAGTGAGTTTGAGGCCAGCCTGAACTACATGAGAGTCTTTCTCAGAAACAAAAACAAAAAGAAACTCCAAAGTGGTTTTTTTTATACTTGCTTTCTTCTTTTTCTTTTATCTTGAAAATAACACTTTTTTAGATACAAAGGACCAAATAACTGTAGATGTCAGCCATTATGAATATGTTATTGTTTTTTCACCAGGCTGTGGGTGATGACGGTTAATGCACTCCAACCTTCCATAAAGTTTATACGACAACAAAAATATACTCAGAATGATTTGATGATAGACCCTCTCATTGTCTTGAGGTGTGACCGAAGGGTTCACAGGTAAGTTCTTTAATTTCATTTCTTTTAATAGAGCTGTACTTTGGCGAGTCAAAAGAAATTGAAGAAAATCATTTTAATATCTTACTGCTGTTAGAAATATATAGGTAATATAATTTATGCAGCTCTTTTGTTTTCTAGCTGCATATATTCATAAATTATAGTCAGTGTAATATTTAGTATGTGGATAATGAAATCTGGATTTAGAGAAAAGATGTTCTTGGCTTTGGTAGTCTACAGTAGAGACCCTTCTGTCTCTTAAAATCAAGAACAGAAAAGAATATGACCATTTCTGCTAGCTCATTAAAAAGATTTTGTTTTATTGTGTTTTATGTTGAAACAAGGTATCTCTGTATAGCTGAGGGTGACCTTGAACTCCTGATTTTCCTGCCTCAGCCATCATAGTGTTGGGATTACAGTTGTGTCATCACATAGAGCTTGAAAACACTGATTCATCGTAAGCCATCACGTACTTTAAAACTGTGACCCTTTTGGTACCAGTGGTCATGCTAGCTTCAGATTCCACATGCGTCTCTTAATTCCTAGCTAATTGTTTTGAAATGTCTTTAACTCAAAAGGCAGAATATAACTGACTCAGACATTAATATTTGAATTTCCAGTTGTCACAATAAATAACATTAAAGGTAAATAAGTTGAAGGGTCTACCTTTAATGATCATCATCTACATGGAGAAAGAAGATAGCTGTATGAGACTAGTGTGCTCTTATGCAGATGAATGATGTTCTAAATGAAATTTTGTTGTCACTTTGTTTTTGTTTCTTTGAGATGGGATCTCACAATATAGCCCTGGCTGTCCTGGAACTCACTATGTAGACCAGGCTGGCCTCAAACTTACGGAAAATCACCTGCCTCTGCCTCCCAAGAGCTGAGATTAAAAACATGCACCAGGTGGGCAGTAGAGATGGCTCAGTGGTTAACAGTACTGGCTGCTCTTCCAGGGGACTCAGACTCAATTCCCAACACCCAATGGCTCACAACTATGTGTAACTCCAGTTCAAAGGGCTCTGGCATCTGAGGACAGTGCATACATGTAGTATACAGACATGCATGCAGACAAAACACCCTTATATATGAAATAAAAATAAAGGTTAAAAAAAAAAAGCCTGGTGGTGGCTCACACCTTTAATTTCAGCACTCTGGAGGCAGAGACAGTTAGATTTCCGAGTTTAAGGTCAGCCTGGTCTACAGAGTGAGTTCCAGGACAGACAGGGCTACACAGAAAACCAAAAAAATAAAATAAAATAAAATAAAAATAAAAATAAATAAATAAATCAGAAAGTAGTGGTGGAGTACTGGGAGAGATGGCTCAGCAATTAAGAGCACTTGTTGCTCGTGTAGAGGACCCAGGTTTGGTCCCAGTACCCACACGGTGGCTTCCAGCCAGGTGGTGGTATAGGACGGCACATGCCTGTAATCCCAGCACTTTGTAGTCAGGAGTTTATGGTCATCGTCACTAACTATGTAAGTGTGAGGCCAGTCTGGGCGAGAATGAATCTCTATCTATCAACAAAACAGAAATGGGCTGGCGAGATGGCTGAATGGGCATAGGTGCCTGCTGCCAAGACTAATGATCTCAGTTTGACCCTTGCAATATGGTAGAAGAGATACACATGTACTCAAACATATACACAAATATACATGTATATAACATGACTGAATAAATAAAAAATGTAAACAAGAATAACCTCCACCAGCCAAAAGAACAACCACCAAGGATCAAACACCATAATGATGGAGATTAGAGATAATCAGGGAAGGCTGTCTGTGGTTTGTTCTGGGCTGGTCTGGAGCTTGAGTAGTCCAGGATGGTCCTGAGCTCAGGATACTTTTCCTGTGCCTTGGAGGGCTAGGATTACAGGTGTATGCCTGCATGCCCTACTCTCATGGAAAGTATTTTGAGAAGAATCTTTGGAGCAAAGGCTTAAATTTTGAGAACTGTATGCTTTTTGACCGAGAAAATAAGTTAGACTAGAGAGAGGCTTGATTGTTAGGCAAGACAGACTAAAATGCCTGCTTGTGGACCAGAGTTCTAATCCCAGAACCCACATGAGAATCAGGTGTGGTGGCAGACCTTAAAACCCAATGTTATGAGGGTCAGGAAAAGGTGGATCCCTTGCTGCCCTTGGCCAACCAGTGTAGTAGATGAACTGGGGGTTCAGTGAGACACTGCCTCAACAAAACAAAGGTGGGGAGCAAGTGAGGACAGATACCTTATATTAACCTTTGCCCTCTGTAGAGCACATGTATGCACATGCACCCTCAGTAGCATGTGTCCACACCTACACTAACAAATACATACACACACACACACACTCACACACACTAAATTTATAAAAAAAGGGATCGATCTGACATATATATTTATGCAACTGGCATCTTACAGTTAATGGCATTCTCAAAGTGATAAAACCTAAAAAAAATCATCTAAATATAGTTTATTGAGAGCAAGATATCATGGGAAATAAGAATCATCAGAATAAACAACATAGTAGCTAATATATGCAATCTGGCAGTTTAGTCTAGAAAACGGGCATTTCTTTTACTCAGTGTTTTAACTTTATTCATGATTGTGTGTGTGTGTGTGTGGGGTAGTAGTAGGCACACCATGACATACGTGTGAAGGTCAGAGGACAACTTCATGAAGTTCTTCTCTCATGCTTCTTTCATGGCAAGTGCCTTTACCTGCTGAGTCACTCCACTGATTGGAAATAATGCATTTGTAAAAGAATGGTCTTTATTACAAATCTACTTAGTAGTAGATGACTTTGAATTTCCTTGGGTGATTTAGTTTTCCAGGACAGCTGTTGAAATATGCTATCAGAATGTATGTATGTGTGTGGTGTTTCTGTAGCTTAAGCCTTTCACTTGAGAACTTTTTGTTTTTGTTTTGGTTTTTTTGAGACAGGGTTTCTCTGTTCACTTGAGAACTTTTACTTATGTTAATAGATGTGCATTCTTAACAAGCTGTGCTGTGTTTACACAATCCCCTGTGGCTAAATGTTTTATCTACAGCTATGTGTGTAGGGCTGAGTCTACTGCATATCACATTATCTATGTATACTATACTGTGTGCTTCTTTCTTAGATACTATTTTCTTAGATCAGATTGCTAAAAATAGAATTTTGACAAATATAATATACTCATTATTAAGAATATTGATTCTTGTTTTTTTCCTGCCATCCAGAAGGGCTCAACAAATTACCATTTTATTACAGTGTTTTATGTTGTATATCTTCTTGTACATTGCTGTTTTATATTGTACAGGAAAGTGAAAAATAGATGCCTTTTTTATTTTATATTTTTGTTAGATTGAACATTTTGGTATGTTTTCTGGTTATTGTTACTTCTTGTTTATCTTTCAGAAAAGATTTTCTAAGTTTTTTATTGATTTAAAGAGTTCGTCATCTATAGCATGTGTAAAGACTATTAAAGGCCGGGTGTGGTGGCACATGCCTGTAATCTTAACCCTCAGGAGGCTGAGGCTGACAAATCATGAATTTGAGGCCAGACTGGGCCATGATTCTTTGTTTAATCAAGTTATCATACAGATGAATGCATTTCATTATGAAGACTCTGCCTTAAACACACATACAGACTCTGTCTTAAACATACATACACACACACACAAGGAAAAATGATATCAGTTCTTACTACATATGTTGTAGGTTTACATTTTCTGGGTGCTAAAGCTGGGCTCAGTGTGTCCTCTTCTTTGAGCTGCAGCCCTAGCCCTAGGGCTTTGCTTTACCTTTTTTTTTTTTTTAAATCTTCATACAGTTTAATTGTATTTTTACCAGGTAATCATTCTAATGTTTTTAAAAAGGTATTGTCCACCATACATAATGATAATGAGGATTTGCCTAGTGGTGGTGCTAGGGATGTGGACTTAGACCTCAAATAAGCTAGCCTGTGTAGATAACTCTGGGAGCTCAGTGAAGGAGTCTTTGAGATTCTGCCCTAACATTCATTTTTCTTGGTTCATTCTGATACTTTTCATATGTACTAGTATGCAAAAATAAAGGTATACAATGAGAAGTCTCACTCGTAAAGCCAAAGCTTTGCTGGCTTCTTTTGACCAATTCCAGTTCTGTTTTCAGAGGACTCTTATTGTGTCCAGATAGCCCCCTTCTTCATTGTTGTGGCTAATTTTTAAATTTATATTCCTTCTGATACATTTTTTTCTTTGTTTAGGTGTCCCCCACTAATGGATGTTACGTTACACATGCTGAATGGGTATCTCCTTGCCTCTAAAGCTTACCTTAGTGCCCATCTGAAGGAAACAGCAGAGCAAGATAGGCCTTCCCCAAATAATACAGTAGGCTTGGTTGGGCAGACTGATGCCCCAGAAGTGACCAGAGAAGAACTGAAAAACGCATTATTGGCTGCTCAGGTAAAATTTGCTAAAGCAAAATTTCTTCAAATGACATGTTTGTTTTTAACTAAATAAGTAAGATAGCACATTGGCCCTATATGTATACTGTTGACATTGTGTATTCCTTTTATTCTTGAATCTAAAATAATGCTATCTTTGCTTCTTAGTATCAGGTAGACTCTCATTATGAAAACCTATCATGTATTTTAATAAGATTTATATTTATCAAATTATAAGCCTTTAACCAGTCTTGTTGTATTTCACTTGATCAAAATATATTTATTGGACACTTGTGCGTCAGATACCATTCAAGGGCTAGGGACATGCTGGTAAAGGAGATATAACCTTTGGAGACTTGGTTTTGTTTTGTTTTGTTTTGTTTTTGAGACAGGGTTTCTCTGTGTAGCCCTGGCTGTCCTGGAACTCACTCTGTAGACCAGGCTGGCCTCAAACTCAGAAATCCGCCTGCCTCTGCCTCCTGAGTGCTGGGATTAAAGATGTGTGCCACCACTGCCCGGCTGGAGACTTGTTTTTAGTGATGAGATGATAGAAAAGGAAATTGGATAAAAAAGAAAGAAATTAGATGTTGGAGACAGATTATACACAGAAAAACAAGTGACTACATAATATTATAAAGTGTCAGGCTGTGTTTTCCATATAGGGGCCTCAAACAGATCACCTCTCGAGTCCTGCTCTGTACTGTGAAGTAGAGGGAGATAGAGAAGCGCCTGTTAGGATCTTGGGGAAGTAGAGAGTGAGAGGAAGGAAGGGAGTTGGGCTGAAGTCAGCTCTGTGTGGCGATGTTAATAGAAATGTGTGCAGTGACTTAGTATGCTGGCTGTTTCTTTATCCTAGATAGGTCCCCACGAAAGACACAGAGAGACCAAGATTTATTTTCAAACTTTACCTCAGTATCTGGGTAGTCAATTATGTGTTCTAATCCCCTAAAGTGATCTGGCCACCTATTGGCCAGAACCTCACATCACTTGCATCTGTGGCCTTCTATGCCCCAGCTGAACTCTCATGTTGTCTCCTTTCCTCCTTATCCCGGCTCTGGCTCTTCCTCTTCTCTCCCCCTGCCCTGGTTGGCAGAAGTCCCACCCTAGTCTCCATCCTGCCAGCCATTGGGTGATTAGCTTTTATTGACAAGGCAGAGAATAAATGGTAAGAATTGTTCACACAAACTTGAGACAGGGGATTCTTGACATAAGAATGCTGTGTCTGGATTGAAACAAGATACCAGGGTAGAGATAACAGCATCTGATTAACATAATGATAACCTTTACTCCGGGCACTAAACCATTAAGCCTACAGTCTGCTTTGGAGGCCATTGGCTTTGATTACCTGTCCAGTAGATATAACTGAAGTCTGCACTTCTGCTTAGTGGTATAGGAGCCTTCAGAAGTATGCCAGGTGCTAATTTACATTGCTGTTTTTGTTTGTTTTTTCAAGACAGGGTTTCTCTGTGTAGCCCTGACTGTCCTGGAATATACTCTATAGACCAGGCTGGCCTTGAACTCAGAGATTCATCTGCCTATACCTCCCAAGTGCTGGAATTAAAGATGTGTACCCTCACCTCCTGGCTACTTGCTTATTTTTATCTTATGTGTGTGGGTATTGCACATTTATGTCTGTGCACCATGTGCATGCAGTGGCCTTAGACGTCAGAAGAGAGTGCTGGAATCCCTGAGACTGGAGTTACAGGACACTTAGTTGTGAGCTGCCCTATGGGTGCTGGGAATTGAACCTTCATCTTCTGGATGAGTAGACAGTGTTCTTAACCACCAAGCCACCTCTAGTCTCCTGCATATGTTTATTTTTATGGAAAAAGTGGTTTGTTTGTTTTTTTCAGATATGTCAGGAGTTTTTACCTTACCATGTGAGATCCTCTGCATTCATTATTAGTTGCTCACTTCTGCTCTGAGAATTACCATATTTATGGTGTGCCATTCTGTTCATATGAAAATAGGGATTTCATTTTCAGATCAGTTTCTCGGAGGCTCCTTACATGTTCTTTTTTATCTTCTTGTAGGACAGTGCAGCTGTCCAGATTCTCTTAGAGATTTGTTTGCCTACGGAAGAGGAAAAGGCAAAAGGTGCCAATTCAGACATCTCCCTCAGGAATTCTCAAGGTGTCATCACCATCAGCACTCCAACTAAAGAAACCGAAGAAGGAGAGGACAATTTGCTCTGTAACCTTCGAGAAGTTCAGTGCCTTATCTGCTGCCTGTTGCACCAAATGTACATTGCAGATCCCAACATTGCTAAGCTTGTTCACTTTCAGGTACGTGTCCAAGAATGTTTGAATGTGTGGATGTTTGAATTTTTTCTTGAAGGCTTTATATATTAAATTATTACAGGTCATTTGAAAATGAGAAAGGGTCACGGTCCTTTGCAATATTTAGGAAAATCTAAATTCTCAGTACTGATAAAATATTCAAATACATTTTCTTTTCTAATGTATCAGGAAAGTTTAATTATAGATCCATTCACATGCATTTGATATTTGGAGCAGATTCTACAGAAAGGAAGTGAAGCTTCACTTTCGTCTCTGTCTTTGACGTCTCCCTTTCCTCCCGAGACAGGGCTATCCATGTGAACTCCTGCCTCTAACAGTCGCAGGGATCCCATCTATGCACATCTGTTTGGATTTCATACCGGAGCTTATTGCCCAGCCGGAACTTGAAAAACAGGTAGTGAGCATTTTAAAACTTGAAGAAAATTTTGATCACTTTTCAGTGTGGCTATTAGAGAAGATATTTTATAATTTTTATCATTTAAGCTTTTCAAAAGAAATATTTAACATTTGGATTTTGTATTCCAGATATTTGCTATACAGCTGCTTTCTCACTTGTGTATCCAGTATGCATTACCAAAGTCACTTAGTGTGGCTCGCTTAGCTGTCAATGTTATGGGGACTTTGCTAACAGGTGTGTAGCCGATCGACGTTAACAAAAGGGTCTGATGACATTTATTACATGTACTTTCTGCACTGTAAGGCTCAGCAGCTCGTATCAAGACAGGGCTTCTCTGTGTGGCCCTGGCTGGCCTGGAACTCACAGTGATCCTCCTGATTCTGCCTCCCAAGTGCTGGGATGGCGTGTACCACTGTGCTCAGCTTTTTGGTGTTTTAATGAGTCAGTGTGACACAGTATATGTTGCTGTTATCCAAACATATGCCATCCTTTGAGTTACTTTGCTTTTTTTTTTAAATTTTATACGTACAAATATGATTTATAATATAGAAGCATAGACACCTTTGTTTTGTGAATGTGTATATATTATATGTATTTAATAAATATATATTAGTTATAATACTTTTTCAATAAATGAAATTAAAATCTATAGAATTAGAATACAAATTAGAAATTACTAAGTGTGTTCAATCCCAGAAACAAAAGTATTTGAAAATATTATAAATAGCTGGGTGGTGGTGGCTTATGCCTTTCGTCTCAACACTGGGAGGCAGAGGAAGTTGGATGAGGCCAGCTTGGTCTACAGAGTGAGTTCCAGGACAGCCAGGGCTACACAGAGAAACCATGTCTCTAAGAAAAAGAAAAAAGCAATAAATTAATAAATACACTAGCTATTTCCTTAAATTGTGCAACCTGTTCCCCAAATTGCCCTGTATTTTACCCACCTTCTGGTTTGTAGAGTAAACGTTACAAGAGAAAACTACTTTATAATTATATGAATAGGTTCTATCCTTTAGAAGGGTGTGCCCGCTCTCTGTGTTCTTACAACTGTTTGTTCACTTTCTTTCTGTTGTTTTCACCTCGTGTTACAGTCATTTATAGCGGTCAAGGGTTCATGCTGCATTCAGTCCTAGTGTTACTACTGTTAGGCCACTTGGAACAAGCGGTATTGTTTTCCCCAGGACCCCAGATTCTTGCCTTGCTCATGCTAACTCTGCGCTAAGTTACCTCCCTCCTTCCTTCCCAGCCTTGGAATTGGAATAACTTCCTTTTGTTGTTTTTGAAACAGGGCCTCACTGTGTAGACCAGGCTGTTCTCAAACTCAGAGATCTGCCTGCCCTGCCTCTCCAGGGCTGGGATCTTTTAGAGGCATGTACAACCACACTAGGTCTTAGATCAACTTTTACAACTTCTCTAAAGTTTACTTAAAGTTTTCTCATATGCACAACTGGTGTGATCCAGTTGTGAGAACTGGGTGAAATAATGCAAACAGTGTACTTATCATAGTGCAGGGTCATAATAAAAATGTGGCTCTTGGTGATGACTAATTAGTAGAGTACAGGTGTTAAAGTTAGAGTGGGCAGCACCCTATAAAACTTAGTCTTCCTAGCACAAAGCATGGTATTTATATGTTGTGTAGCTGCCTGCACTGAATTTATATTTACAAAACAAACAATTGTGCTGCTTTTCTTCCCACCAGTTCTGACACAAGCTAAGCGGTACTCTTTTTTCATGCCAACTCTTCCAAGTTTGGTCTCCTTTTGTCGAGCATTTCCTCCACTGTATGAGGATATTATGTCTTTGCTAATTCAAATAGGACAAGTGTGTGCCTCTGATGTTGCCACTCAGACAAGAGACATTGATCCAATCATTACACGTAAGTGCTCCTTTGTTTTAATGTTTCAAACAAGACTATATTCATTTCAGAATATCTTGCTTTAATTATTTTCTGCCCTTATTTTGTAGGTCTTCAACAAATAAAGGAGAAACCTAGCGGATGGTCTCAAATTTGTAAAGATCCATCTTACAAAAATGGATCGAGGGACACTGGAAGCATGGATCCTGATGTCCAGCTCTGTCATTGTATTGAAAGCACAATAATTGAAATAATAAACATTAGTGTTAGTGGAATTTAAAAAACAAAACAAAACAATTTTTAAATGCAGCTATTTGCTGCATTTACTGAAAAGGAATCTAGACTTTATGAGAACTCTAAGCTGAATGAGAACAGTGAGATCTTGGAATTGCTGCAGTGATTCAATTCAGCATGAGGATAATTTAGAACTATCTGGGAATTATACTTGTTTGATTGGCATATCTTTGGAGCTGCTCTGATGCTATGTTTATATTGCAGCAGCTGAACTTCTTTTCCATTGGGAACACTTTAAGAAACTTGTCACTAGAAAGGGATTGGTTCATGTACTTAGCGTTTGAAGTGAAGAAAGATTGCCAGGCCTTTAATTTCTTAAAAAATGAGCCTGTGGATATCCCTCATATTTGTGAGCTTTTAACAGTTTTTAACAAAGAGGGAAGGAGAGGAAGAAGGGGAAGGAGAACGAGGGATATAGAGTAGGAATAATTTAGAAAGAAATACCACTTAAGTACACAGAAATCTCACAGACTTGTAATGCAAGTAACAGTATTACAGGCTGAAATTCTTAATGTGTTGGAGACAGTAGTAAGTTGGCTTAAAAAAAAAGGCAGGCAAGCCAGGTGTGGTGGAGCATGCCTTACATCCCAGCCCTAGGGGGAAAGGGAGAGGCAGGTAGATCTCTGTACCAGGCCAGCCTGGTTTATATAGTGAGTTCCAGGAAAGTCAGAGCTACATAGTGAGACCCTGTCCAAAAAAAAAAAAAAAAAAGACTAGTAAATGACTGTCTTGGAATTACAGATGAAGATATAAAGATTTCACAAATCTGCTTCAATTTTTCCTAATATATGAAGCCATATGTTTAAAGAGATACTTGAATAATTTGAAATTTTAAGATATTGTAGTTACAGAAACATCTTTGTGCAAAGAAGAACCTGAAAGTAATATTCATTTATTCTTTTTAAAATTTATTTTTATAATACTGTATTATCTAATTCTCAGAGGAGCAAAGATTTATCAAATTAAATGAATTTTAGAGCAATAAACCCCAATAGTGCTCTTGGTTCATCATCAGGATTATAATTTGCATTTTACTTTGAGGAGATCTTTGAGTAAGAAAATACAGTGTTTGAATCTCAGGAAAAATTATAATGTGGGAAATACTGTGTTGCTGACTTTTGCAGCCCTCTCTTAGGAGCTTCACGATTAAGGAGATGCATTCAGATAACCATAATCATTTTTTAAAAATTAAGTAGCCAATGTAGAAGGTACTTCTTTGCTCTTTGAGAAATACCTCAATCATTTGCCTCCCCACTCAAAGCAGACCTCTGGTTAAAGAAGGTAGTAAGCTAAAAGGAAAGTTTGCTTTTTACAAAAAGAAGTTTAGCTTCATCCTCTCCACCGTAGATCCTCACATCTCATTTCCTTTGTCACTCCTGCCCTACCTCATGGAGGTGTTCAATTAAAACAAGTTCATAGCTGTTTCCAATCATGAAGTGCATTGTATCGTGCATGATGGGATATATATAACTTTTTATTAGATGCTTAATGTTCAATTAAGTAATTTTGATGTGAAGAGTAAAATAATATGCTTTAAAGATATACCACAAGAATTTTCATATTTTTAAATGAGGCAGTTTTGTAATCCCTTAAGATTAAATACAACTGCTCCTGTTTTGTTTTTAATGAGGCCTTTCTGGAATATTTTATGTGAATAGTAGAATTCTTTAGGAATTCTGAAATGTTTGAAGTATGTTTTGTAATGAAATACAGTACACATTTTGTGGATCAATTTTCAAAGATTAGTCATAACCTACTGTGTTAAAGTAACATAGCCTGTTTTTCATTCGATTTGTTGATGATGTAAATAAAATGTGTAAATAATATTGGTATATGTTAATATTCATGTATCTTAAGTTAAGGTTATAAACTTTGTCACAATGTGGGTTTTTTTTATTCAAGTCAAAACAGATGTAACTATTTTGGATATTGATTTATAAACATTCATTCTTTATCAATGAACTGTAGTTTTTGTGTTTTATTTCACATCTGTTAATGTAAAGGTACCAGGGGAGAGTTAGAACCTAGGACATTCTAGTTCCAGGGCTTTAATGTATCCCTTTCTGTAAGGTCACATAAACCAAAGCACAGTAAGACCATGGAACCTGAGGGATTGTAGTTACAGATGGTTGTGAGCCACCATATGGGTGCTAGGAATGAACCTGGGTCCTATACAAGAGAAGCAAGCGCTTTTAACCACTGGTCCACCCTCTTCAGATCCTGGAGTCTGTTTTTATAAACCCAATTTCACAGGGCATATTTTTTCTTGGAAGCAGCTTATTTTTTTAATCGTTTTATTGACTAATCTATTGAACTGATAAATCAGAACTCGTACCTCATTACTAGACTAAAGACTAACATTTCAGTGTTACAATTGACATGTGTCAATTGAATTCACTTTTAAATTATGCTTTTAGGATAAACTTTGGGCACTGAGCTTACTATGTCAAAGGTAATTTATTTTTTATGATTACAAATTCCATCATTTTAGAAAGCTGCGTAACTGAAAGCAGGGCAAACAACCAGTCTTGTTCTCTAAACTAATTAAAGAAAACTATCTGTTTTGCCTTTTGGGGTTTCTATAGTTGAGTCAAGGTTAGGCTACAAACAACAACGACAACAATAATAAAATATCTATCAAAACAATCTAATGGCCAAAAAATTAATTGCTCAAGGTCGTGGTTAAAGCCCCCCATAATTGAGGAAATTGTACTTCTTGGCAAGGAATAAAATGGTATGTAAGGCAGGTAAGCCCTAGTGTTAGGTCGATGTGATCTGGAAGATTATCCGCTGAAGATTCTAATATCCGAGAAGGCCTTGACCATCACGGAATAATGTACAAAGTGCCACGGGACCTTCCCACTTACTTTGGCATTGTAGAGCCAATTCTGGTGCAGTTTGCGTTCTCCTTTCTTTGGATATTACTTGAGTGATAGCAGGAAAAATGTCTCCTTTTCGTGGCAAATTAGTCTTCCACTCATAGGGAACTGGCTGTCTAGGTTAAATCATCCGTTTCCAAAAGTGGTACAAGACTTTTTTATTTCCTTCAAGCAAATCTGCGGAATTTCAGTCTTTCTTGCGGGGAGGGTGTGTGTGTGGGGGTGATCGCTTTCCGGTGCCGCGAAGTACCTTAGGGTTGATTTTATTTCGCAGACTCCCATTGGGTGGTAGAGCGTTGGCCGTGTACGATGATTGGCTGTTTACTTTTCCGGCCTGGCTGTGTGATTGGCTGAGTGGGAACCGCGGGGCGGGAGGCGCGGATTCGTCTGTCTGGCGCTGCAGAGTGCCGCGCCGAGGAGGAGGAAGAGTGGCAGTACCTTGGCTCTTGGCATCGCTGTAACAGCCGGTGAGGGAGAACTTTCGTACTCGCGAACTTTCCTTGTAACTCCGCTCCGCGTTGCTTTCGGTCAAACGTTAACATTTCCTTTTCTCTGGGAGCCGCCGCCAGCCGCGGGAGAGTGGAAAGGAGGGCCGGGGAGGGGACGGGCTCCTGCAGGCTGGCGCTAGCGGGCTCTCGGGCTCTGCAGGGTGGCGCCCTTGGATGTGTGAGAACTGGGAGCTCGGGAAAGGAAAGCTGTGGAGCTGGGAGCCTGTCCTTACTTCTGTGACTCAGGCTGGAGGTAGCCCCGACTCCCGCGGTACTTCTGGGCGGACGACAGATTAGTTCCGCCCCCCCCCCCCCCCCCGCTTTCTTAAAGAGACAGGGTCTCACCCTCCAGCTCTGGCTTGCCTGGCACTCGTTGTGTAGACCCGGCTGCCCTCGATCTTATAGAGATCAATCTGCTTCTGCCTCCGTATTGTTGGAGGCCAGAATTGTGCCACCACATCCGGAAGTGTGATTAATTCTCTTTGATGCTAGTGAAGCGCCCGTGTTTTGAGAGGAATGTTGTCACAACTCCAGGCATAGATTGCCATCTAGATTAATTGTAGTAAAACAATATTGAGTGTTTGCTTCAGATTAAGAAGTTAGTTAGAGTCCACTAAACCTCAGAGGTTTACAGATAAAATCAGTGGTTGGATACTTTTCTAACAATATCTTTTATTTATTCTTTGATAGTTTATGCATATATACAACGTATCTTGACCATACCTATCCCTGGTACACACTTCATACTGCTTCGGTACCCCTTCAAACGCCCCTCCCACCTTCATGTTGCCCCCACCCAACGAGTCCAATTAGTACTGCCTGCTGGAATGTTGACAGGTCTTGTTGGTTTGATTTTGTGCAGGTCTTGTCCGACAGAACAATATTTAGAACTGGAAAATAACTTAGAGTAATGGTGCTTTTTTGAGCACTGAACCTGTGGTTAAAGTTATTATTGACTGCATGATCTGTTGAGCCTTCTGACTTAACCATCTCTATTCACAGACCGAGTTTACCAGATTGTCTCACCACTGTAAAAATTCTTCAGTCAATAAAAGTGTCTGGGAGGTTAGGTGATGCAAACCATGGGATTCAAATCCATTTTCTTTCCACTCTAGTCTCTTGATTTTAGAACTACTCTGCTGGCCCAGGGAGCTGGCTCAGCAGATTAAGGACACAACCAAACTAGCAGTGTTTAATTCCTGAGACCCACATGGGTGAGAGGAGAGAACCCATTCTGATTCTAGAACATTGTCTTCTGACTTCCACACACGAGCCATACTATGTGGGTTCTTCTCTCCTAGTAAACTAACAGATGATTACAAAATAAGAGAATTTCTGTGGAAAGGTACTTTCTCCCTTATAACAATTTTTAAAGTAGACATTGCAGACACAAATTTTAGACTACAGGTGTAAAATGATAAGTCATAGATACAACCTGTGCTTCTTGCCTATTCATTTCCTTTTTCCTTCTAACTGAGAGAATGTGAAAAGCGCTAACAGGAATGTACAGAATAAGAGGAAACAGTGAGGCTATGGAATAGCAGAGCTGCTTCAGAAATCTGTTGTATCTGTAAGTTGATTATGTGTAATCAAACTTGTTTCAGGAGCTTGTGTTTCATCTGCCATGTACTGTATGTTTTTACATTATTTAACTTTTACAACAGTCCTATAAGGCTCATGTCTGTTAGTATTCTTTTTCTGTCCCTGAGGACATGGAGTTCTAGAAAAGTTAAGTGACTTGCCTTACATCACATAACTAATACATCATATCCAGACTGGTCAGGCTCTAGTACGTGCTCATGACCCTGAGATTATATATATGCTTATTAATTCCAGTTTTTATTATCAGACTTCTGCTCTATTGCTAGGTGTCTGATTTTCTTTGAATAACATTATTTAATACTTAAACTGTAATGCTTTTTATATTTGTGAGTATATGTGTATATGACTATGCCAGGTGAATGTAGGTTATTGCAGAAGCCAGATAAGGGAGTGGGAAGCCTTGGAGCTGGAGTTACAGTCATTTGTAAGGTGCCTGATGTGGGCTCTGGGAATCCATCTCTCCAACCCTTTGATATTGATTTTATTGTTTCTGTCATAGTGAAGCGCCTAACGTGTAGAAGAAAGCAGAATGTCTTCAGTGTCGTCTGAGTACACCATCGGTGGGGTGAAGATTCACTTCCCCTGTAAAGCTTATCCAGCACAGCTTGCTATGATGAATTCTGTAAGTTCTACAGCAGTCGAGTCTTTATCAAGATGCTGTGGGTTATGATTCCAAGTACACATTGAACTTGTGACTAAATGATGGCACAAAATGATGGCTAATATTTGTTGGATTCATCTGGAAGTGATATGATAACTCCTAAGCTGTATATGTTTAGGTTAGGATGTAGCAAGAACATCTGAAAAACATTTTTAGCTCCTTTGGAATTTTTATTCTTCATTTTTACTATATTTTACATTTCTCTTCAAAGTCATTCTAACAGTCCTTCCACTAGCAGCATCTTTCATCAAGTTTTTCTCATAGATAGTCACAGCTATTAGTGTATCACAGTCTTTTGTTTGTTTGCTTGTCTGTGGTTTTCCATTATTTTAATGTGTATGAGTGTTTTGCCTGCATGTATGTCTGTGCACCATATGTGTGTCCGAGGCCTGAGGGGCCTAGAATAGGGTGTCACATCTCCTGGAACTGGAGTTACAGGTGGTTGTAAACTACCACATGGTGCTGGGAATTGAACCTGGGTCTTTTGCAAGAGTAACAAACTGCTCTTAAGTGCTGAACCACCTCTCTAGCACTTATTACAGTTCCATAGAAACTACTTGTGCTTGTATAATTAATTATAAGATCCTTTCTAAATTTCTCGTGCTTGACGTGTTTATAAAACCAGCAGACTATTCAGAAGAAAAGTAAAGGAATGAAGTCTAAATGTAACAAAATTCTCTAGTTCTTTCTCTGCTGTAGCTGTGTTTCCTGGAGTGCATCCTGACTCTTCTGTGCTGTTCTATTCGTGGTCCTGTTCAATGGAGAGAGATCTAATAAAGTAATCGTTTATTATTTTCTTCTTTTTAAAAATCGACATCTTTGTCCACAGATTGTCAGAGGACTAAACAGTAGCCAACATTGTTTGTTGGAGAGTCCCACAGGAAGTGGAAAAAGTTTAGCCTTACTTTGTTCTGCATTAGCATGGCAGCAGTCTTTTAGTGGTAAGTAGTTCTTTTTAAAAGAATTATTGTATTTATTTTTGTGTGCATATAGGTGTGCTCATGTGCTGTGGGACTGCGGTCAGAGGACAAGTTGCTAGAATCACTTCTCTCCTTTCACCATGTGGGTCAGTGGCAAGTGTGTGCCTTTACTGAACCTTCAGGCCAGGCCCAGGAAATAGTTCTTGATATTTCAGGTTGCTAGTTGGGACCTGAGAAAAATATAATAAAGTATACTTTATTCAAGAAATTGAATACATCAAAATTAACTCTTCAGTAATGTTAACATAATTTAGTCCTTTTACATGATCAAGCAGAGATTGTACGAAGGTTTTAGATATTTAGAGCTCTTATAAAATAATTAGATGATAATTTGTATCTAATAGGAGATGGAGCTCTGATAGTGCTGATACATTTACTAATTGCTTGAATATATCCTTGAATATATTTGCTTATATGACTCTCATAACATTAAAATGTGGCATAGAGGAAGAAGAAAGCATACAAAACTAGCATAGTGGTACATGCTAGGAAGCCTACTACTTGGGAGGTTGAAGAAGAGGACAGTGAGTTAGAGTCCAGCCTAGGCTACATAGCAAGACCCTAGTTCTAAATAAATAAGTAATTAAATAAATAGAAAAGATCCTCGTTGCCCTACTTGTGAGAATACCAGGTAAACAGAGGCTGTAATAAGGCTCGTATAAATTTCCGTGATGTCCCATTCTGTTAATTGTTGCCGGAGTTACACAGTGAGGCCTTGTCTCAAAAAACAAACTTAGCTAGGATTTAGCATGAGCCTTCATTCCTAGCACTTAGGAAGCCGAGGCCTGAGAACCAGGTATTTGAAAAGAAGCCTGGGAGACAGCAACAATCTGTCTTTAAAAACAAATAAACAAACAACAAATTCGAATTCTGGGCTAGGGCTGTAGCTCAGTGATTGATGTAGATCAGTGGTGTAATACTTTACTAGCATGTGTAAAGTCCAGGGTTCAGTACTCAGAACTGCCAGGAAATAAATATTTACGTTTGGCTAACAAAGATACTGGGGTTACTGACTCCCATCACACTCTTTTTCACAGTGGGTCCTGAACTTAAATGTTTGTGAATTCCAACAGGTAATTCTGAATTAATGTTTCTGTGTGTAAAAACCAGTGTTTTGAGGTAAAGTGCACTTTTAATTGTTCCATGTATTTGCTGATAAGTGCTTCTGTATGATTGTTTTTATTAAAACAATCTAGGTAAGCACAGAAATTGCTATTAATACTTAATAAGATACTTCAGTTTTTCTTAAAGATTCATTTTCCTTTCAATTATATATATATATAGGCTTATGTAAGCTGCTCACAGAAGGCAGGAGAGAGTGCTAGGTGGCCTGGAGCTAGAGTGACCGGGTTGTGAACCCCCCAATGTTTGTGCTGGAAACTGAACTTGGGTCTTCTGGAAGAGCAGGATGTGCTCTTAACTTCTGAGCCATCTTTCTAGTCCCAAGAGTTTGTAATTTTAGTAATGAGTCTGAAATATAGGATTCAATATTTCTCAGCTATATAAATAGATAAGTCTTACCTAAAGTATTAGAAGAATGTAAAGTTTATCAGAGGAGTGTATATGTGTATACACATTGTTGTGATGACTATTCCTGGTTATCAACTTGACTACATCTGGAATGAACTACAACCCAGAAATCAAGAGCATACCTGTGGTCCAAATCTTAAGGCTGGAAGACCTAGATCTTGACATGGATGATACATGCTTTTGATCTTGACATGGATAATACATGCTTTTGATCGATACTTGAGGCATAGTGACCATGAAGGCTTAGGCTCAGGCAAGGTAGAACAAGCCTTTAATCCCAGGAGACTGAAGCCAGCCTGGGACAGAGCAAGTTCCAAATCCAGTTATGGTGGTACACACCTTTAATCTGAGCCATATGTTCTGCTGGAGGCCTACATATGGGCAATGGAAGAAGGAAGGCTTACTCTTCTTTACCTTCTTGAACTTACTTGCCAGCACATCTGTTGGAACCTACTCTTCAGGATTCTAGCTTCTATAGAAGTCCAGCTGAAACAACTAAGCTTGTGGGACTGAGCAACTACTAGATTCTTAGACTTCCCGCTCATAGCTGCCTACTGTTGGGTTAGTTGGACTGCAGACTGTAAGTCATTACAATAAATTCCCTTAATATAGAGAGACATTCTGTAAGTTCTAAGACTCCAGAGAACCCTGACTAATACAATGGTTAAAGGAAATGTTTGGGCTGACAGGATGGCTCAGTGTTAAAGCCTTACCTCTAAGCCTAGTGACATGATTTCTATCCTCAGAGCCCATCTGGTGGAAAAAGAGAACTGACTGCTGCAAGTTGTCCTCTGACCTACACACACACACTGTGGCCTGTGCACACATAAACACATACTCATAAATAGACATAATGGGAAAGAAATGTGTGGGTTACTGAGAGAGCTTGGTAACAAGGGGTGGACAAGATGGCTCAGTGGTAAAGGTGCTTAGTACTAGTCCTTCTGACCCGAGCGCCATCCCTGGATTCGCATGGTGGAGGGAGAAAGCTGACTCTTGCAGATTGCCCTCTGTTCTTCCCCACTTTAAAACAGACACCAGGGATAAGTAAAAACTTAACAAAAAGTAAACATTTTCTGATCTATCCGTTTTGGTTTTTATTGGTTTCATTCTTTGGGGGAAAGTGACACTTCTGGTCAATAATTGAAATTTAATGACAGATATCTGGGATGTTTTTGAGTTGCAGATGAGAAAACATTGTCATCAGCATATTCAAAACCATGTCACTTGTTTTCCTTCAGAGTTTATTAGCATGTGTTAGTTCTATAAGATGGGTTTCATTATGAGGTTTTATGCATTTTTATAATACGTCTTCATGTCGCCTCCTTTTTATCCCGAGGCAGGGTTTTACTGTGTAGTCTGGGCTGGCTTTCAACTCAAGGTCCTTCTACCTCAGCCTCCCGAATAAAGGAATTACAGATGTGTATGCTTGTTTATGATGACCTTTTTTTAAAGTTTATTTTTATTTATTTACTTTATACCCAGCTCACTGCCCTCCTCCTGGTCACTTCCTCTCTCAGTCTTTCTCCCATCGCCCCTCCCCTTCTCTAAGAGGGTGGATGCACTCCCTGGGTATCCCTCCCAATGATGACCTTTTTAAAAGTATGAGTTGTGTATTTCTGTATCATGTGAGCACACAATGTAAACACTGTAATTTTCTAAAAAAGGATTTATTTTTATTTTTATGTGTGTGAGTATATTTTCTTGCACTACATGCAAGCCTGGTGCCTGAGCAGCCCAGATGAAAGCATTGGACCATCTGGAACTGGAGTGATAGATGATTCTAAGCAGCCATGTGGCTGCTGGGGACTGACTTAGGAACTCCTTCCAGGCCATCTCTCCAGCCCCTATATTATAATTTAAAAATTATCTTTAAGTATCTTAATTACCGTTTTATATGATTTGAGTATTGTTTAAAATGTACTCTGATACTCAATCAGATTGTGTAAGTGATACAAGATTTCAATTTGATTTGTTATTATTTGTTGAGGGAGGGCTCCTCTGTAGCCCTGGAACCCACTCTGTGTACCATGCTTGCCTCTAATTCAACTTCACCTGTCTCTGCCTCCTGAGTTTTGGGACTAAAGGTATGAGCTGCCACTGCTCTGGCTGGAATGTTTCTGTTTGGAATAGAAGTATAATGTGAGCCTGGATGTGGTGGTGGACACTTCTAAGACACTCAGGAGGCCAAGGCAAATACATCTTTGTAAGTTTGAGGCCTACATGTTCTGCTTAGTGAGTTCCAGGACAGCCAGGGCTTTGTAGAGAGACCCTATCTCAATAAAGAAAGAAAGGAAGGAAGGAAGGAAGGAAAAGAGAGAGAGAGAAAGGGAAGGAGAGAGAGGAGGAGGGAGGGAAGGAGGAAGTATAAAGTGGATAGTGGTAAGCCTTGCCTTTAGTTTTTAGGATACTGCAATTTCAAATCCTTCCTTTAGGGAAACAGCAATAATGAACCATATACTTTCAGTGTTTGTTTCAATGCTTTTTTTTTTTTTTTTTTTTTTTTGCTTGATTTTGAAATAAATCTCAATAGAAGCAAATACAAGAATGTTGTACTTTTAATTACATTATTAATCCTTGGGTTGTTTGTTTGTTTGTCTGCTTGTTTTTTTGAGACAGGTTTCTCTGTATTGTCCTGGAACTCACTCTGTAGACCAGGTTGGCCTTGAACTCAGAAATCCTCCTGCCTCTGCTTCACGAGTGCTGGGATTAAAGGTGTGCGCCACCACTGCCGGGCTAATCCTTGTTATATATTTGTAGTTTATAAATCGGTAACATTTCTGTACATACTACAGGCATAGATTTTCTGTTTTGATTTGATACTGTAGATAAGGTTCAGGGAGGTTGTTTTTCTTAGTTTCATCTTGTAACCTGAGAAACTTCCAATCCTTGGGAACTGTGGTGGCTGCTTACTTTAGCTGAAAGGAAGATTACTATTCATTTAGTTTGTTATATTGTAAATAGAGGGTATCTTCTTTTGGTTTTAGAGAAGCCAGTGGATGGGGGCCTGAATAAAAAGCCTGAGGCACCATCTTCATGTTGCTGTGCATGCCATTCAAAGAATTTTACCTACAGTGACACAAACCTGAACACTTCACCTCATTTCAGTAGTCCAAGCAAACCATCTTCTGAAAGAAATGGAGTCTCATCACCCTGTCAAGGTAAATTCTATTTCGCTGTGTCTGTTGGAGTTATTACTACTGTGAAGCTTAGTTAGAATGGATTTAGCTAGTATGAGTATGTATTTCTGCCTAATTTCTCTGATACTCTTTTAAAAATTTATTTATTTTGAATGTATGAATATTTTGTCTGTAATGCATGTCTGTACCATGTGTGTGCCTGAGGGCCTCGAAGGCCCTGTAACCGGAGTTTCAGTCCCCCTGAAATTCTTTTTTAAATTACATTTATTTTTTTTTTTACTCTCTATGTGTGTGTCTGTGTGTCTGTGTGTACATGGGTATGTGTGTCACAGCACTCCTGGTTGCCAGAGGACAACTTGCTGGTGTCAGTTCTCTTCTTCCACCATGTGAGTCCTGAGGATTGAACTCAGGTCTTGACTGCAAGTGCAT
This sequence comes from Rhynchomys soricoides, assembly GCA_019843965.1. Lineage (NCBI taxonomy): Eukaryota > Metazoa > Chordata > Mammalia > Rodentia > Muridae > Rhynchomys > Rhynchomys soricoides. The sequence continues at coordinate 2,413,593 of JADRCH010000054.1, read as the reverse complement.
TTACACACTGAGCCTCTCTGCAATCCTTTAAATTTTATTATTTATTTTTGGTGCTGATAACAGAACTTCAAGCTTCATTCATGTTAAAGGATGTGTTTTGTACTCAACAGTGTGTCCTAATGGAATAATTTTTACCGTAACATTGATTGCTTAAAAACTCTTGAACTTTATGTGTGTTCTCACTTTAATTACTGAGATATTTTTCTGGGTTAAACCTTGTTTTTTCCTTTTTTCCCAGTATTTTGTCTGTGTTATCATCTGTCACCATTGACGAACTTTGCTTCTTTATGGAAGTGGAATTATATATGTAGTCTTATGTCTGTCTTTTACTTAATATTATATTGGTGAGAATATATTGTTTTTATTCTTTCACTTTTTCCTGAATACTTTTTTCTTGTATTAATTTACCAGGATGTATCCATCTAGTCTGTAGTTGTCAGATACTTGGGTTGTTCCCACTTTTGTTTGGTAAGGTGGATTTTCTTATCCGTCCATTTTCTTATCTGATTCCCCAGCACCCACTTTAAAAACCCACTTAAAGCCGGGTGGTGGTGGCGCATGCCTTTAATCCCAGCACTCAGGAGGCAGAGGCAGGTGGATTTCTGAGTTCGAGGCCAGCCTGGTCTACAGAGTGAGTTCCAGGACAGCCAGGGCTACACAGAAACCCTGTCTCGAAAAACCAAAAATAAAATAAAATAAAATAAATAAAAAAATAAAACCTCACTTAAAAAGCTGGAGAGATGTCTGAGAGGTTAAGAGAGAGAATTGTTCTTTCAGGGGAGCAGAGTTCAGGCCCTACCACTCATGTCCTCTGTGTGCACCTACACTCTTGTGCATGTGCACAGTCAAAAATAATAAAGCAAGTCTAGAAAAAAATCTGAATTCACTGATGTGCATCTAACTCCAGCATTGAAGAGGTGAAGACAGGATCCCTGGAGCTTGCTTGTTAGTCAGTTTCGCCAGTGAGCTCCACATTCAGTAATGGACACTGTATCTACCTACACACACACACAAAACAAAGAAGATACCTATAGTTCACCTCTGGCTTCCATGAATATGCACATAGGGGCATGTGCACATGTGTGTATCCATATATGGATACCCACATGCATGAACACACACATGCATTCTTCTGCTAAACACAAAACCACTTGAAAAGACTTAGCATATGGTGTAGATTCCATTCTGTATTTATAGGCTCAGATTGTTGGACCTGCTTCTATAGATCTGTCTGCCCTGTGAGTAGCCTGTAAATCTTTCTAGTCCAGGCATTGCTTCACTTACGTTGATTTCCGTGCTATCTGCTCATTGTGTGGACTCAGTGTAATGAAGGAATGTTAAAAGGATTCAAGCCACAGAAGTGGAGAAAACGTGTAAAGGAACAGAGGTAGGAGGTACCTTTAAGAAAAGGTACAGAGGAAGTGGGAGGAACTAATGCAGGACTGTGAAGAATAGTGCTGTGGACATTGAGGGAAAGGAGAAGCTTGCCATAGTTGCTGGAGACAGGACGCTGTGCTTGAGGACTGAACTTGAACTTAAAGATGTTGAAGTAAAATGGCAAATCTATTGCACCTAAGCTCTGTAAAGTATTAACTTTGTAATACTGGAAAAATTTCTTTAAAATTGACTGTTCACTTTTGTAAAATGTAATTTAATAATTTAGTAGTTGTGAGGGTTTTGGTGGTTGTAAGAATGAGCTTTCAGGGTTGTGAGATTTAGACATTCTATGAGTTTATTCTGTGAACAGTATTTTTAGCCTACCAATCATGATGAAGCTCCGTAGGAAAGGAACATTGAGGTTTCATGGAAATGAAAAGCCATTTATGGAGTCTCGAGGGACTCAGTTTGCATATTTGTCAGGGTGTTTTCATTAGGCATTGAACCTAAAGCTTCCCACATGCCAGGCAACTGCTCCACTAACTGAGCTATGCTCCCGACCCTTCCAGTTAGATTCCTTAAACCATTAATAGAGTATAGCCTACAAAACGTGAGTCAATGGGAAAAACAAATTGGGGATTTCATGTTAAATGTATGTTTCTCAAAATATGGTAAAAATAAAATTGATTTATAAAAAAGTTTTTTTTTAAAAGGTACCTTGTTAGATATCTGTCATATATCTTTAATTTCAGAGGCAGAAGCAGGAGACTTTGAGGCTAGCCTGATCTACCTAGGGAGTCCAGGCCAGCCAGGGATACGTAGTGAGATCCTGTTTCAATCAGCCAATGGGAAAAAGAAAATCCTAAGTTTTAAACTATGTTATCAATTTTTTAGAAATGTCTTAAATCTTAGTTTTCTTCTAAAAATGTGTAGACTAAGTTATTTAAAATATTTTCATATAAATTTTCCATATTAATTATAAAATTAATTCTATATAAGACTCTCCTGAAAAAAATACTCTGGCTGCAAAGTTATCTGCCAAGAAACAGGCATCCATACACAGAGATGAAGATGATGATTTTCAAGTAGAGAAGAAAAGAATCCGACCCTTAGAAACTACTCAGCAGGTAAGCAGTTTATTGGCTGTTAAAGTAATCTACTTATCTAGTTAGATATAGTGGAATATGAAGTTGAGGGCACTGGTAGAGAATAGTTAATGTTTCTTGGCTATACAGGAAATCGTCACTTTCCTTGTTACTTGCTGAGAAGGAAGTTATTAGCATATTAGCTTGTTAACTCTAAAAGGTCAAAGCAGAAGTGTGTTTCTTACGTGTGAAGAATCTTGATAGTAAGGCATTTACTTAAGGCCTTAAGCATACAGCAACTTCATAGTTTTTTAGAATTGTTTATTTTCAAAATTATTAATATAATTCATTATACAAAATAATCGGTTTCATGGTGTCATTCCCATGCGTTTCGTGTTTTGAGCATAGTGACACGCTCCCATTTTCCCGCCCTCGGTTTCATGGTGTCATTCCCATGCATCTCGTGTTTTGAGCATAGTGACACACTCCCATTTTCCCGCCCTCGGTTTCACGGTGTCACTCCCATGCGTCTCGTGTTTTGAGCTTAGTGACACGCTCCCATTTTCCTGCCCTGCTGGGCTTTTTTTCCATAATAGCTTCTTTTTTTCACTTCTGATTTTTTTCTAAACCAGACATTGCATGTGAGAGAGTGTTACAAATTCAGAATGCTTCGTGACGCTTTGTGCCGTCCTTGTCAAGGGGCCATGTTATTCTATATTGTTCTGCTGTTGGTATCTTGCTGTTGAAGAGTAGTGTACTTAAGCTTTCATTTCAGTTTAGTTTTTTAATTTTACTTTATGTGAGTACATGTTTTGCCTGCCTGCCTGAATGCATGCATGTATGTATGTATGTATGTATGTATGTATGTGCACCACATGCATGCCTGGTGCCAGCAGAGGTCAGAAGAGGTCATCAGATCCCCTAAAACTGGAGTTGGGGTTGTTTGTGAACCACCATGTGGGGGCTGGGAACTGAACTTATGTCCTCTGCAAGAGCAACAAGTGCTCTTGACCGCTAAGCCGTTTCTCCCGCCCCATCACTGTACTCTGAACTCTTCATTACTTCCTACCTAATAACAGCATTTTCTTTTCCTTTTTTTATCGGTTATTTTATTAATTGGCATTTCAAATGCTGTCCCCCTTTCGGGTCTTCCCTCTACACCCCCATCCCATCCCCACTCCCTTTGTCTCTAAGAGTGTGTTTCCCACCACCCACTCCCACCTCACCACTCTAGCATCCCCTACGCTGGGGCATCGAGCCTCCACAGGACCAAGGGCCTCCCCTCCCCGTAATGTCAGATAAGGCAGTCCTCTGCTACATATGCATCTTGAGCCATGGACCTGTCCGTGTGTGGTTGGTGGTTTAGTCAAATACCTTTGATAGGAGCTGTCACATTATAGATAATTTGGGGCATTAATAGTTTAAATATAATGACAAATTTTACTCTTATTTATTGAGGTTTAATGTTGTTCTAAGTATGTTTTTGGTGTTTGTGCATGTGCAGATATTGAACCCAGGTCCTCCAGCATGCTAAGCTCTTCTCATAGAGTTTACGTTCCTTAAATTTATTTTGAATCAGGATCTTGCTGTGTTGCCCAGATGGGCTTTAGACTTGTGGTTCTTCCTTGGCTTTCTGCATAGCTGAGATTTTAAGCATGCAACACCCGTATGCCTGACTACTTACTTTTTAAGATCAATACATGATAAGGCATGCTTATTTCTAAAACTTACTTAAAGACCTGAATTACCAGCTACTTCATATGGGAATGTACTTTTTTCTCTGATATTTATTTATTTATTGCTCATGGAATGTACTTGTTGTAGAGGAACACAGTCTTCTTGAAATGTATGCCACTGAGGTAGGGAGATTAGGAACTTAATATGCTTAGTTATAAATATAAATGGGATTATTAATTAATATGTCACTTGTATGTAAATGATTGAGTGTTTTCCAGTGGATATACATGAATTGCTTGTGTTCTACGTAGTACTTAAATTGCTTGTGTTCTAGTTGTACATAGTTTAAATATATACCAACAATTTCTAGAATTAAATCTTGTTTTTAGAAGTATAAACTAGCTTATTTTTGTAAAAGTATCAATTATAAATGAAGCTGGAATCTAGAATGTGGCTGAATTATTAATGTATTTTCCAATTAGGTACGTGCTTGGACTTTGCTGTAATGCTGTATTTAATGTCTACGTGGTATGACTGTTTCATAGGAAGATCATTGTAACGCTGTAATTTTTACATGCTAATACTTAAGACCCGTGAGTTCTTCATATTCCTGACTGAAATGGTGTCATCAGGTCTATTTGTGTGGTTTTGAAGATTTTATTATTACTAAGTAGAAATAGCTCTTTGGAAGAAGAAGGATTGTAGAAAACTTTACAGCAAAGCTGTTCTTCCTCTGGTTCTGTGTTTACAGATTAGAAAGCGTCATTGTTTGGAAAAGGACGTCCACCGTTTAGATTCACGACTAGCGTCGGAAAAGAGAGTGAAGCCTGAGTCTCCCATAAGGAAGACAAGCTCCTCTTTCCAAAATGTATGTATTTTTGCCATTGCCTAGTTTAAAGAAGGAAAATAGGGGGTTTTCTAAGTCTGTTTTTGAAGCATGTCTTGAATAGGAGAAGAGCTAAACAGTACTGCCCGTTAGAGGTCACTAATGTGTGAGATGTAAACTCTTTGCCTTCTGTGTCTCAGAGTTTCTGGAAGGTCTCTTCCCTCTTTTGATGTTTCAAAGCTTCTCTCCCTCTCTCCTTCTCTCCCTCTCTCTCCGTCTCTTTCTCTCTCTGTGTGTATGTGTGTATATGTGTGTGTATGTGTGTGTATGTGTGTGTGTGTGTGTTGCTAGAGGTCAAAGCCAGGTGTCTTCTATTGCTCCTAATTAAAAATTACGTTTATCCATCTGTCTGTTTGTTGGATGGGAGTACACATATGTTGTGTTAAGCATCATGGGGGTTCTCTCTTTCTGTTTGTGTGGGTTCCTAAGATTGAACGCACAAAGATGGAATCAGAGCCCTTGCAGATAGTTGTTAGCTACCATTTGGGCTCTGGGAATTGAACCTGCATCCTTTAGAAGAGCAGCCAGTGCTCTTAACCACTGAGCTATCTCTCCAGCTCTATTTCTGTTTTTTAATACTTTTTGTTTTTATTATTTATATATTTTCTGTTAACCTAGGTTGGCTTGAACTTACTATGTAGCCCAGCCCTGTGTCTGACTCGTGATGCTTTTGCCGTGAAGAGTTTTGAGTTAAACACAGTCTTGTGTGCACATGCCCTGGCTTAATCTTTTAACCTTAGCACAGCACTTAACTTCCCCACTCAATGTGGGTACAAGTGTCCGTCTCATGGGGCAGGTGCAAGGACTAAACCATTAAGAGATGTGAGTGCAGTTTAGAGCTTAGGCAGTACGTAGTAGAAGAAACAGTAGCAACAATGTGCAGATTATTTGAAAGGGTTGGGATCAGAATTTTAAGGATTTTTATTTATTTTTCAGACTTTAATGTTTCTTTTTAAATTTATTTTTATTTTATGTACATTAGTGTTTTGCTTGCATGTAAATCTGTGTGAGGACATTGGATCTTGGAGTTATGTACAGACATGAGCCGCCATGTGGGTGCTGGGAACTGAATCCCGATCCTCTGGAAGAGCAGTCAGTGCTCTTACCCGCTGAGCCATCTCTCCAGCCCCCAGTGTTTCTTAGCATATATAGATTGGATATTCCTCTTCTGTCTGAAATGCTGGGTGTTGAAGATGCTTTGCATTTTCAGTTTTCCTCCTTTTGGAATGTTCACATAGACTTTGCGTAATACAATGTCTTAGTAATGAGACCCAAGTCTATAATAAATTGTTTCATATACATAGTGTACAGACATAAACCTGGGGTAAATGTCTATATTTTCAGTTGTTTTTGTTTTGATAGAGACATACCACATGGGTCAGGGGTGGGGTTTACCACACAGCACTTTTAGTGTTGTGTCGATGCTCATAAAAATGCTAAATATGCTTGTGTTCTAAGATTTGTTCTAACACTGCTTGAAGTTTATAATAAAAAGCATGAATACATAAAATAGTTTAATGTATTTTCTGAATGGCTAGAGAAAATATGCACAAACTTTTTAATGTATTTAATTTTATGTATATGAATGCCTTGTCTACATGTATGTGTATGCACCACATGTGTATCTGGTGTCCATGGAGGCCATAAGAAGGCATCAGATTTTCTGGTAACCCTCCTGGAAGAGCAGCCATTACTCTTCAGTGCTGATTCATCTCTCCAGCCCAGTGCCACAGATTCTTGAGTTAAAAATAATTTATATTCTTTTTTATTCTTAACAGAGAATAATTACGATGGAAACAATCATTATAAAATAGTCATAGTGAGTGTGTGTGTTTTCTTATTTGTACTTTAGAAAAATTGTAATGTTGGTGAATACCTCCTGACATTTGACATGAAGTAGTGCATGTAGCTTTTCAGAAAATTAAGATTAATAATCTCCATGGATGTAAGAGACTACTACTAATGGTGATGGTGTTAGAAGTAGGAATAGATGACTTTCTTGAAAAAATGAAATTCTGGGTAAGGACTGTTTTTCCTTTTAGGACCTTACTTTATTGTTGCAATATATTTTAGTATTTACAAACACAAATATGAAAATATTTTCTATAGACTTTTTAATAAGTTATTTATGCAGATTTAGAATAAAACATGTTTCATGCATATTCATTTTATATTTTAATATTTACTATATGATAGGTCTTTAAATATTTTCCTTTTACTTTATGTGTCCCAGTGTTTTGCCTGAACGCGTATCTGTATACCATGTGTGTTTCTGGTGTCTGCAGAGTTTAGAAGGTGCATCAGATCCTTTGGAACTTGAGCCACAGACAGCCGTCAGCCACCATGTGGGTGCTAGGAACCTAACAAAGTCCTCTGCAAGAGCAGCAGCTGCTCTCAACTACTGGGCCATCGCTTCAGCCCTGTATAAGAATTTTTGAAGTTAATTTATCATTACATCTTTTTATGTAAAGTAGAAAAATAAAGTCCTATTTTGGAAGTTTACATGTTAAAAGATTGTATGTCTTATATTTCATCTGTCATATTTTAATTGTCACTTATTATTGCATGCATGTATGATGTTAGAAATGCACATGATGTAGAACATGTCTGATATTAGAGGACAGGTTTGTGGACTCAATTCACTACTTCTATTTTTATGTGGATTCTGGGGTCAGTCTTAGGTTGTCAGGCTTGTTATTGCATGAAACTTTTAACTATTGAGCCATCTCGCCAGCCCTCATCTGTCTGTTGTTGTTGTTGTTGAATTTTTATTTATGTATATATGTATGCTGACTGTGTTCAGGTGCCTATAGATAGAAGATAAAAGAGAGCACAGAATAGAGGCAAATTTGAGCCATCTAATGTGAATTCTGGAAACTGAACTCAGATCCCCTGTAAGAGCAGCAAACATGCATAGCCACTAAGCCATCTCCCCAGCTCTCATTTTGCATATTTTAATTTATACCACATAAATATTCTTATGTGCTTGAGATCAGTACTTTTATTGTATATTCAGTACTGTCTATTCAGTACTTTACTGTTTGATTCCCTGCCAGATGTTCTATTAGTCAGCTACAGTTTAGCCTCTAGCTTCCATGTAGCCTAGGATGACCTTGAACTTTGATCCTTCCTGGGAAATGCTGGAATTACACATATGTGTCAGTAAGCCTAGTTTATGTGGTGCTGGGGTTAAGCCCGGGGCTGTGTTTATTGAACAGAAAGTGATGTGGGAAAGGAATGAGGGATTTTTACAGAAATCGTCAACAGAGGTTCACAGGGAGACAGGAAGGAGAGAGAGAGAGAGAGAGAGAGAGAGAGAGAGAGAGAGAGAGAGAAAATAGAGTTAATACCTCGTCATATTTAAATAATAGTTTGGTGCTCGCTTCGGCAGCACATATATTAAATAATAGTTTGTTACCTACATCTGGTTCACTGAACATTATAGATTGACTTTTTCATAAAGCAGAGTAAACAGATTTATTTTTAAAGATTTACTATTTATTTTTTATGTATGTATGTGTTTCTGTGTGCATGTGCACATGTGTGCTGGTGCCTGTGGAATCCAGATGAGGGTATAAGATCCCCTAGAGTTGGAGTTACAAGAGGTTGTGAGGTGCCCCACGCAGGGGCGGGGAAATGAAGTCAGGTCCTCTGCAAGAGCAACACGTGCTCAAAACCTCTGAGCCATCTTTCCTGCCCTAGGTATAGATTTATTGAAGAAAAGAAAGAATGGAGAGTGGCAGGGAGCTCCAAGTGTTGTTGTTGTAAAATTATGTATATGGCTATTTTTTCTTTATGTGTTTATGTGCACCATGTGTTTGCAATGCCCATAAGGGTGTGAAGAGAGTATCATCTGATCCCCTTAAACTAGAATTAGAGTCAGCTGAGAGCTGCCATGAGGGTGCAGAGAATCTAACTTGAATCCTCTGGAAAAGAACCATGTACTTTTACTGCTGAGCCATCTCTTCAGCCTATGTTCTTTTCTTTTTAAGTGTCCTCTGTTTTGTTTTGTTTGTTTGGGACAGGCTTCACATATCTCAGGCAGCCTTTAGCTCCTTGTGTCACTTAACAGTGACCTTGAACTTCAGCTTGCCTCTTAACTCCTGAGTGTCGGTATTATAGGTGTGTACCACCATGCTTGGCTTTTAGATTCCTTTCTTATGATAACTTATGCATTACCGATCTAGTGAGGCTTCAGTCTTCACATGATCAGAACATTGACAAGAGAAACACTGTGTTTTGGGAATTATAATTTTATTTTAATACTGCTTTGTTCCAGCATTTATAATCACTTTCTTAGGAATTGATTTATATTTTTAAATAAATCTCTATAATGAGTAAAATATTATTACAGACATGTTTTATACTGGTTCCAGTGTTTGTATTTGTTAAACAAATGTTAGAATCAAATATGTTAATAACAGTAATTCTATTTGAGTTAGTGTAGCAAGCAGTAGCCAGCATTTTTGTTTTGTGTAGGAAAGACGTAAGTCCAGCAGAGTGCGCTGTTGACCTTTGCCAAAAGCTGATGCCATGGAGCCCTTGGGCTCTCCCCACCCCTTTGCTTTTTCCTGTACCCTTGCCCCTCCCTTCTTCCCTATGTCCTATGTCTGTTTCTACTTCAACGTATCCTAGAATGTTACGAGAAAAATGACCAGTTTTCTCTGAAACTGTTTATGAGTCATTTTTTAATTTTAATTTTATTTAAAATGACTAGTTAGCTGTCTTATAACTGCATATATATATGGTGATGCTTATTTATGTGATGATGTTTATTATGTGCTAGGACACTTCTCTAAGTTGTTTAGGAATGTTAATTCACTTAGAAAATATAAATTTATGTAAGTGAATTTTATTATTGATATTAATTTATCTTTGTGCTTAGTTTCAAAATAAAACAAAAGTATTTGATTTAGTTAATTTATCAGTCTCATGGGGAAGGTATTGTTTCCCTTAGTCCTACAAGAGAAGATTGAGGTCTTAAGTAACTGGTTCATCTCATAACGCCATTGAGTAGAGAAGCCAAATTAAAATGATTAAACTCCTGTAGAGTTGGAATAAAAGACAGTCATATTTGTGCTGTCACAGGCCATACATTATGTGCAGAACTCTGTAAGTGTTGCTTCAAGATAGTTTCTTGTTTAGTTTCCCAGAATCCTGTGTATTTTCTTTACAGCTCACTATCATGGGCATGTTTAACTGCCTTGTTGGCATGTTGTTTGTAAGAATAAGTACAATATCAGTTTTTCACATTTTTTTTATGCCTAGCTTCTAGCACAGAGCCTGTGCTTAGTATTCACATGGTTGTCGAATAAATGAATGAAAAAAAAAAAAAAGACCTAAGTTTTAAAAAAGCCATGATTCTCTATTATTTGTAGCTTTTGTTGTTACTGGTGATAAAATGATACGTTTGAACTTGAACTCATAGAGATCCACCTGCACCTGCCTCCCAAGTGCATGAGCCACCACTGCCTAGCCATTAAAATATCTTTAGCTAGGGTAGTTCAGGCCTATAATCTCACCTCTCAAGAGGCTGAAGCAGGAGGGCTATAGGTTCAATGCCAACCTGGGTGCTCCATAGCTAGTTTGAAGCCAGTCTGGTGAGAACTTATGTAGAATAAAAAAGAAGACAGCAGAATAGAACCAACTCACTGTCTTAGGTGTGTGGGTGCTTTGTCTGCATGTGTTCCTGTGTACTGCATGTGTGTGTGGTGCCCACAGAAGCCCAACTGTCTCTTTTAGTATTTGATGTGTGAGGGTAGGCTCTAACTATATGTTTTTTAAGTAGAAGTCTGGTTTTCCCAGGATCACTTAAAGAATAATGTCTCTTGCTTTAATTTTTTGCTATTTTAAGTTGTTATATATATTTGGATTGGTTTCTGGACTCTCCCAATGTATATGTATATAGTAAAAACCAAAGAGCCCAACATAGCTTCAAACAAAAACCAAGAGGCCCTGCTCTGGTCGTGGTCTTTGCTCAATTTTACTACCAAGCCTTTTCCTTATCTATTCTGATATTCGGGGCTTTTTTGTTTTTTTTTTTGAATATGCTTATTTTGCTTTTCTCTACAGTTATTGGTTTTATGTATTTTCTCTTTCTGTTGTTTTCTCATCGCTTCTCTTCTGAGTCTTCCAGTACTTGGTGTTTTGTTATTTTAATTCCAGTACTGCTTTAGTTTGATCAGCATCTCATCAAACCACGATTTTTTTTTTTTTTTTACGGTTTGTCATTTTCCTAGTTCTCTGAAAACCTGTAATCATCCCCATACTTTCTGGTAGAACTTAAAATCTGTTAATTTCTTCAAATAAATTATCAAGAATGTTTGTATTTTTAGACTTTCAGTATTTACTGGAAATGATGAGAAATACTTTTTGAAATTGAACTTTTTTTTTTTTTTTTTAAATTGAGACAAGGTCTCACTGGGCCTTGACCTCAAAATCACAGAGCTCCTCTGCCTCTGTCAAGTGCTGGTACTGGGGTGCGCACACCCCACCCACCTGAACTAATTTTTGTATTTGAAAAATGTTAGGAATGTGTATACAAGTTCTAGTACCCAAGGAGGCCGGAAGAACGCGTCGGATCCCCCCGGATCTCCCGCAGCTGGAGTAGCAGGCAGTTGGGAGCCCCTGATCGGATCCCCCGCAGCTGGGGTCGCAGGCAGTCGGGAGCCCCTGATCAGA